>OY720680.1:18325886-18780474 GCA_963170755.1 Amphimallon solstitiale
GCAACAAAACATCGTGCCAAAACTTCATCACACCGCAACTTCGTCGCGCAACAAGGAATGTTGCGCGACGAAGTTGCGGTGTGATGAAGTTTTGATATGCAACAGAACATTGTTGCGCAACATCAACGCGAACATAATGCCGCCCCACCCTCGCATAATCAGCCAGGACCGTCCAGACATGCGAACATGTGGCGCAACGTGAACGCGCAACGTTTCTTTGATGCGACGGCAGAAAACCGACAACTGATGGGACGCCGTTATGTTGCGATGTTGCGTTTTTGCAATGTTGCGTGGTTGCGTCCACACTTGAGACGCGACGGAGTTCGGTACGATGTTTTGTTGCATGTGTGTAGCCACCTTAAGAGGGTGTGCCGACACGTGCAACTTAAATTAGTATTTTTCAATTTATATTCACATGTACGAGATTCATATTATTATAGTCTCGGTAAAATACTCAGACTAAAAACTACAATTAGACGATGTAATAGCTTAAAGCATGTAACATAATTATTATAAGAAGAAAGTAAAATAAAGAGTTTATAACTTACCGCCGATTTTTTTTATTCATGTTCTTAACAGTCAATTTATCATTGTGCAATATCTGAAGAATTTATTTACTATTTACATATATACATTTATACGCAAAGCATATATGCATGTGTTAGGATACACACATACATCTAGTGTCATTACTATTGAAATATAGAGAAAAATATACGCGAGGTCTGTTTCATATTATCGTTTATTAAATGTTTTTTCTCTTTTGGGCCACGTTTTTATCATGTCGGTAATATTACCTACTTATAGCAAAAAAAAAGTGATCCCGTAAATATTTTTTTATTATTAAAGTTCTTACCAGGAAAGTTATTCCAACGCTCGATGTTATAAGAATATACAGTTTAGTAAAATATTTGTTTTTGGTATTGTTTTGACTTCATACAATTAAACTAATATTAGATTTACTATCGGCCAATCACTGTACGATAGTATCAAACAATAATTGGACCTATCAACGTTAAAATAATTAATATTTCAAAAACTATGAGAGATGATTCAAATATACAAGTTGACCAGAGAAATTGAAAAACTGCAATATTTAATAATAAAATGCCAGGAATACTTATCGACGTGAAGCGAGACTTTTTGGCTTCTGACAGAATGCTAATTAATATGTGTTACAAATAAGCTATTCATATATTATAATCTTTTCTAAGTTAAAACTATTTACATATATATTATAAATCAGATTATATTTGAGAAAGTAGTTAGTTAGTTTCCTCACAGCCTTTTTGTAACATGTTTTTAATTTGAACCCCTTGCTTGTGTTTTTGAGAGAATATTAAATTTTCATCTTCTCTAGACAGACAACAAAAAAATCAGATCTTGCGTACCTAGTTGTATCATTTTTTGTTATAAAAAATGAAGTAACTTCAAAACACTCTTATCCAGTTATCCAGATTTATAACAATTAGCATACGTACTCGCGGAAACAATAAATTCCAACTGTTGGTTGATTAAAAATGATAATTGATTCTCTAAACGTTTTATACAGGGTCGGGCAAAAAGAGCGGAACACCGAATTTATGGCTTAACTAGCACTTTTTCGAAAATTTAACCTAAATTAAAGTTTTTGTATACTTTATGTATTATTTATTGGTGTTTGCAGATTTTCCGTTTTTGTCACATTTTTGGAGATATGATGTAACCGGATAGTATTTTAAATGAATCACCCTGTATTTATATTTTTTTTTGAGTAGATATTTTTTTCCTGAATTCACTAATACCAGGTTTAGTGGGTCTCTGACTTATGGTTTCATAAGAAAAAAATAAAATGTAATGGCACCTAAATATTTATTTAATAAAAAACGAACGACAATAACTAAAGATTCTATTCATTAAAGCGTCCATTAACTTTAACAAATGATTATGAAATTCATTTCTCGCTTAAAGGTGACATGAACTTTTAATGCAGCATTAACTTTTATTATGATATCGGCCCTAAGTAATTATCGCAGTAGGTATACCAAAAACTTTTTATCTACAATATTTATTTATTTATTTTTATCTACAATATTTAATAATATTAATATTTCATTAAGGTTATTTGTTGACAGATTAGGATACTGTCAGGCAGCCGAAGGTTTTCAGTTTGAACACCTATTGTAAATAAATGTACGTAGATTCAGTTATTGTCGTTCGTTTTTTATTAAATAAATATTTAGGTGCCATTACATTTTATTTTTTTCTTATGAAACCATAAGTCAGAGACTCACTAAACCTGGTATTAGTGAATTCAGGAAAAAAATATCTACTCAAAAAAAAATATAAATACAGGGCGATTCATTTAAAATATTATCCGGTGACATCATATCTACAAAAATGTGACAAAACGGAAAATCTGCAAACACCAATAAATAATACATAAAGTATACAAAAACTTTAATTTAGGTTAAATTTTCGAAAAAGTGCTAGTTAAGCCATAAATTCTGTGTTCCGCTCTTTTTGCCCGACCCTGTATAATTATTGCCGAGAATTGTAACAATAATTATAGTTTTCTCCTTTTCACTTACATAGCGTGTCATTCTGAAAATAAAATAATATATACCAAATTAATATTCAAACTGTTAAATATACATATATCACATGCTATCAACAACCTCGGTTACTAAGAAAACTTGTGAAGTTAATTTATACGTAGTGAACTGATTAGATTTTCAGTAAAATCAGCAGACCGGAAGTAGTAGTTTACTTCAGTCAAAAAATCGAGTTTAACTACTAAGTTTAAACAAATTTATACAGAGTTCATATGTACTTAAAATTAAAATTGAGAAAAATTTTATCAAAAACGTTTTTCGAAATTCCTACCGGAAGTAGGTCTTTTACTCTTATCGAAAATTAGTTTTTTGCAAGTCATGCGTTTTAGACAGGTACTGCACGTTACGAGTATAAAAGTATTTAGAACTTAATTTTCAATACCTTTTGTATAAAAAAAAATTCAAAATTTAAACACTTTTACTCTTATCGAATAGCGATTTTATGCTAAATGTCGTAAATTGAGCATTATATATATATTTATCAAGAGTACAAAAGTATTTAGAGTTGAATTTGGAATATTTTTTATATAAATAAAATTTCAAAATATCGGACCGGAAGTAACACTTTTACTCTTAGCGAGTAGTACTTTCTTTGGGATATCTCGCAAAGTATGCATTCTATAGAGATTTATTAAGAGAATAGAAGTATTTATAATTGGATTTTGAATAATTTTTATATAAAAAATTCTTAAAATTCTATATTTTTTTTAATTGTATTGATCACTTATATTGATTGAAAATTAAATAATCTCTATTTTGCATATAAATCATGGAAACCATGAAGCATTTTCTTTTCAAATCAAAAATTTATTTTGTCATATTACATTATATTATTTTAGTTTATTCTTTAAGACAAATATAAACTACTCTTATGAACAAAATAATATATAAAAAATATATGCAAAATTATCTTCATGGAAGTGCATATCTAAGTGTACCTACCTATACGTATTCTAAATTTCGTCAAATGATATTTCCATTTTAGAAATATTACTGATTTTAACATTAAATTTAAAATTTCGAGAAACGCCAGTTTATTTAAAAACAAAAATGGTTTATTAAAGCCTGTTTTGTATTTATCAATTTCTAGACAAAGTTATTGATCAAAAAAATTGGGCAGTTCTTGATCATTATGATTATCAAACTCTTCAACAAGTTCTTGGTGAATTAATAGTACCAATAGTGCAGAATAGTAGTGGTTAAATAACTCAGGTGTGGTCATAATACGATCGTATTTGCGAGCCGATTTTATGCACGAAAGTTTTTCTAAATCAAGATTTAAATTTACGTACCTATTCCACAAATGTTGGCAAATAAAAATTAACGTTGGGCAAAAAAACGTTCAAATTGTTCCTGCTAAAAAACAAAAAGTTTTAGAACGTCCTTCTCCTTACAACCATAACAAAATGGAGAAAAATCAAATGGAACATCAATAGTTAAGAAACCTTTTCAAACGCAAAGTTACTGAAGATATATCTGCATGACCTGTATGTGTAGTAGTGTATTTTTTGGCCATCAAATTTTGTACATGACTGATGACATGTCAAAATTCAGTAAAATAAAAAAGTACATATATAAAAATATGAAATACATAGGTATGTTAAAAGAACATATACAGATATAGAAATAGAAAAAAACTGATACATAATTGTTAATAAAAACGCTTGTAAATAGCAAAATAAAGTAACATGGAAAATGCGAATATAAAATTTTCATATACCGGTAGGTTTTCTGGTAACGCAACGATTGTATAGCGCATGTATCAGTCCCCACAACTGAACGACTACGTATATGTACTCCCCTCCGTTAACCAGAGCGGTGGTAGTAGTATACTACAGCCGTTCGCGTCGGGGAATACGATAACTGTAGCGAGTGATAGTGGGGACTTGGACACTCCTCTGTCGTTGCTTCACCCGAAAACTTACCGGTATACACACACTTATACAGGTTTGACAAACTCTATAAACTAGCTCTAATCCCAATTTTTTTTTCAACCCCTGGCTTGAATACGTAACGATAGTCAACTCTTTTTTTTAATGGACACTAGTTTTCTTTTTTAGTCTGGTAGATAATTTTTTTCTGAATCTCG
The DNA here is from genome assembly GCA_963170755.1 of Amphimallon solstitiale. Lineage (NCBI taxonomy): Eukaryota > Metazoa > Arthropoda > Insecta > Coleoptera > Scarabaeidae > Amphimallon > Amphimallon solstitiale. Next base: position 18,330,570 of record OY720680.1, read on the forward strand.
TAATGTTCATTTAGTTATCATTTGGTTGATATTTAATTAAAGAAAATTGAATGATCTGCAACCTTTTTCCGCTTACTAAGAAATTGTCGTGAAAAAAAACACTACACAAATGCGACAATTATGTCATTCAAACGTCTATTATTCGAAAATTACTGTACTTGCATATTTTTTTTTCACGGTACACTTGAAAATTTCACAGTAAGCAGATAAAGGTTGCAGATAATTCATTTTTTTTAAATTAAATTTCAATCAAATGATAACTACATGAACATTACTAGATTCAGAAAAAATATATATACCAGACTAAACGAATAAAACTACAGGTGTCCATTAAAAAAAAATTGACTATCGTTACGTATTTAAGACAGCGTTGAAAAAATGGGAGTAGGAACAGTTTATAGAGTTTGTCAAACCATTTTTACACTCTTATTATTTATTGAAATCGGATAATAAGTAAAGAAGTTACGGGATGGGGCGTTTTTTTTATCAAACAGTCTGTAACATTGTTGAAATGCTTATCCAATAGAAATAAATGATGTAATAATAATATTGATAAATGATTATTAACTGGATGGAAATGGCAAATGATTAAATATTAATGATTTGAATTTCTCGCGTTGGCACATTCGTATGTGTACAGTACACAGACCGAGTGCTGACCGCTGGGAGGAGTTCTCTCTGCGCGACTTATAGGTCCGTGTGAGACACAGAAAGTATTCGGCAAAAAGAAATGATAATATTTGTTCATCATCGCATACATTAGCCGGACGAAGGAGTAAATGCAGATAAGAACTTGTAATATACTGAAAAGAGATACATATATAGGAAACATATTGCACTTCGATGTCTAACGCTTGACAGATTTTCCAGACTGCTCGTGCTTATCTTAATATTATAAGAATCCACTGCGCATCTTGTGGGAGGGGCATCTTACACTAGTGTCTACGGACAGCATGCGATAATGCGATTCTTATTCCCAAAGCTACACTTGCTCAAGAAGGTTCTGTTTCTGTTCTTTTAATAATGTCTTTTCGTGGTATAGAAAAGGAGCACATAAAAACAAAGGTTTTAAAATAATGTCCCCAACCTGTTGCAAAACCTCTGCTGTTATGCCATCGTTACCAGGGGATGTACCTGACTTTAGTCCCATTATGATTTAATTTCTATCTCATCAGTTGGTCGAAAGTAAATAGAATTTGCCTGCGGCGCTATATTACTTTTACATACTGAGTGTCGATTGCATCCTTGTACTATTGTTTCATAATACATGATATACATTGAAAGCATCAGCAATTTGCTTTTCGTTGGTTATAACATACAACACCATTTTCAAATTTAATTTTTTTTACAATACTTTTATTGTTATTTTCTTTGTAGATGTTTTTGACCGACTCCCACAAATGTTGAGTAGTGTTACATAGGTTTATCTTATTTCTAAAAAAAAATACTTTGGTAGCCTTAATCAATGCTGTAAATTTATTACGATAATTTTTATACTGAATCTGTAGAGAGAGATATTTGTTAAAATTTCTTTTCGATAAGAGTAAAAGCGTTACTTCCGGTTCTAATTGCAATTTTTCTATGCAGAATTTTTTCCAAATCAAGCTCTAAATACTTTCATACTTTGAATATACCTAAGAGGCGCAACAAATATCCTTTGTGCTAGTTATAAAACAGTAAAAATTGTCGCATGCAATATTTAATCTGAGTAATACTTTATGACATTTCGTTTCTATTTTAGAATACCTGAAATATACAATTATTTTTATATTCCAACAAACCGTGTAGTTGAATTATTCATTTTGTGAAAAAGGAACGTGTAATTCATAACTTTACATATGACGCTCTTTTTAAAGCGTTGACATTTCAAAAATGTAATGAACGTAATGATTTAAATATTTCTGTTAACAGAATAAATTTTTGCGCCAAATAAACTGACAATAATCTGAAGCAGAATTTATTAAATTATCTCAGTTTTTAATAATATCCTATTTTAACACAGCAGTATATATCCATATATAAAGTACTAAATTACATAAACCATTAAATCATACAATCTTTCAAAGTAAGTTATCAATAAAAACTCAAACTATTGAAAGTAAAATATTTTACACAAACTTAATATGTCCAGGCTATTTATAGTTATAAGATTAATCGTTCTATTTACGTAAAATATATTGATTGTTTCGGAAAAGTAATGCGGTCAAGCTTTTTCAATTTGCGTACGTACCATGAGAAATTAAGAGAAATTGTGTTTCGCATTCAATGACCAGCAAGCAATATGCGGTATAGGTATACATTTATTAAATACCTACTTGTATCAGATATAATATTGAATTTATTCATTATTAAAACTAAACGTCTAACATAATAATGTACCATTACCATTATAATTTAAACTATAAATTACCAGTATGAGTTTAATGCACCTGCGAAAATAAACAAATTGCGCATATTTACATGGAAGACGCTTCAGATGAATCTGAATGGTATTAAAGAACAAAGAAAAATCAAGGACGCTCAATGTTAAGGAAGTTGTCATATAGAATAAGTATTATATTTTGCTTGTTCATTAATGCCTATTTAGAATAATAAGTACCCAACATGAATAAATATTGTTGGTCAAAATTTACAAAAGTAATAATCCCCGTTTTACCTATGCACGAGTCTGTGACTAATAACTACACAATTTATAATTCTATACTAAATTGAATATATAATATTGCACAAATTTATAGTAATATTACATGTGTTGTATTATTATTGTTGGCTAATCGCCAAGATATTTTAGATTAGTACACAAAACTATATTTGGGGTATAAATCATCTGACATGCAAGATATTTATTTTAAAATAATAATATATACTTGAACGCAAGCAATAAACTATATAGAGCAAATATAGTAAAACTAGCTGATCCGGTAGACGTTGTTCTGCCCTTTCCGGTAGATGGCGCGATGAGTTTGATTTATTTATATTGGGATTTTATTTCTTGTCACTAAACCAACATACCGGTTGTGTCAAATGCCATTAGCCATAGGTAATCAGTTTATACGTATTATACATACATACATACGTCGCAGCGCGGTGTCTATACATCGTACATACATATATACATATACACAGATTCGCTATGGCTAATGTTACTTGACACATGCGGTATATTGTGAATATGAGCCATGTTGGTCCATAAATATAGAATTTATTAATAACTTGACCTCAGCGCCACCTATCGAATGTTTTGAGAGCCGATTTTACGCGCATTAACGATATAAATATGGTCTGGTCTATCAAGATGATTGGTTGAGCCAATACAATGTTATTGAATAATGTACAGATGCACCAACGATTATATAAAGAGATCATTTTGAACTGTCCTGGGTTGGCAACAAAAAAGTCCTAGTATTATCAAAAACTAGGAAATATTTACTTCCGTGAATTGTCCATACTAAATTTATATGTGAAATGTCAAAATCATAATGTATTGAAGTGTTTTGTACTTTTAGCTGTGTTTTTAGTATTGTCTTTGTTTTATTGTCGCTTTTCTGTCTTTTTCAAGACAATATCTGGTATACCATGCTTATTACGATACAACAGGATACTTTTAATTGTAATGTCGCACTTTCGCAGTGAACATTGCAAGATGGATTATGGAAATATTCATTGGAATCGTGTTTTCAGCAATTTGTAATAGAATATGGAAATTTGGAAATAAACTTGGACACATTCACTCGTCTTCGGAATAGAGTGAAAGGTTTAAGGAGACGGGAAGTGTTTGTAAACGTAAACCCGAAAAAGCACCAGCAGTTTTAACCGAAGATGTCGCAGACATTAGGCAGCCAATGGAAGTTAGTCCCACAAAATCTGTACGAAAACTGTCTGCTTATACTGGTAAAAAGATCTAATTAACTTAAACATAATTTGTTATGCAGCATTATGTATTTAAATTGTAGGTATTTCCTATGGAATCACTTTGAGCAAAGATTGAATTATTGCAAGTGGTTTAATGAAATATTACATAAAGAAAACTTGAATCGCACTTTCTTTTCGGATGAAGCTTGGATCCATTTGTCGGGGTATATCAACTCTCAAAATTACCGTACCAGGTCAACAGATAATCCACATGTTTTTGTTGAAAATACTCTCCATCGTATCAAAGCCGGTATTTGGGTTGCAATGTCGAAGATACGGATTGTTGGACCAACTTTTTTCCATGATACAATTAACGCAGTAAGACACCAAGAACAAATATTGGAACCCGTCTTTAACAGTCTTCACGAAGATGAATTAACCCTGGGGTACTTCCATTGAGGAAAAATAGTATGGAGACGCTGTAAAGCATTTTTGCTGTACTCTCAAAACGGGAGCATTGGGCGGGGCTAACTGTGGGACCAATATGGCTGCCTCACCTAGTCCGGACTACTCAAAATTATAATCTGTCATCCCACATCTGTCAGGCCTGCACTAACCTATGAAATGTTATTCTAGACGAATTCTTCTTATCAACGCCGTCTCTGCTGTTGCAGCTACGTAGAGCACAAGAAACCATAATGTCTTTTAATATTTAACTTATTATACCGGGTGTCCCAGCGTAGCGGTAAAGTCCATTATTGGTATCTAATAATGTAGATAGCGAATAATTTTTATTACAAAAATTGTAGATAATCATAAGCTCTACAATTTAAAAATATTTTTATTTATACAGAGTGTTCGACAACGACGAACCAACACAAACTTATGTTTTTTTTGAATGGAATGCAATGATTTTTTTTGCGTTTTATGATAGCCCTTAAAGGAATGATAAACTAGCAGTGCAAGTCATGGCAACTCATATTTTTAAGTCGTAATCGGGTTTATTCAGATATAACACCCTATAACTTTTGCAATATCGCCCACAGGCGGAAGAAAGTAGATATTTTTGAATAGTAAATTTTAAGAACTTTTCAATGGCACATTAATATACAGGGTGTTACATTTAATTTTTTTTAGAATTTTTAACTTTTGCGAATGGCATGTAATTCTAAAGAACATGCTTAAATATGTCAAAATAAAAATTACTTTCACGTACTGAAAAGGTATCTCTACTAATTGAACCCATAAAAAATATTTCATCATCAGTCGTTATTTCATAGCAACTTTTCAAATGTTGCACAATTTTTAACGAAAAATCGCCATATCTCAGAAACAGTTTAAAATCGGCAAATACAAGTTGCTGTCAGTTTAATTAATACTCTAAGGGCTATCATAAAATGGAAAAAAAATCATAGGATTCCATTTAAAAAAACATAGGTTTGTGTTGGTTCGTCGTTGTCGAACACTCTGTATAAATAAAAATATTTTTAAATTGTAGAGCTTATGATTATCTACAATTTTTGTATTAAAAATTATTCGCTTTCTACATTATTAGATACCAATAATGGACTTTACCGCTACTCTGGGACACCCGGTATAATTCTAATACACGATGCACTTAACAAACACTCCACTTTTTACCAACACTACCTGTTTGATGTAAGTGTAGTATCAATATGGCGGACCTGTACCCGGTTTGATCACGTGAGTCGTCTCCCTACCTATTCTTTCTTAATGGTCGAAATCGATGGCCAGCCAATTCTCCTGATTTAGCCCCACTGGACTTTTTTTTCTTTGGCCATCTAAAAAATAAAGTGTTTCAGAACAAATTGCATAATCTCGATGAACTTGAAGAGGCAATTAAAATAGAATTGCAAAATATCACACCAGAAACGCTTCAGAATGTGTTCAATAATATGAGAAGACCTGTCAACCTATGCATTGAGAATAACGGTGCGCATTTCGAACAACTTTTGTGAAATGTATTCATTTTGTGAAATAATTATGGGATTATGTTTTACAATAATAAAATTGTAACGTATTTATTATTGTGTATGACTTTTAATTAATTTTTATATCAGATATGCAGCCATATTGAATATTGATTGATTATTGGAATGTCGCATTCCTATTGGATATAAACTTGTATCTTAATGAAAAAATCTGTATTCCAATTGGACATAAATTCCTATCTTAATGAAAATCTGTATCTTAATGGACATCATTAAGGTACAGGTTCGACATATCTAATAATACAATTAAAGTATGGGAGTAGAAAAAAGTATAAATACTTTTATAGCTTTAATATGTGGGTAAAGCAAAGTCGTGTCAAACAATTTTATGGATGGTGTCATTGGTATACACCAATACGCCAAAAATAGGTAATTATGATGTATTGATTATGGCTGACTTGAAGCGAGACTTGGTGTTATTTAATTGACTAAATGAATCCACATAATTATAAAATGTATTTGCAACATATTTTCATTTAGAAAAATTTACATCCAATTAAATTAATGTGTCTAAGAAAAAAATAAAATATTTATACTTTCAACAAGTTATTACTAGGGTCAACATTCTCTAGAATACTGAAAATATTTTCCCATAAAGATCTATCAGATATATATTGATTTAATTTACTTATTGGAATTACTAAAAATTAAAATCCATCCTAATTGGGTTGGTAACATTGAAACAAACAGCCATATTATAATAACAATAAATAAATATATCATAGTACACTGCAATTCTCGCCATCAGTGGAAGATATTAAATAGTTTTGAAATATGTACGTTTTTACCAATTTGTCACGTAATCATCAAATATATGTTTGATCACACTGTATATAAAAAATAAATATGCCCATAAGTTACCCGTTTACACTAAGAAATTCGCTATTGCAACGTAATCACTTGTTGATCTAGACAAGGAAATGAAAGTAAATGCTATTTTTATTGACTTTGACCTACGAGCTTTCAATCGAGCTTATTTTTGTTAAAATAAGAGATTTAATGAAAGTGAACGGTTTACATTATCTAACGTTGCGTTATGTAATATTTTATGTATTCTTTCATTAAAGATGTACTGAAATAAGTAATAATAGTGAGCATATGTTGTTTATGCTTAATAAAAAGTGATAAGTAATTCTTTCGCCACGTTTTTATCTTACCACATTAAATATCACGTATTTTTGCTACTGATAAAGTACATAATAATTCGTAAAATTGTGTAAGAACGATTAATTTAAATGTATAGTAATGAATATAGTAACTCATTATACTGGTATTTCATATACTTACATGTATTCTCAGCTTTAAAAACGTCTAATACCTGCGGTAGATATGTAAATTATTCTGTGGTAAATGATTTTTAACAAACATTAAACTCACAAATTCTTTAAAACTGACACAAATATACTTCATGCAAATCAGACTTGGTATATTTTTGTTATTATTAGTTTTGGGTAATTTTCAAATAATTTTTCTTTATCCTCTGATAGATTTTCATGATTTTCAAAATAAGCAGCAGTATAAATATTCGTGCGGACTAGCTCCTAAGGGCCGCTGCACACCTTACACATAAAAGTTAATTGCCACTTAAATTTCTAAACGCGTTGCACCGCAAGGATACGAAGGAATCTGTCACTAGTATCCCTTATCTTACCAGTTTTGTAAGGGTTGGATATTTTGCGGTTTAACTTTGAAATAGCGCAAAAATATCCCGTGTAATATTTTTTATAATATTTTAGACGAGGACGAAATAGGCATCATGGAATGTATTAATTATGGAATACCCAGAAATGTTGAGAAGTAATTTTCCACATTTTTGGTAAGTAATTTCTATTATTGCATTTAGTAATTTCCGATTAGAAGAATAATAATGTATTCCAAATTCATCTTGTAGTCCTATTAATCTATTGGGATAGGCTAATCGTCTAAGACACAATTCTTAAAACCAGATTCTTAATATTTGTTTTTAAATAAACCAAAATTCAAACCATCTATTAATACGTTGGTCACAAATCTATTGCAGAGCTTGATATAGAATGACAATATATAATGTTTTGAAAACGAAACAAAAATTTAAAGTTATAAAATTTCACTATTGAATGGTCTTTGCTTTTCTTCTAAGGCGTTCTTCAGAGCACTGAATGTAAGAAAATAGTCAATACTTTTATCTGTCTCAAAATCAAACAAAACTTCTGTCATATCGGCAGGGGCGGATCGTGATTTTGGGGGGCCCTAGGCTAACTGAATTTCTGGGGCCCCTTTACCCATGCTTTCTAAATATTTTAAATTTCTAAAATAACCTAACTTTTTGGACATTACTATAATATTACTAAAAGAACAAATAAAATGACGGATGTAGAAGCAAAATTCTATTAAAACACAAAAAACAAAATTCAGACAAATGTCGTGTTGCGCGAATTATCATGTAATGACAATAGCCTATATCTATACCCATTACAATATTGACAAAATCTAAAGTGATCGTATATTTGTGTCAAAATTGGCACATCTAGGACCAAACCTATAGAAAACGTAAAACAAATATAAATACAAAAGCCCAAACTCAACCCAAGCAAGTGATCTCATTGCCTCGTCCAGAGCATAGAGTTAAAAGAATTACACACAAAAGATCATGCATGAATTTGTATAAATTTAAATGAAAATGTTTAGTAAATGATATCTTTAACACAATTACAAGACTGGGTAGGACCTTACCCATGCACCACAGATCAAGGAATACGCCTTGAAATGTTCATATTTAAAATAGGAAAGTTTATTTTGCACAATTTTGCCAACCAAAAGATACTGGTTCTAAACAATTCAATGTTTACGTTAATACTCTCCATCTAACATGAACATACACTTTCATCTTAACCTCTATTACATTGCTCTCCTATCAGTTTCGCAAGTTTAATATCTTGCAATTTCATTTTTATATACTTGGCATCTACCACAAATTTTTGCACAAAACATAAAAATGAGCAATTGCATTTATTAATTATTGACAATGCTATATACAATAAAAAATTTAATAAAACTTTTCTCTTCTACACTTCACTGAAACATATTCGCGAATTGCTTCATCGTACGAAATAGATCTCGTTATATCATGTTCAATGGATAGAATTGAAAGGTTATTTAACCTTTCATCCGACATTACTGATCTGTACTTATTTTTGATATAGGCCATTTTTGAAAAAGATCGTTCTGCCTCACAACTCGTTATTGGTATTGTTAAATAAATTTTAAGAATTGTGTACAGATTTGGAAATGTGTCAATGAGACTGTTTTCAAAAATTAGTTTTAACATTTCAGAAGCAGTAATAGCATCGTTTTGTTCAAAACATACTATGTGTAAATAATGCTTGAATTGACTACATTCACTAATTAGTTCTTCGCCAATATCATTTTTATACAATGACATAACCGACGTTAAGGATTCAGTTTCAATAATTGAGTCTTTTTTACCCAAGTTTATCAAAAATTTGAATTTATCTCCCAAATCCTTATATACAATACTCCTTTTTTCAAGTTCGACTCCCAGTTTATCCAATAGCACATTAAATACCTCTATACGAAACTTATCCCTTCCAGTAAAAATATCTCTTCCTTTTTCTCCATCCAAATATATTTTTGTTCTCACTCTTTTATGGGCATCACTAAAACTTTCTTCAACTTCTCTACTCATTTCAGCTGCTTTGTTCTCAAAATCCTTAAATTTTTGCTCGGAATCTTCTCGTAAAGATTTAATAAATAATTCCAGTGAATGGAGTAAAGTGTAGCCTTGGCATATATCTAAACCTGGAGTTTGTAATATTTTGTTAGCTTTATTAAATCGCTCCAAGATCATTTCCCATATTATAGATAAAACTGCTGTCTCCCGCTTTGTGATTCTCTTATATAAACATTTTGCCTCTAATTTACATTCTGCCTTTTCAGAGCTTTCATCAAATATATACTTAAGAGTATCGAGTATTTTTTGGTAGCTAACTATAACCGCGTGAACTGACTCGTAATGAGAAGACCATCTGGTGGTGCTTAAATTTTTTAGTGAAAATGTCTGATGCTTTTTCACTCAATATTTTCCAACGATGTGGGGATGCAGAGAAAAAGGTATAAATCTGTTGAATAGTTCCGAAATACTCTGTTATTTCCATTACAACTGATACTGTCTCCACTCCAACTAAATTTAAAGAATGCGCAAGGGGCAAAATCTGCTAGTGCATTTTTTTTTATTCGTGCTTGTAAGCCTGTGTATTTTCCACTCATATTAGATGCGTTATTGTATGATTGCCCACGGATGTTTTCAATAGGAAGGCCAGCATCTTTTAAAAACTGAGAGACTTTTGTATACAGTGTCTCACTGGTATGATTTTCGATCTGTAAAAAGGTTGTAAATCGTTCGAATATTTTTCCATTATAACAATATCTTAATATTATTGCTAGCTGATCCGTATGGGCAATGTCTGGCGTGGAATCTACAATAAGGGTATAATATTTTGTATCGTCACCGTTAATCTGCTCTATAATACGTTTTAAAACATTTTTTCCCATGAGCTGCAATATATCTTCATATACAGTCTTGGATAAGTAAGTAGTAGCTTTTATCGCCCCAGTTTGACACTTTATAAGATGTTCTTTTAAGAAAGGATCGAACTCTGAAATAAGTTCAATAAGACCCATAAAATTTCCATTATGTGGAGAGCCCCACTTTTCGTCATGACCTCGTAGTGGCAAACCTCTCTCAGATAAAAATTTTATTACCGCTACTACCCGTTCTAAAATATTGTAGTAATATTTTGCAGTTTCATTTGCCTGTTTTTTTAACTCCATGTCTATTGTACCCTCTTTCGATTTTCGTGTGAGGTAGATCATCATGGCTTTCTTATGGTCATCAGATTCTTCATGTGATTCAAGAATTTTTCTTATGTTTTTCCAATCCTTACAACCGTCAGATGCCAAAGCTGCAACGTTTCCTGAATGGGGAAATAATTTGCATGGTAAACAAAATGCTGCTCCTTTGCATAAAGAATAACAAAGCCAGGATCTTACAACCGTTTGACCGTTTTTCATATGTTTATTAAAGAAACTGTTACAAAAAAATCTGCTTTGATCTTTATACGTCTGCTTAGATTCTGGATATGAATCAATTTCATTTCTATTTTGAAAAAACGTAGATGGCTGGTTTAGGCAAAAATCGATTAATTCAGAAGTAATAAACTTTGGCCAAAATCCTACATCACTATAGTTTACTCTTACATCAATAATATCCGCAATTTCAGACAATTTTTCTGTCTCTTCTTGCATGCAGTTCTTGTCTCTGTTCTGGACAAGACATTCTGCTTCACTGTCCTCAGCATGCTCCTCAAATACTCCTACACTATCGGTTACATTTACCTCTTCTGACCCTGTCATTTCTTTGGATGATTCACAGACTCTGACGTCTTTGGATTGGAACAAGCTAGTTAATTTTTGACATTTTGAAAATTCTGTGACCCTATGTTCTTTTATTTTTCGTTTTTGACTGCCACTTAAATATTTCCTTCCGAACATTTTTACGCTTGTCTTTAGTTATGTTATATTTATAATTTTCTAAAATACCATTTTAAAAACCTACAAAGAAAAAAAAACCGTTATCAATTTCAACATATTTTTAGTATATTTATATATTTTTAAAGTATTTGTGTTTAGTTAGTTATGGTTATGCTTTAATAATATAACATCCACTAGATCACACAGTGTGACCAGGAACGCGGGGCCCCTAACATTCGCTACTTCTGCTATATAGCTAATCCGGCACTGCTTATAATGAAAACAAGTATCCGAAAAAATATTGATTAACAATTGAAATAAATAACAGTTTTAAAAATTAGTACTTACGTTATCCATAAATCAAGATATCAGAATTTTATCACCTTGGTTGAGTGATCGTGCTGGTAGAATAGAATGCTCCTTTAAAAACTGAATAATTTTATGTAACGAAGCTATGTAAAAATATTAAATATTATATTACAATTGGAATAATCGTCGTACATCTAAAGGTTCGCAGGGGAGAGAGACAGAAAGCCAAAGTTACTAACTATTCAGTCTTTGCGACATATGCTTGGGTATCTTTTTTTAAATTTATGACAGTTTTAGTATTCTCAACAAAAACAGTGTAAATAATAATAATATATCCTTAAGAGTATATTAGAGAGGTAAAGAAATTTTAAATTTATGACAGTTTTTGTGTTCTCAAATATGAAGCAAAAAATTCTTCTAATTACCTACTATTTTTATTTTTGCTTTACAGGGTAATATGTACACATCTGGTAAACACATGTTTGGATATTTGGACATTAAATGCAATAAAACATGAATATATAAATGCCACAATAACGTTGAATGCAAATAGAATATACTACGTGTTACATATGTATATCGTGTCTGTTATTTTCGAAACTGAAAATCTGTTCCTAGTTATCCCAGGTTTGTTGTAAATTGTTAAAGCATTTTCAAAAATTGGTTCGGTGCGGGGCCCCCTTCTCTTTGGGGCCCTAGGCTTCAGCCTACTCAGCCTAATGGAAGATCCGCCTATGCATATCGGCATTAATTCTAACAGTAGGTAAGACATAAAATTGTGCCAGGATGTCATTCGTAAATCAGAAGAAAATTAGCACAAAATTAGCTATAAAATTGAAGAAATTTCCAGTTAGAAGTAGTTGCCTACATTTTCTAAAAATAACTCAAAACATTTAGTAATATTTATGTTACCAATTTAAAATCAACAGTTGACAAACTGGAACTTGAATTGTAGCAGTGCAATGTAATGTCCCATTTAAAGTTAAATCGCGCTGACTTAAGCCGTAGGTTTAAGTGTGGGCGGTGCAAACCGTCACTTTTTCCCCTTTAACGGCGTGGAGATTAAGTAACAAAGTAGTGAAGCAAGTTATGCCACCAGTAATACTGCAAACGCGTAGAATTATTATGTCATATGGCGTGTTAAAATAACTATGTACCTATTCTTGAGTTTGAAAATTTTAATGAAATGAAGACGCAAAAGTGACAACAAATCAGAATTTTATTGGCATTTAAGTACCGGTAAAATAGATGGATTATGTAGAAAAATTAAAAAACGCCACGTACTAAAATTTAATCAACGTATTTTTGATACTTAATACCTCTAGAACGTATTGTTAGCGATTTACAATAAAATGTGGAAGTGAAGTCAAATTATAAGAATGGTAACAAAAGGTTTCTAGCAGTGTAGATGAATAAATATTTTAAGTACAGTAGTGAAAATATACCAGCAGATTTCGGAACACAATCTACGAACAACAAATAGAAAAGCGAAAGGTGGGTTCATCATTATGAGCCTAAATAAAAATAATAGTATTGAAATTACGATTGATCAAAGAAATAATGTAAACATCACGCAGTTACTGAATAGCACTATTCATATGATGAACTGCAACATCTGTTGTTGTCGCGAAAACGACAGCAAATTTTAGTCTTAAATTCCTTTCTTCATCTGCGTAGGTAAAAGGGTGATGAGTTTTTAAAATTCATTTTATTTACTTTATATTTCGTAAGATAAATAAAGTACTTAGCGTTAGTTTCGTTGTTTCATTGTTTTGACTGTTAATTAATATAATAATTCCTAACTTTTGTAATAGTTCCTGTTTAAAACCGTTTCACTGAATCTATTTTTCCCAATTATCTCGGCGTAAGTGTGCATTGGATTTCGTTAAGTTTCGATAACATACGCATACATTTTTAGTTATCATTTATTTAGATCTAGTTGTTATTATGATATAGAGGAACGTCGAGAATGGCAGCGTAAAACAATGGCGACTTGGATTAAGGGTCTACTGATTGTATGTCCATTGTCAGTGATTACGAAATTTATTGCAAAGTCTGTAAAACATCGTTACAGAAAGTCCAAAAATCGCACATACAACGTCACTTAGCATCGCTAAAACATACACAGAAATTGGACCGGTTTGAAGGTGAAAATTTTAACGAAGAACTCTGTGAAGCTTTAATGGCGGATAATATCCCATTAAATAAACTTGAAAATCTCACTTTCAAAATATTTCTCCAAAAATATACTCGTCGAAATGTTCCTGATGAATCCATCTTACGTAAATATTTTGTTTCTAAGTGCTTCACGAAAACAGCAGAATGCATTAGAAGACATCTTCCAAGTCAGTACCTACCTCTATGGATAAGTGCCGACGAAACTGTCGATATATTAGGACGCTGTGTGGTAAATGTTGTAGCTGGTGTACTACATCCCACTATTCCATATAACGCATATGTAATAGCATCTAAAGTTATAAATATAGTTGATGCGGAAATAGTTGTTAAAACCATTGACGAGAATTTACACAAATGCTTCATCGGACGGCAGGTACAGGGAAAAATACTTTTATTTGTTAGTGACAGTGCCGCATATATGTTAAAAACAGGCAGACTATTACAGGAAACATATTCTTATATGCTGCATATTACTTGTGTAGCACATGCTCTCCACAGAATCGTGAATGTATCAGAGACACCTATCCGGAAGTTGATAGACTTATATCCCCTTTCAAAAAAGTTTTAGATAAGCACCATCGAGAATATCTCTTTACAGGGAAAAACTTCCATCTTTGTCACTGCCTCCCTCGTCAGTAATAACCAGATGGGGAACATGGTTGGAAGCTACTAGTTTTTATGCAGAGATATTCGATAGTTTACAAAATTTCTTTACATGTTTAAATGACGATGCTCAAAGTATTTCTGAGTGCAAGGAACTAACACAAATCCCAAAAAAATCGGTTGTTATTCCTTCAGGAACACTTTGGAAATTTGACTAAACTAATCACATATTATGAAAATCGAAATCTCAAATTAAAAGATGGATTAACCACATTGGATGTGGCTATTAATAATTTCAAAAGTATTCCAAGTGACTTCGGATATGGCCTTCGGCAAAAGTTAGACGCAGTTTTTAATAGAAATCCAGATTTAATAACATTGCGGCAATTGTGTATGGGGACAATGACACAAAATGTAACTGCTAAATACACTGAAATAAAAGAATATTTCCAGTACGCACATATAACCAGTTGTGAAGAAGAAAGGACGTTTTCTATCTACAAGGATGTACTTCATTCAAAGAGAATAAATCATATAGAAGAGAACATTGAGAAAGTATTGCTAGTAAATATTAATTTTCCTTTACTCGACTTGAACTACTAAATGAACAAATTATAAGGTATTTTGTATTTTATAGATCACCACCCACTAGTTATTCAATTATATAAATAAAATTAAAACCTCTTTAAAAATACAACATTTCAATAGTGCGCCCATGACGCGTCATCAACCTTTCGTCAAAGCTTTCGTGTCCGGTCTGTAGTAATGACATTATCAAAACAGTGTAATTAATACTTGCAATAAAAAGGGAACTAAAAGAAGAATATATTACTGCAGCTCTTATGTCAACTTCGTAAATATATAAACGGCCCTTATCAAAATTTCCTAAATAAGAAAAAAGTTACAAACGATTCACAATTATACGTATTTATATTTAATGACCTAATAAGTTCAGAAGTATACAAATTGAATTACCTACATCATCAATTTCTGTAAATTTATATGTTTGTAAATATAAGGCGTTTTCATATTATGCATGTCTTCAAGCAACCTGTTGCCGATTGTATTCTCAAGCAATTTTTTATTGGGTATTAGCAGTACAATTAGCATTTATTATTGATAAAATCGATTGCAAAATTGAATAAAAGTAAAATCCTGCCGTTTTATTGGCATTATGCTTTTCTACCAACATAATAATATTTAAGAAAAATACATTTTAAAATAGGTGACATTATACCGATTATACTGATATTGCTAATATATTTATTTCGAAGGAAAGTACTTCTGTGAACGGAAGCAAGTTGGACATGTAGATATTCTTGCCGATTATAATTTTATTGTTCTTGACCTAAATTATTCAGTTTTGCAAAGATAAAATTCTCAGTTTTAATATGTATTTTTAATTATTACTATAATGATCTAGGTTGCGTTACTGACCTAATTTGGTACGGGAACTGCATTTCTTGGATTTATTTATCACAACTGTGAAGGCTGCAAGTAGTAATATTGTAAAACGAGAATACCAGTTTTTCTGCAAGTGCAAACAGTTAAAGAAGCTTTCAATAGTAGGGTACACTTTTAAAATTAAACAAAGTACATAATCAAATTTTATATAATGTTGGTAATTACGAAAAATATTCTTTGTAGAGAAATTTTCCTACACTGTATGTTAGACAGGTACCTACTTTATACTTTTCCATCTAATGCGACATTACAATAAGGGCTTAAAGCAGCAGCCTTTTGTATGAATATATTAATGAGTTTTACTACAAAATTTAAAGTTAATATATACGACGGTATAATTAACAACCCTATGTAGCCAAGGAAATATTTAAATTTTAATATGTAAGTACCTATTCCTTTTTCTATTATTATTGCTAGTTTAGAATATAATGACGTGTATATGAGTTTTAAGCTTGATTTATAAACTTGACGTTGCCGTTGCATTTGACGTTCGCAGTTGCCGTTCCCTTAAAGTTGAATACGTGGAAAGCTACAGAACCATTTATAAACTTCGTTGCCGTTGCAGTTGGACGTTGAGCTGTCGTTCGCTTGACGTTGGAGTCCGTTGGTACATAACCAACATTTGTTTTGTCGTTGCCGTTTGCTGACGTCAAACGGTTAGCCAATCAAACGGCAGATAACATGCATTCGATCGGTAAGTATGCACGCTCTGTACTAGTCGACGTAGCTGACGTTTCCATTCGCAGTTTGAACGAATGGAAAGTTTATAAATGCTATTTCTGAAAGAAATCAACAGAACGAACGGCAACTGCTAGCATCAACTGTAACGACAACGGCAACGTCAAGTTTATAAATCAAGCTTTAAGCTTGATTTATAAACTTGACGTTGCCGTTGACGTTCGCAGTTGCCGTTCCCTTAAAGTTGAATACGTGGAAAGCTACAGATCCATTTATAAACTTCGTTGCCGTTGCAGTTGGACGTTGAGCTGTCGTTCGCTTGACGTTGGAGTCCGTTGGTACATAACCAAATTTTATGTTTTGTCGTTGCCGTTTGCTGACGTCAAACGGTTAGCCAATCAAACGGCAGATAACATGCACTTGATCGGTAAGTATGCACGCTCTGTACTAGTCGACGTAGCTGACGTTTCCATTCGCAATTTGAACGAATGGAAAGTTTATAAATGCTATTTCCGAAAGAAATCAACAGAACGAACGTCAACTGCTAGCATCAACTGTAACGACAACGGCAACGTAAAGTTTATAAATCAAGCTTTAGCGTAGAGGGCATTTCTTAATTTTTAGGGTTAAATATTTATAAACACAAATATTAACAAACGCGTATTGTTTCGTTAAATGTGTAAGATCTTTTTAATTGTTTGCAAACAGTAAGCAATCAGTTTTACATAATTTGTGTGCGTTTTACTCCATATCTTTTAACTTTACTGTTGTAAAGTCTCAATTAAAATATGAATTTATTTTAAATTATAGGTTGATAGGAGAATTAGAACAGGTTTTTATAAAAAGATTTTAAATATCATTTAAAAGTTAAATTTTGCAATACAGTAGAGTCTCGATATAGTGAACACACCATATAGTGAACTATCCACTGCAGTGAACAGTGACTGACAAGTTGATTTCCACTGATGAAGCACTGAAATCTTTGAATACGGTTTTTCAGTGGGCTGAAGAAAACCCAAATGAAATAGAATATTCTCGTGTAATTGCCCTTCAACATTTGAGAACTAAGTTGGTTCAAAAAATGTACAATAAGCCAACAAAGCAAACAAAAGTAACAGATTTCTTTCAATCCACTGACTATCTTAATTTTGCATATGTATTTTTTTTTCTACTGTATTACATAGTTATTAAGCACTATTACTGCTATTCATTTTTTTATTTTATTATAAGGTTTAAGCATTAAAATATGAAGTGTTAAGTTAATAAAGTAATAAACACCTTGTAAGTATTCCTATTGAGCGTTCTTAACTGCACTCCAAATAGTGAACAACCTCGGTGGAGTGATAAAGCCATGCATTAATTAGTTCACTATATCGAGACTCTACTGTATATCATTTCGTTTTTCAATAATTGAAGTACTTATAAAATTGATAATAGGAATAAAGAAAACATAATGAAACCATACTTTTTTTGAGTGTTTCATTTCATATCCTACTATCAGGTAAATAAAATCTACAATAAAGTGTATGTGGGTGGGTATTTAATATATATTTTAAGGAATTGGTAACAAAAATAATTTGTAGTTACTATTAAATCAAATCTGGATTCCTCCGAATGGAGAGGCACCAATATAGCCTCTCCATTCTCTCTATCTCTTTCCGCTGAGCCTGGTAAAGTAACACACAATTCATTTACAAAACACATTTATTTATAATTTCTCAAAGTATTCTTCCCCACAGTCAATGCATTTTTGCATCCATGAAAGCCAATCTTGAAAACAATCTTCAATCTTCTGGCAGTAGTTTGTTTATTTAATTTTTAAAGGCATCAACCACTTCTTTGGCCGATGTAAATCGTAAACCCCGTAATTTATCCTTTGCCCGCGGAAATAAGAAGTCATTAGGTGCTAGGTCTGGCTTATACGGTGAATGACCCATTATTTCTATGTTTTGGGCATTCAAATACTACTTGTTGTTCCAGCGACAGTGTGGGCCCGAGCGTTATCTTGATGCAAGATGATTCTTCCTCATGACGTTTTTCGCGAACATTTTGGAGAACCTGAGACAAACAAACTGTAGTGTAGGTACCATTCTGAATTAACAGTACGTCTATCCTCCAGTGCTACAGTGGACACATGCCCAGCAATTCCAAAAAATGTGGCGACTCTCTTCTTGTTTCGATTTTTTGCACGAACCACTTTTGTTGTCAAAACAATGTAACAAAGTCATTATTATTTTTATTCATAAAATTACTATTGGAATAATCCCCGTATAACAGGTGAATTGGATTTATTAATCGCGTTGAATCAAGATATTGCAATAATTCACGTTTTCTCATACTTATATATTGGTTTTTCATTGAATCTCGACCAAATTGACAAAATCACATCAATATAAAAGATGCATTTGTTTGTTTACATTTTTCATGCAGTAATATATACACCCTGTCCAGTTTAAAATGCAGTACATGGGGATATTGGAAACCGTTGGAGATACAACGTCGGTTAAATGGGAGAAAAGTTGCGTATTCATTTGTCCATGAATAATCCGACATCAGATTTTGAAATTTCTGTTTCATTGGGCAGATACAGGGTGAAAAAGAAAAATGCATTTTTGAAAATCTTCCATATTTTGTTTCCTAGAAGAGATAAATTTACAAAAGTTGTAAGCTAGGGATAACAAGTCATGAGGATTTTAAAAATGATTAAAAAAAAATCTAGGTCTACTAGATTTTGCGTGACAATAATCAACTTTTATTTTTCTTATGGCAGCCATATTGGATTTTGACATTTTTGATATCTTCAAAAAAAATGCTATTCAATGATGTAGAACATGTTTATGTTCAAGATAGTAAAAACATGAAAAATAGAGAAAGTAAGATTTTAACATAGTAGGCCGTGATAATAAATGTGACATTTGTATTAAACAACTCTAAAAGCTGTGAAGTTTATTCTGAACTGTCAGTAATCTTATTGTTAATCTCATTGCATTGTTATAAGTATCTGTACTGTGCAAACCTAAGATGGATCGTTTTACAAATAGTGACAAATATCAAATGCTGGAGTGTTTTATTTTGTGTGGAAGAAATGATGAATTGGCTGCAGAAATGTATTTCGATAGATACCGTGAAAGGCGGCAGCCAGAAAAAAGCATTTTTCGCCGATTGCGTGATAATTTGATAATGCATGGAAGTTTTGTAAAACCCAAAAAAAGGCAAAACAATGAAAATATTGTTCTTCAACCAGTAGTTGAAAATCCCCGTACGTCTTTACGGGTAATTGAGAATACACTTGGCGTTGCTAGGTCAACAGCTGGTACCATTTTAAGGCGTGCCAAATTCAAACCTTATCGTGAAAGAGCCAGTCAAGGGCTTCAAAATGGTGACGAAATACGGAGAGCACAATTCTGTCATTGGTTCATCGAAAAACATAATGAAAATCCAAACTTTTTTGCGAAAATTTTATGGTCTGATGAGAGTCGATTTACAAACTCTGGAATGTTTAATCGTAAAAATACTATCTTTTGGTCCGATGAAAATCCACACCTACTTCGTGGCATTAGACAGCAAGTAAGATGGGGATTTAATGTCTGGATCGGCGTTATTGATACCCATGTTATCGGTCCATTCTTTTTCAATGAGAATTTAAATTCTGAAAGGTATTTAGAACTTTTGCACACACATGTTGCTCAACGAATTGAAGAACTTCCACTTGCCACGTTGCAAAATATGTATTTTAGCAAGACGTCACAATAATCAATATTACAATAACTGGATTGGTAACCGAGGACCAATAGGGTCGCCTGCTAGGTCCCCGGACTTCACACCTCTTGATTTTTTTGTATGGGGCTATCTGAAAAACAAGGTGTATTCGAGATCTTATGAAAATGTGGAAGAATTACGTCAAGCAGTTGAAGAAGCAGTGAATGGAATGACACCGAACATGGTTAGAGAATCTTGTGAGGCAGTACTAACACGATGTAGATTGTGCATACGAATGAACGGTGGCTTATTTGAACAGTTGCTACATTAATGATTCAGCTACCTAACCACCTTTATTTAATGAATCACTAATAAATAAAATGTTAAGGATATTTTAACAGTACTTGAAGACTTGTAATTTTTTGTTTTTTTATCAGTATACACTTAAGATATCCACAGTTCCATGGCCTACTATGTGAAAATCTGACTTTCTCTATTTTTCATGTTTTTACTATCTTGAACATAAACATGTTATACATCATTGAATAGCATTTTTTTTGAAGATATTAAAAATGTCAAAATCCAATATGGCTGCCATAAGAAAAACAAAAGTTGATTATTGTCACGCAAAATCTAGAAGACCTAGATTTTTTAATCATTTTTAAAATCCTCATGACTTGTTATCCCTAGCTTACAACTTTTGTAAATTTATCTCTTCTAGGAAACAAAATATGGAAGATTTTCAAAAATGCATTTTTTTCTTTTTCACCCTGTATCTGCCCAATGAAACAAAAATTTCAAAATCTGATGTCGGATTATTCATGGACAAATGAATACGCAACTTTTCTCCCATTTAACCGACGTTGTATCTCCAACGGTTTCCAATATCCCCATGTACTGCATTTTAAACTGGACACCCGGTATAGGTACACGCCGCTAGGAGCGATGCCAGTAATGTACATCTTAAAGAGTGGGAAGAATCTCTTGAATAGACATGCCTGAGTTTTTTTTTATCTGAGAATGATTGTTATAAATTGACCGTGCAGGGCGATTTTCGATGGATTTGGATGCCGGTGCAAATAACTCTAAATACAAATAAGCATTCGGTGTCTGTTTTAATAATCTTAAATTTGAACTTGTAACATTTTTAAGAAATAATTTTGATTTATACTTTAGTTTATATACACTGTATGTATCATATATGCTAATATCATTCATGTATGATAGCTTGTAAATAAGTTATTTAGAATAGATCGTTTTGTTTGTGAATACAATTTTTTTATTTTTATTATCAGTATTTCTCATAGTATGTTTAACCAATTATATTGTACGATATTTCTGCATTTTCATTTAATGTGCCTGACCTGTTAAAAACTTAACAGTGCAATCCTTTGGAGAAAGAATAATTCTGCCCGAGATAAAAGATAATCAGAGACACCATTGAGCTAGTGAAGTGCGACATTGCCCAACCCACATTCTTGCAGAAGTAGTAAAGATCTCAGATTAGCATAAGGCTAATTTACTGGAATATATGCGTGAACTTTCATAATTTTAAGAATCAAGAGTTTTAATAATTTTATTACATTATTAATTTGCAAGGGTCACAGCAATATGTTTCATTATGTTGGCTTCATCAGGTGGATGAAAATAATATTTTCATCCACCTGATGAAGCCACAGTGTGGCGAAAAATTTGTAGTGCGTGAACATTACAGTTTTTTGAAACTAAACAATTGTGTTTTATTATATATATATGATATTCCTGATGTTTTCGCGGTCGTATGATGAAACAATGGTTTCTCGGGTTCTTGGCCGCGTGTGAGATGTATCCTGAGAAGGACTGATGTCTCGACGTTTCGACGAGATCGCACTCGTCATTTTCTAGAGATAGTCTTCTGCTGGTTACAGTTGAAAGTTATCTGCTGTTCGCCTTGTTGTACGCCTGCTTTTATATTATAGGGATAAGCTACAATTATTGAGAATCGAAAAATCTAGTTACCCGTGCAAAACAAATTGTTGTTTATTAAATAGTGCATTATTTTATCTGTCAATTGCAGTTTAGTTTGTGACATTTGGTTTGGCTGAGCGAGGTTGCAAGTCGGTTATACATAAAAAAAGGAGTTGGCCCTCCTTTCCCGAAAACATTGCTGCGGTGAAGATGGTGGAAGAGAACAACCGCATTACCTATGCAATGATAGAGTCCAATCTGAAGATTGGATCCTCGCAAATGAGATCAATATTGCACGAACATTTACATTTGAAAAAGGTTGTATCTCGGTTTGTACCCCAAAATCTGACAGATTTACAAAAAGCAGAACGTGTTAGAATTTTCCAACAAACTTTAGATATGTTGACATCGCCGTTAAGTGTTTTTTTGATAGTAGCCCTAAGGACAGCTGGTTGAACGCTTTTAAACTATAGAAGGCGAGAATGGTTAAGTGCATTATTGTAAATGGCAATTACTTTGAACATATTTAAAATAAGAATTCTAAAAACTTGTATCAATCTTTCTATTCTCAATAATTGTAGCTTGTCCCTCATATACTGGAGTTTCAACATGTATCTCCTTCGTCGATTATTAATTGATTTATTTCTTTATGTCCATAAGAATATAATATACATGCAGCACCTTTGTGAACTCTGCAGATATACATTTCAAATTGATAACATTTTAAAAGTAAAAGTTCAACATTATTTCATATATACGTTTATTATTATTTTTTAAATTCTATAGCTCAATTTGAATTACTTATAATTATATATCAACATAATACATCACATACAGCCTTATCTTTACATAAATATATATTTTTCTTATTCTTAAATAGTTATTTCCAAACTTTAATAACACCATCTCTAGAAGCACTAACCATAAAACATTGCGAAGCTTTGCACAAAATAATATCCGAGATACAGTCTCGATGACCTGCCGGTGGTGGTTCCGGTCCGGCACGCGGTATTTCATCTGCTTTGCCCGTTGATCGAGTGGTTGAAGGAACACAAGTCTCCACGATAACCGAAGTACCATCAATTAAACGTTCGTGATACGTTAAGGTTTCACCAATTAAAGAATCGTTCGGTGCATGAACGGCTAAACAGGAATTAGCAGGATTTTCCAGATCCCAAAATCGCACTCTTTGATCAGTACCACCAGCAAGTAAAAATCCATTCCGATCAATGCATCCGCCTTGCATGGCACATACACTGTGATTGGTCACCTGAAAAATATAGCATAAATCTTGGTTGTTGGTACAGAGTCATATTAGAAAGATAGAAATCCTATTAAATAATCCAACTAAAAGGAAGAAAGAGAATAACGAATTAGAATAAGAACAATTCAGGTGCCGCTTCTTTCTAAAAAATAGTAATGGATTATTCTTTTTCTCGTATTAAATTATTTTTGTCTTATGTTCGTTAATAGTTCCGTGACAGAAATTTATGTTTCTTTTTTCATTTTGTTAGTTAAGATTGAAATACAGGGTTTATTTTACCGACGATTAATTTGGTATAAGTATATTCATCTTCTTTTTCGTAATAGGGATATTAACTAGCTTTTCTTTACTAATGAAAAATCTTTTGATGATAAATATAGTTTTTTTCTTATTGTTAGTTATACGTTGAGTCGTTAGAAACATTTTTTATCAAGTTCTATGATAGATTTCTAAAAAAAATAAAATTTACTTGCAGTAACAAAGTTGTATGTTGTTTTTTTTAATCAGCAATTACGTGTCGAACGAGTCTATTTATGAGCCAAGCGAGCGAGGCGAGTAACAGACGAGTTCGATAAAGGCACTTTACTGACGTAGTGCATACAAAATTTTATCGCCAAATGCAAAAATTTTTAATTTAAAAAATAAAAATATAATGACGTATGACATTTTATGACAGTGACAAACGATTTGTGTTTAACGGCATACTATCATGACTACATTGACAGATATTAGCCGCAGGTAAAGTATTTTATCGCCAACCGTCAGTAAAGTGATGCGTTACCATAGCGTTTTACGGAGGTAAAGAAACACTTTATCGTACTGTACAATAAAGTACTTTATCCACAACTATTAAGTAATATATGTATTAAATACGCGATTTCTATCAAGTAATGCCATGCATTACTAAATACTGTTGAATAATAATGACAGTTCGATGGAATAATATTTATTACTCCACCGTTGTGTCAAATTTGACATTTCATAAATATACTTATATATATATGAATTTAAGCAACTGTAATGTAACGATTAATAATTATTATAAAAATTAATTTTTTGTGTATTAGAAACGTCACTATTAATAAATAATGTTGTTCCTTTATCTCTTTATCTTTTGTATTTTTGAACAAACATATACAGTTGTGAATATGCGGTATACATAAATCGCATTTTTTGTTTGCCGTGTCAAAATGTCAACTCCTGACAGTGTTTGTAGAAAGAAATATTGTTCTTTATCTTTCGTATTTTTTGAACAACATTTAAGTTGTGGATAAAGTATAGTATTTAACTCGCGTATAATGGCTATTACCCACTCAGATGTTACAACACTCGCCTGACGGCTCGTGTTGCAATTTCATCTTCGTGGGTAATAGCCATCATTACACGCTTGTTGAATAATATACTATTACCTGCCGCTAATATCTGTCAACGTAGCCATGACTGATGACTTTAAAAATAAATCGTTTGTCACTGTCATAAGTTATTATATCTTTATTTCTTAAATTAACAATTTTCACGGTTGGCGATAAAATTTTGTATGCACCACGTCAGTAAAGTACCTTTACCGAACTCGTCTGTTACTCGCCGCGCTCGTTTCACTCGCTTGGCTCGTAAATCAGACTCGTTCGATAAAGTATCACTTTACTGACGTGTTACATAAATAACTATTATATTACAGTACGATAAAGTGTTTGTTTACCTCCGAAAACGTTATGGTAATGCATCGCTTTATTGGCGGTTGACGATAAAATACTTTAGCTGTCTCGAAGAGGATAATGAAGGAGGTTAACTGTGCAGAGTGCTTCACAGCATTAACAGGCGAAACAGAATTGCCATGTAATAGGTTTATATATTTTAAAGAATTTTGGGCTGACAAATGCAAGCTACATTATCCACAGCTACATTATAACTGAATTGGAAGTGATATTAAGTAATACATCGAATTATAAAAATATTTGTAAAAAATCTGTCAATCACCTTATTAATGCTGTTCAGTTTACTTTCCTTTGTGAAGTACATCATGATTTGGTGAAGAAAACTATTGTTAAAGGAGTATGCAAAATAGGTATTCCTGGCTATTGCAAGCGGGAAAATGAACAGAGGAAGCAGTTCGTGCTATACAAAGAAAAACACCTAACTAAGAAATGTATACATTTCTTATAAACATTATTTTGTAAAGTTAATAAGATAAGATTGGCATTTCCTTTGTTTAAGAACCGCATTTTTGACATGCTCTTTGCCTTGCAGGTTTGATACCTTTTAATTTGTGTATTAGTATTATTATTACTATTTTGTTGGTGATTTTATTTTTGGCAATCTGTATAATATCAATTTTATATACCACAAACTTGTAATATTAATTTTCTACACCTGCATATTTTTCTGTTATATATTTCATTTGCTGTTAGTTTAAGGGACAAATTTAAAATCAGCATTTTAGTAATGAACTATTGTTGAATTTGTACCTTTTGATTTAGATTTGTTTTTATTTGTCATATTACACAAGATTTGTATTATTATTGTCTTCTCATTACTGGTTGTGAATTTAATTTTATTATGTTTTATTGTATAAGTATAATAATATGTATGAATAAACTATTATTATATCCCTATATTTTCCTTGACAGTTTTCTATTAGATTATTATATTTCTCTTAATCTTATATAGAGTAGTAGTTTATTGTGTCTAATAGGTCACCTAAGAAGGATGTTATAATACATGTAAGTAAAAGATTAATATTTATATTTCGTATCACATATTTAATATGTAACACCACAAAATTACACATAAGGTGCTCAAACTATGGCTATAATTGTTACAATAATATTTATTACAATAGTTTTATTAACTTTTGTTTCTCTTTCTGTTGCATAAATAACGTATTTAATAAGCGTATTCTAAAAACAAGCTCATTTCAAATTTCGCGCCAATGAGCTGCTAGTGCCATCTTCCTACCAAGTTCACTTATATGTGACAAGGATAGAAGATCTTGGATATTTGTTTTTTCAAGTAGCTGCCGGTCTGGATTGTTTACTCTGTGATAGAAGTATTTTTTGTACTTACTTTTGAAAAACTATATACTCTTGAATTCAGCAAAGAATATCCCCGCCTCACTAATATATAGTTCTATCAAAGAATAATGTCTATATCCAAATAAGAAATAGTATCTGCTTGTATGAAATTGATAGTATAAGCGAATGCATGTGCTTCCACTGCGCTGCTAGCACAATATACAGTCCATAGAATTTACTTGAGCATGACAAAGACGGTGTTATTACATACCATATTGTCTTTGACATTAACGCTTTGACGTTTGTATCAGTTTGTATTTGATTGAAGTATTTTGCATTCGTTTCACAATTTCTTACATACTTCACCATACTCTTTAATAAACCAGAATGTCAAAACGTGGTGGAACATGACGTTCACAAACTCAAGAACTTGTTTTAAATTTATTGTAATATTTCGAGATAAGAAAAAGATAATGGTCCTTGACAGTTTTCTATTAGATTATTATATTTCTCTTAATCTTATATAGAGTAGTAGTTTATTGTGTCTAATAGGTCACCTAAGAAGGATGTTATAATACATGTAAGTAAAAGATTAATATTTATATTTCGTATCACATATTTAATATGTAACACCACAAAATTACACATAAGATGCTCAAACTATGGCTATAATTGTTACAATAATATTTATTACCATAGTTTTATTAGCTTTTGTTTCTCTTTCTGTTGCATAAATAACGTATTTAATAAGCGTATTCTAAAAACAAGCTCATTTCAAATTTCGCGCCAATGAGCTGCTAGTGCCATCTTCGTACCAAGTTCACTTATATGTGACAAGGATAGAAGATCTTGGATATTTGTTTTTTCAAGTAGTTGCCGGTCTGGGTTGTTTACTCTGTGATAGAAGTATTTTTTGTACTTACTTTTGAAAAACTATATACTCTTGAATTCAGCAAAGAATATCCCCGCCTCACTAATATATAGTTCTATCAAAGAATAATGTCTATATCCAAATAAGAAATAGTATCTGCTTGTATGAAAATGATAGTATAAGCGAATGCATGTGCTTCCAGTGCGCTGCTAGCACAACATACAGTCCATAGAGTTTACTTAAGCATGATAAAGACGGTGTTATTACATACCATATTGTCCTTGACATTAACGCTTTGACGTTTGTATCAGTTTGTATTTGATTGAAGTATTTTGCATTCGTTTCACAATTTCTTACATACTTCACCATACTCTTTAATAAACCAGAATGTCAGAACGTGGTGGAACATGACGTTCACAATCTCAAGAACTTGTTTTAAATTTATTGTAATATTTCGAGATAAGAAAAAGATAATGGTCCATTTACAGTAGGTAAAGAATAAGTGATTTCACATCTTACACATTCTAATGATTCTTTTTTAGCGAGTAGCATACGATATTGTTTAACTTACCCATCTCTTTGCAGTTTTACAAATGCATAATCCCCAATCAATATCGTTCGCATGTTATTTGATGTAAATAAATTGTATTTTTTTGTTCGTTACATAGTCACGTTATTTATCAATAAAGTTCTATTATCATTTGTACTTTGGCATATATTATGTTAAATATAGTACATTAAAAAAACTACAGAATGAATATTACATACTTTTAATGAATAATAATTAAGTTGATTATCTAATTATGCATAATCTAAAACTATTTCGGTCAATCTAACCGGAAAACGTACATTGTCATCATTGTAATTTCCATGGTCATTTATAGTTTACAGCACTTATCATAACGGCGAAGTATTAATTTGATACATACAATATCAAATAATGACGTAGAGATCATCTGTATTGAATTCAAGTGTACTTATAAAATATTCAAAATAGAGAAATTGAAGAAATAAAATTTAGCATATTTATAATCTTAATTATAGAAATATGATTATTCAAATTAGCAATTTTTATGATTATTTAATAGTTATGCTGTACATTTTAGGACGGAGAAGTTATAATAGTATATATCTCTTGTACAGCTTTTTGTAAGAAAACAAAATTAAGAAAGATTCCTTGTAATTAATAATTAAACAACTGCTTAGAATTAGTTTGCTATATGTTTTTTCATCATTTTCAATATGCCTAGTATATTTTATCAAATGAGAAGATCCACAAGATTCTAAAGCAAACAATACCTCAAATTAGCAGTCTTTTAGTGATTCCCAGGTAACGGTACATACCAATCCATTTATTAATTTTATAATTTTTAATTTTTTAGAATTTAATTAAGTATATTCTGTTATTAATATTTTGAAAAGAAATAATATTTAAAATCAATGAATATGTTATGGTATTATTAAGTAAATATTAGTCATAAGCTTAGTGTGTATTTAGTTCTAAGAACCGTGGCGCCGAATGTTAACAGTGAAATAAACGCTACAGTTGTGATAAACATTCGCCTACTTAAAAGAATGTGTATGGGAAACTTAAGTGGAAATAACTGAACTATATAGAGAAAGGGGAACCACAGACACTTTTATATAAAATAGAAACACGCACTAAAAGAGAGAGAGTCAACCGCTAGACTTCATTCGAGTCGGAAAGTTAACTCCAAAGTCGGAGGGATTTGACTGGCTGGCTTCATAAAGAAGTCGTCAAACCCCGACTATCAGAAAATTAAGTAATATACATTAAATGTTCTATAAAAAGGAGAACCTAAAACTGCTATAATAAATTCGATAACAATCATAAGAATTGTTATTTGAAAAATAGTGATTAAAGTAGCACTTAAAGAGTAAATGTGCACAGTGTTGGAAGTTTATAAAAAATATATTGTGCTCCAGTAAGCAGAGCAAGGAGATTCGTCACGTCAGGATCGTGACCACTAACCAAATGATGCCGATGAAAACATCGCAAAATAAAGAAGATTTTACTGAAGATAGACATCGCTGAAGAGCGAAGAAAGAAACTTTATTATAAGGTATTTTTAAAAAGATTATTGTAAATAAAAATATTGTTGATATTGAAGAATTAAAGATTATGGAATAAATTTTAAATTGAGATTAACATAATAAAGTTGATAAATACATATCATCTCCGTTCTATGAAGGAGAATGTAATTTGATCTGTATTAATATTGTTGTGTATTTATATAATAGTACACACAACCAGCCGACGTAGTAAATTCTGGCATCCGTTGTTTATGTTAGACTACGTCGAACAATATACATGAAAAATCTATGGCCATTAATTCTTTATAAAAATGTATTCAAATTGTCTTTAAATATATTTTATTTCTTTTGTTATATCTAAAAAATAGTTTTATATATATAATTCATTGGTTTTGAATATACGAATTGTTTAAAGTTTTACATTGGTATTTTCATTAATTAAATATAATTAATGTTTAGGAACACCGTTTACTTAATCATTTCTTATTAATCCCAATCGCCCTGAGATAATCTGATTTGAGTTTAGCCGGCAAAGCAAGTTATTTAAATTTTATTTAGATTTAAACTCTACAATTTTATTAAATTAAATATAAGGGGGTTCCTTTCCATTATATCGACCAACTTTGGGGCATTTTATTCATTTTAATTGGATTGTAATGCTTGTTCCATTACATTATGTCGCCCAACTTTAGGGCTGTTCCTTTACACCAGAAACGTACTATTGACATTCGGATTATTTCGTGAAAGACCGATCATATGCGCCATACGATAATTCTTCCACGAATGCATTTGGAATAGAGTATCATAAGTCATCATAGTTTCGGATCTGATAGACCTGGAACGCAATTGATCACACTATTCCAACTTATATTCGGCACCAAACTTTATTCAAATTATATTCTAGACACACATCCTTGACTTGTTACTACTTAATAAAACCATGCACATACGTATTTGACTCAAAATAACTTACGTCTGTTTTAGATAATGGTGGAGATCTACTAGCCCATAAAACTTTTTCTCTAAAGCCAGTTTCTAAATTCCACATAGAGATTTCATTATTTCCTTGTACACTGGAAAGGATCCAAGAATGTTTGGTTGGGTGACTTATCACCTTCCTAATTCTCTCGCCTGAAAATATGAATCGCAATGAAGATATTAAAGAGAATCAAGTTAGTTTTATATGCACAAAGTTAGTAAAAAATACCTTACCTACTAAGAAATAATAGCAATCAATGTTTATTATAAAATAATACTTATACAATAAATTCAGATATGTTCCTTGTTATAGCAATTCCACGCTAATTAATTGAAATGAATATTCCATAATAAATTTAGTGTCTATAATAACTACATTTCAGTGAATTGTTCCATCATCAATTTCATTCATATGCTACACATCATGCTCACCTAGGTTACCAAAAAAATATTTCCGAAGAAGTTGTAAATTCGTTACTTACTGAGATTAGAAAAGTGTTACGGTCTAAAAATACAAGCTCTATATACATATATTACTGTAACGAAACCAGCAGACATCCGAGCGACAATAAAAAAGAGGTTGTAAATCATGTCGACGCGACTGGTAAACATTATAAAGCAATAAATCATCCATTTGCGTTGTACTGCAAGTAATTCAAAACAACTCGAGGAAGACATTCAAAGGAATTCATCGAGTGGGAGACGGGAGTTTCCTGAGGCCATCGAAACCGTACAACAGAAAGTTGAGGAGCGCGTGTTCGGAATGGGGGACGAGTTTGGGGTTCAGCTTCAGTTGCCAGCGATGAACGACTGCGGTTCCCATGACGCCTCAAGCGGAAGCCTGGAGATCTCCCGAAGAGCAAAGGCAAAGGTAAAACCTCCCACCTTCGATGGGAAGATGTCATGAATGACGTACCGGAAACAATTCGAAGCCGCTGCAGGAGCAAATGGGCGGACGTCCCCGGAGAAAGCTACTGCCCTGATTGTGTCGTTAAGAGGAGAGGACAGTGACATTCTGCAGACCTTACGTTCGGAAGAGTGTCAAGACTACCTTAAATTAATCAAGCGTCTTGAGATGAAGTATGGGCATGCACACCTGGAACAGGTAGTCCGACGATTAGTGAATCGGTGCAACCTAAGAGAAGAACGCTCCGATGCTGGAATTGGAAATGGGCCATGTGCATAGTAAATGCGGGAAGGAGCCCAAGAAAACCATAGCGGAGCAGCGAAAAATGAAACGGGTCGATGAGAAGAGGCAATCGCCGACCCAGTATCGTAGAGCCTCAAAATCAATAGCGCGAATTGCATCTCTGCATCACCAAAACGCTGATGCTGTTACAAGGAGACCACGTCCAGAAGACTGCAGGCATAACAACAATTTGGTGTCAGGTGTGGGGTGTGAACAATAAGTGCAAAAGAAAATAAATAAAAATGCCTACTAAACGTTTGGAAGAATTAAAAGTCATTGAGTTAAAGGCAGAATTAGAAGAAAGGGACGCAGATACGTCTGAAAAAAAAATTCTTCAGGAGCGGCTCCGTGACATTTTAATAAATGAAGGTAAGGATCCCGAAAAATATTTGTTTCAAATACAGGCTGATCCAAGCTTAATAATAGATAAAATTGAAAATAATTCAAAAACTTTAAAAGATGAAATGTTAACTGAAATGGCAAATAATTCAAAAACTTTAAAAGATGAGATGTTAACTTTAAAAGATGAAATTACAAACAATTCAAAACAATTCGAGACTCTAAAAGATGAAATGGGGACTTTAAAAAGATGAAATTGCAAATAATTCAAAACAATTCGAGACTACTATAATGGATACTTTAAAAGATGAAATTGCAAATAATTCGAAACATTTCGAGATTACTATGGAGACTCTAAAAGAGAGATAATTCAAAGATTTTGGAAAAAGCTTTAAAAAATGAAATTGCAGATAATTCAAAACAACTCGAGACTATTAAGGAAGACATTAAAAAGAACTCATCGAATATGAGACAGGAATTTTCTGAGGCCATCGAAGCCGTAGAACAGAAATTTGAGGAACGCATGTCCAGAATGAGGGACGAATTTAAAGTTCAGCTTCAATTGCCAGCGATGAACGAATGCAGTCCCCGACACCTCAAGCGAAAGCTTGGAGATCTGCCTAACATGAAAGACAAAGATAAAACCTCCTACCTTCGATGGAAAGACGTCATGGATGACGTACCTGGAACAATTCGAAGCCGCTGCAGGAGCAAATGGATGGACGTCCCCGGAGAAAGCTACTGCTCTGATTGTGTCGTTAAGAGGAGAGGCCAGTGACGTTCTACAGACCTTACTTCCGGAAGAGTGTCAAGACTACCCTCAATTAATCAAGCGTCTTGAGATGAGATATGGGCATGCACACCTGGGGCAGGTATATCATATACAGTTGAAGAATCGTCTTGACACTCTTTCGGAAGTAAGGCCTGTAGAACGTCACTGGCCTCTCCTCTTAACGACACAATCAGAGCAGTAGCTTTCTCCGGGGACGTCCATCCATTTGCTCCTGCAGCGGCTTCGAATTGTTTCAGGTACGTCATCCATGACGTCTTTCCATCGAAGGTAGGAGGTTTTATCTTTGTCTTTGATGTTCGGTAGATCTCCAAGCTTTAGCTTGAGGTGTCATGGGGACTGCATTCGTTCATCGCTGGCAATTGAAGCTGAACTTTAAATTCGTCCTTCATTCTGGACATGCGTTCCTCAACTTTCTGTTCTACGGCTTCGATGGCCTCAGGAAACTCCCGTCTCCCACTCGATGAATTCCTTTGAATGTCTTCCTCGAGTTGTTTTGAATTACTTGCAGTACAACGCAAATGGATGATTTATTGCTATATAATGTTTACCAGTCGCGTCGACATGATTTACAACCTATTTTTTTATTGTCGCTCGGATGTCTGCTGGTTTCGTTACATTACTAATACGAAGTCGGGTTTATTAGTTTGTGTTAATATTCCATGAGATATGTGTCAAGGTTGGGTTATTGATTGTCTTCGTTATATGATTTTACGTTCTCGGTCGCTGACCTTTCCGTTGTTAATACGTGATATATCTTTTTTTTAATCTGAGTTATTTCCTTCTAAATCAAATTGCCACAACTTTTGTTAATTATTATTTAACTTTTCTTTGTAGCACAGTCTGGTTTATTTTGCTGGTTTTGCAATATGTAAATAATAATTGTGCATGTGTCTTATTATCTTAAACAATTAATAAATTCCTAATTTTATTTAGGTTCTGTAATTAGCACTTTTGTAGTCATTGATTCTTATAAATTCTGGAATAATTTTTAATGTATTTTCTACTAATTTTTTGGTCTACATCCATCGAATCGACAATTATGTCGGAATCTAAGAGGCACTGATGTTTTTCTATCGGTGATTCAGCACTCGTGAAGAACGTGTACGTTTCTTTTTTGTTTATGAACATACCTAGTAACTGCTTACATACAAGTCGTTCTAGGTGGGCCATTTTAAATACAGGGCCAACACCTTGATAACTTGCACAAAGTGTCTGTGGGAGCAAGTTTAGAGGAACATCTTTTTTATGGCAAATTGGTATCTGTTGCAAGAAGTCACTGAACACGGAAGGCAAAAGCGTCCGCTAGATGTCATATTTTATTGTTAATTTATATTTACAATTTTTGGAATAACCCGAATACCTTTTCTTAAACTTATACCTTTTATTTTGTTGGTTGATGTATTACAATTTAAATAAATTCTAAAACGTAAAATCAAATTTAAATTGAATCATATTTTTTTTACTGCTTCGTCTTAATGTTAGTTGTTTCGTAATTGGAGAATTGACATATTTGTAATATTTGTGAATTCATGTCCATTTTTTAATTTGAAAATCGAGCTTTTTATATATATTTTCATCAAACCTACAGAGTGTTACATAGGTTCCTTTTTTTATGCACAATTGTTGGACTCTTCAAGCCTCACTTGTAATACCATTTAACTTTTTTGTATTTGCTTTTCTTATATAGTCGAGACGTTTTGGCAACAGACAGGGCCAAAGTACGACCTAAAGGCGACGCTTCAATACCACTACAAATTTCGATCGGCCGGAACAATTTCAAAACAATAAAATTAAACTAATTAATTAATATTTCAGGATATATACCTTCCCAAAGAAAAATACTATTACATGAAAGCCAGTTACAAATTAAATATTATAAATAACGCTGTTAAATATTATTAGTTATGACAGTCCTGAAATGGCTTTTGTAGGTTATATTACTTGACAAGAAAAATTTTGCAACATCTCATATTTGACGCCATTTTAATTCAGTGGCGCATGTCGATTGCGAGAGCGACTAAACTATAGAATACTAGAAAAAACAAAAATCACTTGAAGTTTTAAATTTAAAATTTAAAGCTTGCTAATTAATTTGCGTAAACAAATTAAATCTAATTTATATGTTCTTGGTATTATTAAATGTGCTTGGGATTCCGAATTTGACTTGTCTTTTTTGTGCAGTGACACTGTTTGCCCTTTTGACCTAATTTCATCACCGCCTTTAAACTTAGCGATGGTCACATCCACTCACGCTTGACGAGCTGTAAGCTGCGTGAGTGGCGCATTGTCATGAGTTCAACCTCGACCATCTCCATCTAAGCCGGCGGCAGTCGTCCGAGTTATGGCTGCCATACACGTTACGGTCCACCGAAGAGGTCTACCTGTGCAGGTACGCCTGCGCAGGTAGACCTGAGATGAACCTGAGCGTGTGTGGGACATTTTTTGAACCTGCACAGGCGACCGGTGAAAGAATTGATTTTCGATTCTTTCACCGGTCGCCTGCGCAGGTTCAAAAAATGTCCCACACACATTTTTTGAACCTGCACAGGCGACCGGTGAAAGAATTGATTTTCGATTCTTTCACCGGTCGCCTGCGCAGGTTCAAAAAATGTCCCACACACGCTCAGGTTCATCTCAGGTCTACCTGCGCGGGCGTACCTGCACAGGTAGACCTCTCCGGTGGACCGTAACGTGTATGGCAGCCATTAGGGGAGTCACCTCCAGCAGGTGGGTCAAAGATTGTTCACAGGATCTTTTTTTTAATTTTTGGCATCTTAGCGCCTGTTTATATTCTAACTAGGCCTTGGTGATTTTAACGTAGCAAAAGAAAACTAATTTTTAGCGTATTTCGAAAAACATACAGTACAACTTCTCTTAACGGACAGCTCTTATTAACGAACACCTCCCAATAACGGGCGCTTTTTAGGAATTTTTCTAACATATATTAGAATTAACGCAAAATGACCTCCTAACTACGGGCACTCTCAATAACGGACACGGGCAGCAAAAATTTCGTCAATTAACGTAATTCTTATAAAATTTGCCTCTTTATAACGGGTACAATGAGCAAAAAAAAATACTGCTCGATAAATTAAATTTGACTTTTTCGCAATTACACGCATTGAAAATATACCAATGTTTGGAGTACTTTTAAAAGAAAAAGCTCTTGAAGTTGCAAAACAATTAGAACTTGTCAGGTTTAAAGATTCAAATGGATGGTTGGACAATTTTTGCAAATGATGGCATATAATTTCTAAATCCTTTTATGGGGAATTAGGTCAGGTAAAGGAAGATGGTGCAGATTGGAAAAAGAAGTTGTGTGAGATCATCAAGGAATATGCACTTTATTACGCGTTCTTATTGTGTTCTATTACAATATAAAAAAAATACGATTTTTAAATATATACTTCCTCTTAAAGGGGCACCTCCCCATAACGGACAGTTTCAAATTGCCCATAGCTGCCCGTTTTTCAGAGGTATTATTTTAAATTGCATGGATTCATGCTTCGTAAAGGACATCTTTTTCTTTTGTTTTAATATGAAAATTGAAGCGGCCTTATCTGCGAAGCATATAGTGAAATTGGTGCTGCTTTTATCAAACACTATCATTCATTTAACACATTATTATATTCACTTTCCACTACAATAAATAATATTTTACCTGTAGGGTGTATGATGGTTGCAATAGGTAACTGAAATCTTAAGTCCCATGCAATATGATATCCACTACTAGTTCCCAATGTTAACCAACTCTGATGTGAATCTAAACAAAAACTTGTAATTACGCCGTGTTTTAGACCATTATCCAATCTCCAGGCTTCACCAGGTGCACGCATATCCCATCCAACTAAAGTACCATACAAGGTCGCATACACAAGGACACTTTGCGGACCAGAATCCAAATATTGCACGTCAACAGCAGAACCGTCCTCTTCAACATTTAACTGTCTGGTTTGAACTAAAGTCATACTGAAATAATCCGTACTATTAGAATGGGCATGTTTTATTTTTATATTTATCCATAGTATACCGATTGCTAGCTGAATCCATTCTTAAAACTAATATAGAACCGTCGTTTACTGCAGCTGCCAATGATTGAGCATTTTCGCATACTGCTAGACCAGCAACACTTATATTACCGGGTATTCTATAGCTCTGTTTAGATCTGTTTGCTATATTTTTTCCTTCCATTTTGGAACAATCCCATATTCTGACGAAACCATCTACAGATGCGCTCGCGAAGAAAGATGTCTTCGGTAAGTGGCACAATTTAGTAATAGGAGCCTTGTGCTCGTGTAAATGGGCAACTAAGGAACCTTTTACTCGCCAACCTGGCGGAGGTAATTGCGGCTGCCAGGCAGCTTGTTCCGCCCACTCCCGACTTCTGCAAAATCAAGATAAAATATATGTACAGGCATAAATGTATTGGGTTATCTATGAATAAACTCCTTAGTTATATAAAATATGAGCCATAGACCCCATCCCATACAGTGTTCAATTTATTATCATTTAGTTTATTAATATTTCTATTCGATGTAGCGTCGTATTGTTCAAGAGAACGTCAATTAGTCACTAGATGGCCCGACAGACGTTGTTCCGCCCTTTCCGATAGGTGGCGCGATGAGTTTCAATTGGTTAAAGTACCTGTATAAGAAAGGCTGGACAGAAGAGGTCGTTAGTGCGACCACAGCGCCACCTATTGTGACCAGATTTTGCGATTTTTTTTTCACTAATCCAACATATATTGTGAATATGAGTCATGTTGGCCCATAAATATAGAATTTGTTAATAACTTGACTTCAGGGCCACCTATCAAATGATTTGATAGTCTATTTTACGCGCATTGACTATATAAATATGGTCTGAAAATAATATCAAGAAGATTGATTGAGCCATTAAAAAGTTATTGAATAACTTACAGACGCACCGATTATACATACAGTGCGTTCATGATGAAAGGAACAAATTCGTTTAAAATTCAAGTAATTATTTTACAGAAAAACGCTCGGACAGGTCGATTAGTATTTTCAGTTGTGAATTTCTTTACATAAGAAAATTATATACAGGGTGTCTAAAGAAGAACATATACAGCAATCATTGTTTTTTTTAAATGGAACATACTGTATATTATGCCATATTTGAATTGTATGGTAAACACTCAACACTTTTTGTGTAACATACCATATCCCCAAATCAGTGCTTTTCGGAATAATGACGTTTGAAATGTGATATAAATTAAAAAAAATACATGAAAATCAATTAATTTAAAGTAGAGTTTTTTGTTCAAGATAAAATTTGCAATACCAGGTTGTTTTTGTTGGCTTTTAAAAGAATGTTCAAGGTGCCCTCGTTCAATTTAATCATTTTATTTCATTACCTATGTGTATTTTAATTTATCACAAAACTCATTATTCCGAAAACCGCTGATTTTGGGGATATGGTATGTGTTTAATGTGTTTAGAATTTACCCTACAATTCAAAAATGGCATAATATACAGTGTGTTCCATTTAAAAAAACCAATGATTGCTGCATATGTTCTTCTTTAGACACCCTGTATATAATTTTCTTATGTCAAAAAATTCTAAACTAAAAATACTAATCGACCTGTCCGAGCGTTTTTCTGCAAAATAATTACCTGAATTTTAAACGAATTTGTTCCTTTCATCATGAACGCACTGTATACATACATAAGATTATAGTATCGTTCTATTTCATAATGTTTCAATGACGTTATTTTTCACCAGATCAATTAGTTGTTTCAGTCTTAATAGCATTGTTTCAGTTGCGTACAATTTCGTAACATTTGTATCAACGTTAATCAATTTATTTTCTTTATTTCTGTAATATTACCTTCGGCATTTTTCCTACCGCGTCAATAGTATATTGTTTATAATTGTCTCCATTAGTTTATTACTATTATCAGAGAATAACGATCAACAAGAAGCGACACTATAGCCGGATCCCTTGAAGTTTTGTGTCCAGGGCCTGGTCACGGGCTTTACCAATTTTGAATTTTATTTTAGTTCCTATTACAAACACTAAGCGCTAGTAGATGATAAACGAAGTTTACCGAATACGAATCGTCATAACGAAATAT
Source organism: Amphimallon solstitiale (assembly GCA_963170755.1). Taxonomy (NCBI): domain Eukaryota; kingdom Metazoa; phylum Arthropoda; class Insecta; order Coleoptera; family Scarabaeidae; genus Amphimallon; species Amphimallon solstitiale. The sequence goes on from OY720680.1 coordinate 18,369,439, forward strand.
AAAAGCGCGTTATTTGTGAAAATCCTAACCTAAAATTATATGCGTCATTGATAATTCATAATCAAGCTGTTGTGTAAAGTTATGTTTAGACTTGCCGTAAGTTGTGAGGAACTATGATCGTAGTCAAGTATTCTGTGATCACGTGTACCTACTAATAGCACATCACCGAAAGATAGGTTTCTTTCCTTATTTGGATGAATACGTACGTGTAAATAGTACACAAATATAAAGCATTATTGTTCTGTATGCATTTACAAAATCAACATTGTGGAGATATACCGTATGTGTCTATTTTCATTAGCTATAGGGATTCAATATTTACATGCGATTTATACGTATACAAATAATACGTGGCAACGTGTGTCTCCCGGCAACAATCGACATCACAGCGACTTTCTCTGATCTTGCCACTTCTACATTAAATGTTTAGCTGCGAACACGTTCCGAGATATAGTCTGCAATAAAATCCGTCATCATCAAATGGCCGGCGCGATCTAGTTATTTATTATTATTTTCAGAATCCTTTTTTATTTACCTTATTTTTAATTTTATTAGAATTACGCTTTTGTTTGTGTCATGCTTAATAATTCTCTGCATTTACTGAAAGGAAAAAGAAAAATCCTTGCAAGGCGTAAATATTATTTCTAAGTGCAGTACAAACATCCAAGTCAATAGTCCAACAGCTACTGCTAACTTGAGCTTGCATCGGTCGCGCTCGCATTGAAGAGAAAAGGAGGGGGTGCCATGTTGTCACGTATTGCATGAATTAATCGCCTATGGCTAATGAAAATTGACACGTGCTGTATAATCAGTGGGTTGAAAGAACTGGTGATCCATTCCTTAAAAGAACCAATTCTAAAGTGTATAGAAACCATCGGATTTGTGAAACACGTACATTATATTAACTCAATATTGTGCGCATGATTGTGTCCTCAATAAAATAACTAAGTAAAAACAATTTATATACATATTTAAGTATACATATCTATTTTTATTTTCTTTGATGTATGTTATCTATTGTGTAATATACAATAATTACTAATATTTTGGATTTTCATTTTTTCATTTCCTATGTGTATATTTTTCATTTTATATATAGGTTTATTGGTATTTACGAAGTTCTTTCAATGATTAACATGTTGCAATTTGAATATGAATTGTTAATGATAATCATTGTATAACTTTTGTAGTGTTCAATGAATGTGTATATTATACTCAAAGATTTATTATACTACTATATATTTAATTTTTAGATTTGTATTTTCGCGCGGTTTTATGACGTGAGTCATAGTTCGTATTACAACGACATAGCGCTGTCAAGTTACATGAAAAGTATTAAGAGTAGCCTATCTTCTTAATTTTTCTATCTTTGTTTGTGTCCCATTTTCGCCTAGTCAAATTTGAGCGATAAACAACCAAGGACAGGAGACGCCAAGGCAGACCAGGAACTGCGTGGTATTGGCGGCAATGACAACCAACCTGGCCCTTCCCACCGAAGAAACAGGGACACGCTTTTAACGTCTTTCTAACTTTCACGTTGTTCGTTATTATCCTGCTGTTATGGTAACATGTAATAATAATTACTATTGTGTGACACAATTACTGTTCGCCTAGGTATGTGACTCATTTTATCTGCTATTGTTTAAATTATTTCAACGAGCTGACATCAATTTTATTGTCATTATCTTAATCATTTTATTTTAAAGGTTATACTGTACATACGTGAGTTGTAATTTAAATATTTTCTTTTCTTTGTCTGTGAACTCTCTTTGAGAAGAAATAAAACTTATTGAATTTAATGTTAAATTAAAACCTGGGTTTTCATTTGACAAACAAGTCTCTTAACAAACTTTTTCTAATTTTCTCAATTATTTAGGTTAATATATATATATATATATTTGTAATGTATTTATGTCTTTAATATTTCATTTATCTTCGAAATTTCTAATCTTGGTAGCGAAAATGGGGTAGTTTAGCTTTTATGTATTATTACAGAAAATATTAAGGCGTCCTTAATAACTGATATTTTACACTATGACAATACACATAATACTAATAAGCAGGGCCCAAGGATAGAACCCTGTGGCAGCGCATGCTTAATTCATAATAACCTCGACAATTGCATTCTATCTCTTAAAAATATCATTTATCATTTTGAGTTTATTTATTAATATATTATTTGAAAAGTAACGCAAAGTTTTAGGTAAATCACACAATAAAATTTGTGTATATTTTATAACTTCAAAGTAGTTTAGTACTACACTGGTTAATTATGCCAAAGCTGTAGAGAATTTATTTTGAAAGCCAAGTAGTCACGGACTATAATGAGAATGAACTTCAAAATAATTAGTTATTTGTGATTTTAACATTTTTTACTAATTTTTTTTTTACAAAATACGCGTCACTCAAACTGTAACTGTTTGCATCAATAGAATCGTTTTGGTTAATTGGTAACTTAAAATAATTAGGACATATTCCCCCTTTAACGTGAAGAATGTTCTAGCTACAACGACTGTACAAACATCTACATGCTGCCCTGACTATGTCCTTTGCAACAGTAGACGAAAAGTCGACATCTACCCTTAACTTGACGGGTTTTCAATACAAAACTGAGAGCTACAAACATGTCTTTATTTTTAGTAGACATTCATTTACATACCTGATTGCTTCCAAATAGTGATCTTGCTGCCTGGCGATTAATTTTCGTAATTCTGCGTTACAATGAGCTGTTCTATCTAAAATAATTTTTAGCAATTATGACTGAGAAGAACATCATTCATTATTCAGATTCAAATACATTGTATATACGACCTCTCGTGCATACTGTAGTTAGACGAAGGATCGGTGCCACCAAAATGCGGGTAAGGTTCGCTCCCAGGTGATGGAGGCCTACTTAATATTTGTCTTAGAGGAGGTCCACTATCTGACTGGCGACTCGAAATATCAGAGCTGAATTTCAAATATTATAATAAAATAAACATGGATAACCAAGTCGCCGTACCAAGGCGACAAACTCGATCAAATAAAGAAAACACGGAAGTTTGTGGTTATGTTACATTCGTTTCACATCCGACACATAGTAAAACAGGGCTGTATTAGGCTAATGCGCATTACAGACTAATCTTATAAATATTCCATTTATTGTTATTCTAAGAAAAAAAATTACTTTAAAATGTATGTAATTGTGTTTATAAAAGAAATAACAGTATATAATTTCAAAATAATTTCGCAATACCTGTTGGTAGTGTGTGAATAACAGGAATTCAACTTATTTTACTAAAATGAGTGGAATATTGTCATTAATATCTACTGACAAAATAAAATAATTTACGAGCCTGTTACACGAATATTAGGTAATGTTAAGTAGTGGTAAAACTTATTTGACATTGCGCATTCTATACTGTATTACATTTGTGCCTCGATATTACGACTTAGTTATAAAACTACTTACCTGTTATTGGAGGTAAATCCATTTTTACTACTCCTGGCTTCCAAATTAACCATATAATTTCTTACATTTATAGTACTAGAACTTATTTCTATTCTCCCATCGTTAGATCTATTTTTAGCATCGGCTGAACTTTTATGTTTGTGAATTTTGCGTAGTTTCTGGTCCATTGCAAGTAAATGATCTTCAATTGTAGGTGTCATACCAATTTCTTCTAATCTGCTTGTTAACTATAATGTATAATCCAATACACTTTTCGCACAATCAACTTCTGTACATTTACATACCTTCTTTAACGAACTAGGTATTTCTAAATAGGTGTCAAACGTGGGTATGGGTTTCCCCGATTCTATTAAATCCCGCGCCACTTTCCGCTTTTGTAAATTATTCAAAAAGGCGTCTATTTCTGGATGTCTAACAACGTTATCATAAACTGCTCTTGGAATAGAACTTACCAGAGATTCTAACACTAATTCAGGCCTAATAAATAAATATTATCAATGTGAATTTCTTTATTTATAAATGTATTTGGTATACTTGTCTATTTGTATTAATGAATACTGCATGTATGGACTAATAATCGGCATAAGTTTGCTTTGAACATCAAGTACTGAGAGATTCTTAGCAGCTGTGGAAACAAGTCCAGCTGTGGCCTGCCTAATCCATAAACTGGGATGTACCAACAAGCTGGTACATTCTCCTATCAATTCACACAGTACGGGTTTTGTAATTAGACCTAATTCGGTAAGAGAAGACATCGCGTTTATAGCTTTGGTTGTAACAAACTCAGAACTATCGGTCAGCCCCTAAAATATAAAAATATGTATGTTATTTTTTCCTATATTTAATACTCATTATTATAGACCGGACGTATGAAACCGAAATTACGACGAACAAAAATAATGTATAACATCACGCAGTTACTTAATAGGGTGAACTGCAAAATCTGTTTTCGTTGAGAAAATGGACAGCAAAAAAGTTGATTTTATTGTTAAAATTATTGAAAAAATAGTGGCTGAGTGGGTCATAGGTTTCTTTAATAAACATAGACTCCTAAACTTGAATCAATTTGGTGTTATGAAGCGGCGAAGTCTTGTATGGGATGTTTCGTGGATTTGAGTAAAGCCTTGATCTTGTGGATCACAGGGCTTTGCTCAGGAAATTGCAGTGCTACGGTTAAGGGGTACAGCACATGAATGGTTTGCAAGCTATCTCAGCGATAGACGGCAGTATGTGGAGATTGGGGATAGCAAATCAAACTATATAACAATGAACCGAGGCGTTCCTCAGGGTAGTGTCCTTGGACCGTTGTTATTCATAATATATATGAACGATTTGAAGCTACAAAAGTCTGTAATGTTTGCGGACGACATATCATTTATTGTGTCCAGCACTAATACAAAGGATACGTGTGGAGCTTTAACTAACACGATGGTGACATTGGAAAACTACTTTACACATAATAACTTACATATAGCAGTAATCTTGAGTCTGGTAGTAAATTGTGAATAAGTTTTCTCCAGATCACTTTTATATTTAATATAATTAAATTTAGTTTTATTGAATTTATAAAAGTCCTAAACAAAATCAAACTATCTCCCTTGTATATAAATATTTATTTATTAAGTTAAGATTTCAGAAAATCTCAATTAAATTAATTAAAATAGTGTAAGAATGTCATTATAGTTTTTATTCATGAAATTAATAATTAGAATAAGACGTATATATCAAGTAAATATCCATGACAAAGTGTTTTCCGTAACTTCAGCGGGGAAAAGATATGATGTCGAAGACCGTTCAATGGATTGGCCCGAAGTATATTCGATATATGCTATCAACAATTACGAACGTGTAACACATAAATGGCAATAAATATTTAGATTATATATTGTATATAACGTAATAACTATTTGTAACATTTACATATTGATTTCTTTAAAAATGTTTGTACATTATCTTTTGACGTAAACAAGTTGACATTAAAATAGATGTTTGTTTAAAGTTTTAAGTAAGTAATACATCATTTGACCGAAAGGTGAAGCAGTGTAGTCATGCATTTTTGGAAGTGGAAAGATAGCTAAGTTTATTGTGAAAAATAAGGTTAATATAAGTCGGGACATGACGAGAAAACGAGGGGATTGCTGGTGGAAACCGCTCTCAAAATAATAAAGACCTTTCGAAGCAGGTGTGAACCGCTTTTAAAAATATAAATACTTATAAAGAATTAAATAAAAATTAGAACTTAAAATAATTTTTGACAAATCGTGACTTGTAATATTTTCCGAAATCTTTAATAATAACTTAGAATAGTTATCAATAATTTGGGACTTGTGATATTTTTATGAATTAATTTTATTTTGAACTTGAATAATTTTACAAAATTAAAACTTATAAATATTTTTAAGAAAGACAAATATTTTTAGGAAACTAGAATGTTTTATTTTAATACGCGATGGTATAACACTCTGCGTTACGGTGGAACATTTTGGTCATTGTAATGATTTTGTTTTATATTTAATGAGAGAATTTATTTTTAATTTTGGACATAAGTATAGACACTTTACGTTTGCAAATTTGTAGAAGGCCAAAAGTATTAAGTTTATTTAATTTTTTTTTTGTTTGTAGAATATTCTTTTTTACTGTGTAAAGATTTATTTATTTTAAAATGAATATGGATGAATTTAATCAATTATATGAAGAATCAAGGTAGTTTAATTGTTTTTTTTATTTGTCTTGTATATAGTGTTGAACAGAATTTTATGTGGTGGTTTATGCTGGAGATTAAACGAGGTTGGTAATTTTTTTTTTATTTTATGAATATACTTTCACATTACAATTTTTTTGTTATTATTTTTGTGCTTGTGTATTAAAATTTGACGTGTTGGGTAATCGGTCAGGGATGTGTACAATGAATTAAGTATGTGCTTAATTCATAATATGGAGCCTCGATTAATCCTAAAAACATGAATTGGTTTTGGTGGTACTGTTTGGGAGCGAGAAAAGGCGCCAGAACAAAGTCGATATTTTAAAACACAATTTAAGCACATAGTAATAATTTAATCGATATATTACATTAAGGCTGGACACGTAGTTGTGTACACTAGGGATGTGTGCAACGAGTCGAAAGATGTACTCGTAGAGCGGAGCCCTGGCTTATCAATTTTGCGCGCGTTTGTTTTGGAGATACTGTTTGGGAGCGAGAAAAGGCGCTAGGCAGTATTAACGTCAAAGTAGAGCCCATGTGTTAATGCGTATTCCGTATTGGACCGTGGGAATTCATGATATTTTATTTATTTATTATCCAGTATAAGTCACTACTTTTAACAAAATTCTGATTGGTTGATTGTTTTAACTTAAACCTTCATGAATTAGTATATAATAAATGTGTTTAGTGGAATATTCTCTGATTTAATTGATATTATTGTTTTGATCATAATTAGTGTATTTTTTTTATTATCATAACATGCAAGAATTTAATTTAGTACTTAAGATCTCCTTATTTGTAAATATACTTGTTTTATTTTGATTCAATTTATTTTAATAAATTATGTCATAAGGTTTTTCTTGTATTTTTATTTATTTTATCTGACCTGGAGACAACTTAAGAGCATTCACTTTGGAGAAGAAACATCGTTATTAATTTTCTGCCTCTGAGGGAAATTATCATAAGCGCAACCATATACTGAGCTAGAAAAGTGTGAAATTGCTTAACCTACTTTTCTGCAGAAATTATAAGATCCTATTCTAGCATAAGGCCTAGCACTAGGATATATGCTTGATTCTGCCCTGATTTAATATTTGAATAATTTAAATAAATTTACATAACTGTTAGTTTGCAAGAGTCACAGCAATATGAATATAAAGAAAACTATTTTTATTGATTTCAAACTTATCGGGACTCGTCTCATTATATTAGAATGAACGAAAATAGTGTAGTACACGTTCATTCTACCAGGTTTTTCGGCATCACTATCGTTTCGCGCTGTGATTTAAGGGAACACATTGAAGATCTATGCAAGAAATTGTAGTAGCATTTGTTATTTAATGATGAGGCTTAAATCGCAAGTAAAGTTGGAAATTTTGCGAATGTTTTACTACGGACACTTTCATTCCCTTATTAAGTATGGGTTGCTGGCGTGGGGACTTTCGGTGAACATTGAGAGGGTATTTAGATTCTAAAAACGTGCTGTTCGTGTGATAGCGGGTGTCGCCCTTAGGGAAAGTTGCAGGAATTTGTTCTTGGATATGAAAGTGATGACTTTGCCAAGTACTTATACCGGGCTCTTTTTTTATCATTACACATAGCATTTTCCCTATGTGTAATGATAAAAAAAAAATTGTCAATGCATTAGCGATATAGTCACTGTATAGTAGACAACCAGTTATACACCAATGAAGAATTTACGTATAGCATACCTTAATTTTTAAATCAGGTTGCCATGACGGGAAAAACATTTTTTATGTCTAATATTTCTGAATTTTTATTCGAACATAAGTCATAAATTAAATACATTTTATTAAAAAATAGATAATTTATTTATAAATCATGGATAAATACAACACAAATGAAAAGGTGGCAATAGTAATGTAGTACCAGAAAAATAATAGTTTAAGGCAAGTTAGAGACATGTTTTCCGTCAATTATCCAGACAGGCCTATACCTTGTGCAAAAACAGTTCTGAACTTTTTTAAAAAATTTCAAGAAGATGGTTGTGTTCTAAATTCTCACAAAAAAAGAAATAGAACCAATCATGTTCGAACAGAAGACATGAAATTAAATATCCTGTGTTACGTAGAGGAACGGTCTGTAGGATCTCTTTTAGATGTAGCTAAACATTTTGGAGTATCGTACAGTTCGGTATACAAAACTCTGAAAGAATCTAAATATAGGCCATACAAAATATCAAATCATCAAGAGCTTTTCGAAGAGGATAAGATAAAACGAACTGAGTTTTGTGAAATAATGTTTAACATGTTAAATGAAAACCAAGAAATTTTAAATAAAATAATTTTTACTGATGAGGCTACATTTACCGTAAACGGTGAAGTCAACTCTCAGAACTTTCGGTTTGTACCCTACATTTATCCATGAAAAATTATTAAATTTCCTATCCATTAATCCATTAGGTACTGGTCCCGTACAAATCCTCACGCTCAAAACCTGACCCGAACACAGTACCCTCAAAAAGTTAATGTCTGGATTGGAATAATAAGCGATAGACTTATTGGCCCATTTTTTATTGACGGTAACCTCACTGCAGTGAAATATTTGAATTTGTTGAGAGACCATATCATTCCATCAACTGAGATGATGAATGTTGATGAACCCTGGTTCCAAATGGATGGGGCCCCGCCACATTCTACTAACGCTATCAGGAATTTTTTAAATAACTTATTTCAAAGACGGTGGATTGGTAGATTTGGTCCCATACTATGGCCTCCAAGATCCGCTGATTTATCTCCAAATGACTATTTTCTTTGGGGTTACCTAAAAAGTAAAATTTACGACAATGTACGAATACGCAACTTGAATGAACTAAAAGAGCGTATACATACTGCATGTAATGGAATAAGGCCAGAATTTATTAAATCGCAAGTAAAGTTGGAAATTTTGCGAATGTTTTACTACGGACACTTTCATTCCCTTATTAAGTATGGGTTGCTGGCGTGGGGACTTTCGGTGAACATTGAGAGGGTATTTAGATTCTAAAAACGTGCTGTTCGTGTGATAGCGGGTGTCGCCCTTAGGGAAAGTTGCAGGAATTTGTTCTTGGATATGAAAGTGATGACTTTGCCAAGTACTTATACCGGGCTCTTTTTTTTATCATTACACATAGCATTTTCCCTATGTGTAATGATAAAAAAAAAATTGTCAATGCATTAGCGATATAGTCACTGTATAGTAGACAACCAGTTATACACTCGTATTTTGACAAGCAGGAACAGTGAGCTGTCATAAGATTTTTATCAGTCAATTTTCGTTAAACTTTTTATTAAAATTTTAAAATAAAAATTGAGTTTGTAGCAGAAACACTGTACGATACACGTGTTAAAATGTTATTTTATTTTGCTTATTTTAAATTGCTCCAGTTCCTAATCACCCTCGTGTCGCAAATCTTACTCGCAAAATAAAATAGCACTTTTAACAATTATATCGTAAATAACTAATTTTGTACAATTTTTCTTACAATTTTAAAATTCGAAATATATCACGTCGTCAACATCATAATTGCTACATTAAGGATTTCCCACTGGCCGATACAAATAAAATAATATTCTGGAGATCCGTTTCTCTTACTTCTACCATAAATTATTTGTGCGGAAAAATTAAACTTTGCAGCGTACATAAAACCTTTTACATTTATTACGAAACTGTTAAAATTTAGCGCGAAAGTATTTGATTCGGCAATAATACTTGTACTGGTAACACTGGGCGATACAGAGCAAAATAAAGCTTAGAAGAATTAGGTTATGTTTTTAATAAAGAAAATGCAGAATATCACTTGGAACAAAATAATTAGTTTATTATAACAATTAAACGAACTTAAATGTGAAGTCTAATATCATAACAAGTTCTCGAAATGTCCACCTTGTCTTTCAAGGCAATAAGCAAGGCGATCTTGAAAGCAACGAAGTGTATTTCTAATAAATTCTGGCCTTATTCCATTACATGCAGTATGTATACGCTCTTTTAGTTCATTCAAGTTGCGTATTCGTACATTGTCGTAAATTTTACTTTTTAGGTAACCCCAAAGAAAATAGTCATTTGGAGATAAATCAGCGGATCTTGGAGGCCATAGTATGGGACCAAATCTACCAATCCACCGTCTTTGAAATAAGTTATTTAAAAAATTCCTTGTTAGCGTTAGTAGAATGTGGCGGGGCCCCATCCATTTGGAACCAGGGTTCATCAACATTCATCATCTCAATTGATGGAATGATATGGTCTCTCAACAAATTCAAATATTTCACTGCAGTGAGGTTACCGTCAATAAAAAATGGGCCAATAAGTCTATCGCTTATTATTCCAATCCAGACATTAACTTTTTGAGGGTACTGTGTTCGGGTCAGGTTTTGAGCGTGAGGATTTGTACGGGACCAGTACCTAATGGATTAATGGATAGGAAATTTAATAATTTTTCATGGATAAATGTAGGGTACAAACCGAAAGTTCTGAGAGTTGACTTCACCGTTTACGGTAAATGTAGCCTCATCAGTAAAAATTATTTTATTTAAAATTTCTTGGTTTTCATTTAACATGTTAAACATTATTTCACAAAACTCAGTTCGTTTTATCTTATCCTCTTCGAGAACTTGTTATGATATTAGACTTCACATTTAAGTTCGTTTAATTGTTATAATAAACTAATTATTTTGTTCCAAGTGATATTCTGCATTTTCTTTATTAAAAACATAACCTAATTCTTCTAAGCTTTATTTTGCTCTGTATCGCCCAGTGTTACCAGTACAAGTATTATTGCCGAATCAAATACTTTCGCGCTAAATTTTAACAGTTTCGTAATAAATGTAAAAGGTTTTATGTACGCTGCAAAGTTTAATTTTTCCGCACAAATAATTTATGGTAGAAGTAAGAGAAACGGATCTCCAGAATATTATTTTATTTGTATCGGCCAGTGGGAAATGGCGGGAAATCCTTAATGTAGCAATTATGATGTTGACGACGTGATATATTTCGAATTTTAAAATTGTAAGAAAAATTGTACAAAATTAGTTATTTACGATATAATTGTTAAAAGTGCTATTTTATTTTGCGAGTAAGATTTGCGACACGAGGGTGATTAGGAACTGGAGCAATTTAAAATAAGCAAAATAAAATAACATTTTAACACGTGTATCGTACAGTGTTTCTGCTACAAACTCAATTTTTATTTTAAAATTTTAATAAAAAGTTTAACGAAAATTGACTGATAAAAATCTTATGACAGCTCACTGTTCCTGCTTGTCAAAATACGAGTGTATAACTGGTTGTCTACTATACAGTGACTATATCGCTAATGCATTGACAATTTTTTTTTTATCATTACACATAGGGAAAATGCTATGTGTAATGATAAAAAAAAGAGCCCGGTATAAGTACTTGGCAAAGTCATCACTTTCATATCCAAGCACAAATTCCTGCAACTTTCCCTAAGGGCGACACCCGCTATCACACGAACAGCACGTTTTTAGAATCTAAATACCCTCTCAATGTTCACCGAAAGTCCCCACGCCAGCAACCCATACTTAATAAGGGAATGAAAGTGTCCGTAGTAAAACATTCGCAAAATTTCCAACTTTACTTGCGATTTAATAAATTCTGGCCTTATTCCATTACATGCAGTATGTATACGCTCTTTTAGTTCATTCAAGTTGCGTATTCGTACATTGTCGTAAATTTTACTTTTTAGGTAACCCCAAAGAAAATAGTCATTTGGAGATAAATCAGCGGATCTTGGAGGCCATAGTATGGGACCAAATCTACCAATCCACCGTCTTTGAAATAAGTTATTTAAAAAATTCCTGATAGCGTTAGTAGAATGTGGCGGGGCCCCATCCATTTGGAACCAGGGTTCATCAACATTCATCATCTCAATTGATGGAATGATATGGTCTCTCAACAAATTCAAATATTTCACTGCAGTGAGGTTACCGTCAATAAAAAATGGGCCAATAAGTCTATCGCTTATTATTCCAATCCAGACATTAACTTTTTGAGGGTACTGTGTTCGGGTCAGGTTTTGAGCGTGAGGATTTGTACGGGACCAGTACCTAATGGATTAATGGATAGGAAATTTAATAATTTTTCATGGATAAATGTAGGGTACAAACCGAAAGTTCTGAGAGTTGACTTCACCGTTTACGGTAAATGTAGCCTCATCAGTAAAAATTATTTTATTTAAAATTTCTTGGTTTTCATTTAACATGTTAAACATTATTTCACAAAACTCAGTTCGTTTTATCTTATCCTCTTCGAAAAGCTCTTGATGATTTGATATTTTGTATGGCCTATATTTAGATTCTTTCAGAGTTTTGTATACCGAACTGTACGATACTCCAAAATGTTTAGCTACATCTAAAAGAGATCCTACAGACCGTTCCTCTACGTAACACAGGATATTTAATTTCATGTCTTCTGTTCGAACATGATTGGTTCTATTTCTTTTTTTGTGAGAATTTAGAACACAACCATCTTCTTGAAATTTTTTAAAAAAGTTCAGAACTGTTTTTGCACAAGGTATAGGCCTGTCTGGATAATTGACGGAAAACATGTCTCTAACTTGCCTTAAACTATTATTTTTCTGGTACCACATTACTATTGCCACCTTTTCATTTGTGTTGTATTTATCCATGATTTATAAATAAATTATCTATTTTTTAATAAAATGTATTTAATTTATGACTTATGTTTGAATAAAAATTCAGAAATATTAGACATAAAAAATGTTTTTCCCGTCATGGCAACCTGATTTAAAAATTAAGGTATGCTATACGTAAATTCTTCATTGGTGTATAACTGGTTGTCTACTATACAGTGACTATATCGCTAATGCATTGACAATTTTTTTTTATCATTACACATAGGGAAAATGCTATGTGTAATGATATATACCAGTTGTTGATGTATGCCAGGCGAAATATTGAGTCTATTCCAAGATTGAACCGCCATCACACGTACTACACTAGAAATGCGACTATGCTTGAAGTTCCCTCACATAGGCTAGCAGTCAGTGAGAAGAATCCACACTATTGGCCTTCAACAAATTATCTGGCAATTTGGGGGATTTGCCGGTTCCATTATTCAAAACCAATGTTAAAAATATGCTATTAATGAAAAGTTATTACTCTTTCAAGGAATTCATGAATGACCTTGAAACTTGAGGCTGTGTATTGTGTGTTGTATTTTATAGTGTAAGATGTAACAATGTCAATGCTTTGTGATGAAAGTCTAAGACAATAAAGATTATTATTATTATTATTAGCCAACCTAATATCATTAATTTTTAAATGACATCCTTACCTGTAATAATAACGGCGTTAAAATTACCGAACAATGCCAACCTAAGTACGCCGCGACACCAACTATGCAATCGAAGAAAGTGCCTCTCAGTTCCTTATCATCTTTATCATTTAAAAACGTAATCATATGCGAAAGTAAAATATCATTAGCTGAAATAAATCACGAGTTAATTACACAGTTTGTATTTAAAGTGATCACGATACCTTTTTGTTTTCCGAAAAATACACACAATTTTGTTATACCACTTTCCATAAGTGTTTGCTTAACAAGACTTTGTTGGTCAGACAAAAGTTGACTGACAGTTTGCTTGACCATTTCATGAAGTGCTTGTAATTCAGTTTCGTAATTTATGCGAGGAGTAGTAGTTTTATGTGTCGATTTATCGTACCAATCGGTTTGTGTTTGTTCCAAGTAACGTAATGCGATCTCGGCCAGTGTTGCTATATTTTTTGCATACGCTGCTTTAACGCAAGTACTCGGATCATAAGCAAGATGTGCTAAACCTGGTAAAATATATTCGGGAAATATATTTGCATCTGATCTAGGTACTTTTTTCACAAAACTCAGGCAAGATGTTATTGTATTAATAGCAGCCACTTTGATTCTCGAATTTTGGTCACGAGCTAGATACAACTAAAACAAAAAGTGTAACATAACAAAATAATTACTATAAAGGAGCCTTACAATATATGGTAAAATTCTATCTAAGATAGTCTCTTCATTCGCTTGCTTTGCAAGTTTCAACAATATTTCTAGCCCATGCAATTTTGATGAGCAATCGTGAAGACCTCGTATGCATGACGTCACAAGCGATACTATTATTACTAAACCTTCGCTGTCATTATTAATATCATCTATATCATCTTCTAAATATTTATCTAATGGAAATTCAATATCACTAGTAGAGTCTTCTGGAGATTTAGAAGGTGAGAATATATTTAAAATACTTTCTATGTCATTTCTTAAACGCGATATTTTCTCATCAGGCGATAAAATCGGACTAGCTGAAAATCCCAATATATACGGTTGCAGGAATGTGTAGAAGTAATTGGGAAATAATCTCCGTTTTTCTTGTGAAAGGTAAGTTTCAGCGGACTGTCTTTGAGTAGGATCCCTATCAATCATGTTAGCTAGCATTTTTCTTAAGTGAGGATCCTCGATTTTATCAAGATGCTTCTGGGGCGTATATTCACCAGTTCTATATTCTAGTAAGTGCGAATATTCAAAAGGAGGATGCCCTTCATTCCATAACTCCAGTAAAGCACAACTACAAAATTAAACAAGCTCATACAATATTTCAATTAGTTATGCAAAGAGTATAATTAACAAGAAATAGAGTAGCAAACGTTGTAGCATCTTTTGAGCGTGTGTTGCATGAATTTCAATAATTATCCTAATTTTCAATTTTTTCAGAATGGCGAATGCAGGGTGTCCCAGAAATAAAAAGACGGAGTAGCAGAAATCGGAAGCTAGATTATGTAAAAACATACCCTCAAAATATCAAGTCTTTATTCGTGCGCACACGGCAAAAAAATAATAATAAAGAATTCAATTGGCCTTACGCCGACCCTGGACTAAATATCCACCAGCTTCACTTTCACAATCGGTCCTTTTCAGGACCACCATATTACTTGTGTTAAAAAAAAAGGAGGAATAGATACTTCATAATAAATATCAAACCATTAATTACTTTAATTTTACACCTGCTAGAAAAAAATAATTACATTCTTGATATTTACTACGATTTATTGAATATTCTAAAATAATAATAATCAGCTGTTACCGACTACAAACACATTAAAGAGCAACAACCTTCCTATTTTAAAAATAAAAACAATCTTTTATTGTCTGCAATAAGGTACGTCGCCCATCTGGGTCAACAACCGACTACATAGCTGCGTTATTTAGACGCATCGGGCAAAAAATATGTTTTATATGAATGAGTACCATTTAACGTTTTTTTCCCGTTTTATACAAATAAAAGCGTATTTTGTCTATGAATGCGTGTTCGTTTCTATTTACAAATGAGCATTCTTACGTGTATTTATAAACATACATTCTGTGCCAGGTCCGTAATGTAATTTTTTTATCTAAAAAACAACATAGAAAATTAAATTTTTAATTTCTTCGTTATTGCGGTATATTTGGGCCTGTTTCTGTTCGGACTTTACATACCTGCTACTCCATCTTTTTATTTCTGGGACAGCCTGTCCCGGAATATGAAGTGATTGAAATATCGCGCCGAATTGTAGATATTTTTAAGGGATTTCATTGGTTCTTACGTAGGCAAATTTAATATAAAAAATAAGTACGCGATATCTGCCATATTTTAAAACATAACCAAGCCATAGCATGTGAAGATTCTTTTACATTATTGCTTATACATATATAGAGTGTCCCAGCTAAGACTTTCGGGTCATATATCTCCAATATTATTGAACGAATTTTTTTGAAATTTAAAATGTAGATACTTTATTGAATGAGGATTGTTCTGTTACTTTTGAAATTAGTGAAACTTAAAAAATGTAATTTTCACTCATCGTTCTTTTTTTTCAAATTCCACGAAAATATCTTTAGATGGTTAAGCACCAAAAATCAAGCCTCTACAGAAAAAATGAAGTAAAACAAAATATTGGTAGCAGAGAAAAATCAAATTATGTTGCTAAAAATGTAATTTAATTATTCAGACAATTACTGCATAGAGAACTTTGAGAACAATTGAATAACGTTGGCGGAATTTAATTTGTACATCCCTAATAATTTTTGAAAAAGTCAAATGTCATTGTTGACAGTTCAGTAAAAAGTGTTAATTTCGATATTTTGTTTTCCCTTTCGAATAAAAATGGCTGAATTGTCTATGTATCTCAAAAATGGGATTATTTTCGCTAATGGTGAATGTCACAAGGACTTAAACGAAACCGTGTGAGCTCTTGTCGAACGTCACCCGAACGAAGGCCTTTCAAAATTTAAAGTCAAACGAATAATAAATTTATTTGAAGACACAGGAAGTGTTCGCGAATTAAAGCGTATAAGGGAAAAACCCAGTCACTTGGAATCAAGAAAAAGTGGGTGCTGTAGTGGAGGCATTCGAGCAAAATCCAACAAGAAGTGTACGAAATATTTCTCAAGTTTTGGAAGTGCAGGTTTCAAGAAGTTCCATCCATAGAATATTAAAATCAAAAAAATATCATCCTTTTAAAATATCTTTGCACCAAGAGTTGTCTGAAGATTAATTTTTGTTACTTCATGCTGCAAACCATTGAAGATGATCCTGATTTTATCAGGAGGATGCTTTTCTCTGATGAATCAACGTTTAAAAGCAATATGCGCTACTGGGCAATTGAAAATCCGCACTGGGTCCGGCATGTTGATAACCAGCGTGTGTGGTCACTTAATGTGTGGGGTGCTGTGATCGGAGAGCATGTAATAGGGCCTCACTTTTTTTATGGAAATTTCAATGGCGCCATGTACCGGGTGTTTTTTAATCTTTGATATCATTTTGATTACCTGCAACTTTTTTGTTTTTAAAAATATCAGAATGAAGCAAAAATCATTTTGCATAGGTATCTATGAAGTTTTTTACTGTTTAAAAAATAAAACAAAACACTAACGTTTTTCCAAGATATTAACCTAACTTATATTTTTTTAAATGGAAAGCCCTAAATATTTTCGGATATTTCGATTTTACATGAAATTTCAAGTATATTTTATAAAGCATACCCCATACCTATCTTCAACGGTTTGCGAAAAAACGGCGTTTGAACATGCAACAAAGAAAAATTTAGTTTTGTAACCCTGTTCTTAAAGATGTCGAAATCAAACAGAAATCATTTTTCATAATTATTTAGAAAGTTTATTTTTAATAAAACAAAAGATTAACGATTAACAAAGTAACAAATTATTAAAAAAAACAATTTTACAAAATTAAATTATTCTAAAAATGGCATGTTTAAACGCCGTTTTCTCGCAAACCGTTGAAGATAGGTATGGGGTATGCTTTATAAAATATATTTGAAATTTCATGTAAAATCGAAATATCCGAAAATATTTAGGGCTTTCCATTTAAAAAAATATAAGTTAGGTTAATATCTTGGAAAAACGTTAGTGTTTTGTTTTATTTTTTAAAACGTAAAAAACTTCATAGATACCTATGCAAAATGATTTTTGCTTCATTCTGATATTTTTAAAAACAAGAAAGTTGCAGGTGATCAAAATGATATCAAAGATAAAAAAACACCCGGTACCTATTATTTTTACAAATTCAATTTCACAATTTAATTGGACATCTACCACGTATACTTCGAAATGAAATAGTCTTTATGCAAGATGGAGCGCCGCCACATTTCGCTAGACCAGTCCGTGCTCATTTAGATACAACTTTTGGACCTCGATGGGTAGGAAGAGGAGGCCCAATACCTTGGCCGACCCCATCACCAGACCTCACCCCCTGTGACTACTTCCTGTGGGGATACGTCAAAACAAAAGTTTATTCACCACCGCCTACAACTCCTGAAGATCTGCAGAACAGAATCGGAGAAGCATTTGCATCAATAAATGCTAACATGATGCGAAACGTAATTGATGATTTTAGGATTCGTTTAGAGAGATGTATTGAAGCGGATGGTGGTACATTCGAACATCTACTATGACATTTTCATCTGATTTTTGTTTCAGTGTTCACGTTTTTTGGTCGTTCTTTGTTATCAACTTTTGTTATTAAATTGACTACTCTCAGACCTGAAATTCAAAGTTTTAACGCTCTTGTTGCCCCGAAAACCCTACTTAACCTTTATTGGCAGTATCTATGGGTGTTCTGTGAGTCTAATTGTTTGCACACCGTAAAGACATTAACAATAAGATTCACTGAAAACTGGGAAGTCTGAAACTAGTATCTTGCATTTAATAAAGTATGCTGCCTTTAACTCGCCTGAATAACAGGAAATAAAAGCTAGTTGAATTCACATTTTAAAGACTATGATTGTTTCAGTATAGCGCAACGGTTCTTCACTTAATAAATTGTATATATTCCAAATTTTATAAAAATTCGTTCAATAATAATGGAGATATATGTATGACCCGAAAGTCTTAGCTGGGACACCCGGTATATGTAGAATATGTAAAACTGCTTCAAAGTATAAAACTTATCAGACTATGAGATCAATATCAAGTGAAGTATAGTGGTATTTTAAAAATCCCTAGATTGGAGTATTTTCTTGTTAGACAGGTACCTATTCTGAATATGTACAATTGCTGTCATTTGATTCCAATTTTTTGTCGTTTTATTATCACGTTTTACTTGCTTTTTATTTCTTTTCATTCTCTTTACCGATATCTGTCAACACCATATGTGCGTATTATTACGACTATACACAGTGCCTAGACATAAGTGTTTCTCAATATTACCAACTAGTCAATGTTACCAACTTCAAAATTTATGCCACTTGAGACTGATCACACTGTATGCAGATTGTAGTGCCTTCTACTCTGTGTTTAGACTGAATGAAGTATAGAATAGTAATATATACTATCTGTCCATCGGATCTTTTGGGTCACGTCATCAATTGCGTGGCGTTATCAAGGATATCGGCACCTAGAATGTATATATACTCATTTCTTTCCAATCTCAATGACTAAATAAGGATAGAAATTTTAAACTTTAACGTGGGGTTGTCTACCCCGTGAGAGTAACAGACAGAGAAAATATACCGCCATGACACTCTGTTATTGCGTTAGTCAATTTATTAAATATTGACATTTAAAATTGTTCTCTGCGTTTTGATTTATTTTCGTTATATTGCTTTTCTAATTTTAAGCAATGAATAAAATATAGAAAATATTAGATATAAGCATCACAAGCTCTTTATTTTAAAATATTTCATTCTATTTTGTAAGTAATAAATTTGAGTCACAAGTGTTGATTTAATTCATATGGATGAAAATCAATGAGTAAGATCCGACGGACAGATAGTAGTTGAGTCGCTCTCGCAACCGACATGCGCCACTAAATTAAAATGGCGTCAAATTTGACATATTGCAACATTTTACCAGTCAAATAATATAACCTACAAAATCCATTTCACAACTATCATAAATAATAATATTCATACACCTTTTGATTTGTCATAATTATCTTTTAACGTTTGTTATAATTGTCATCTAAACATTTTAAATTTGTCAACAATGCTTGCCTCTGAAACAGTATAGCCAAATGTTATATAAAATATAGATGTCGAAAAATTTAATAGCTGTATTTATAATGTGATCAATCTCAAGTGAAGGTTGCGTGGCCTACATTTTTAAGTTGGCGACGATGACTAGTTGGTAATATTGTGAAACACTTGTGTGCAGGTTATGTGTATAGGCGTACTATGTGCACATATGGTTTTGACAGATTTGTACATATTCAAAATAGGCACCTGTACATATCTGTCTAACAAGAAAATACCCTAATATAGTGATTTTTAAGATACCACCACACTTCACTTGAGATTGATCTCATTGTACAATATTTAATTTGTATCTGGCATTCATTTAATAGTATTTTACTATGGGAATGTATACCGTTTGACTGAAATAAAAGTAGATATAGGGAAACACAGACACGCACACATGTGCATGCAAACATGAAATGGAGGGGTACGGTAATAGGGGAGATCAGTTCATACCGGGACACCAGGTACCGCTGCAGTATCGCAGCTTCAGTGCAAAACGTTGAAAGTTAGTATGCGGACGTTTGCTTTAAGGAATTGATCCGCTATTTTGGTAATTGATGTATAATGTATTAACATTGAACTGAAACAAAACTCTATAAAAATTGTAACTAAAATAAAATTCTCACATTTAAAATGAAACAAAATATTATAATGAACTATACAAATAAATTTTGCACGACTTTGTACGAATTATCCTTCGCATACCATAACACAATCTGTATTTTTTCCTCGACAGTTAAGGGCATTTTATTTTAATATTTGCGAGTTTGCTCAGACAGAATGTAAGTTCCCGCTCTAAAGATACGGAACGAATGCCATGCGCGCATGTTGTTCGCGCTCTCGGTCTCCCCACCCACCGGTCTTATGGTGGTGTGGGTAAAACGAGAGCCACACTCTTGAACTGTTGTATACATACATAGGTATGTACATGTTTATGTGTGTGTATTTGAAGATGCATATTAACTTTTAAATACGACAATCAGTATATCCTGAATTATTAATTAATTTGCTTAATTTTATTGTTTTGAAATTGTTCCGCCCGATCGAAATTTGTAGTGGTATTGCATCGTCGTCTTTAGTTGGTACTTTGGCCGTGTTGGTTGCCAAAACTACTCAGCTATACCTATTATTTGCATTAATTTAATTAAAAGTTCATTTTGAAATAAAATAAATAATACTCATAACTAGGGATCGGCAGTCAGAGGTACATTTGATTGGCAGTCCGGAGTACATTGCATGCAATATAGCTTTTGAAGATGGTATATTTACTGTTACTTGGTAAAAACTTTTATCTGTGTACTTACCAATTAATACTAAATACACCTTCTCCAGAAGTAATACTACAGGGCAATGTTCCCCTGAATGCCGATCAAATGTACTCCTGACTACCGATCCCTACTTATATCATATACATATTGTACCTTGATCTATTACTTTGATATTTTTATTTTTTCGACTTATAAACAAAATTTATTCATTCTTTCAGATGGTTGCTGTTTGACATTATTAAAAGTAATAGCTATACTTCTACAACATTTGGTATTATATTTAGTGTAAAAATGTTTATGGGCGTCTGTGTCTGCTTATGCTTAGACATCAAATTATTCATCTAGATATGTTTATATAAAATTTTACTTAGTTTAAGTAGAAATATAGCATGAGGAATATAAATATTTAAATAACTGAAAACATACCCAGCTGAAAATATATCCATAGCAGGTGTTAATTCACTGGAATTGCATATTGTTTCATTAAAAATACAATTCTGCTCTAAGGTCAAAGATTTCATGAAACGTTCTGGAGCTGTATAACAAACACGTCTACGAGACGTATCAAAAAAATACGAATAATCAGCTGGATTATCCTCAGGAAGAAAAGTAGGCTTAAAAGAAGCAAAATCAACTAACAAAACCCAATTCCAAGAAGTCACAGTAATATTTTCTAGTTTGATATCTCCATGACAAACACCAACTTTGTGGCATTGATTTAATGCATATAGTACTTGAAATGTTATCCATCTCTTCTCGATATTTGTTAAAAATGGTCTTGTACTAATTCTGTCATATAAGCTATATTTAACATATTCTCTCATAATTAAACCCGCTTTTTCTGTTACAACTATCTTTTGAAATGGCAAGCAATTAATTGCAGTTGATAATTTGCATCTGATTTCTTCCAAGCATTCTTTATATGGTTGTAGAGGTAATGAGGGATCATGTATTGCAAATATTTTGACTACAATTAGCCCTTCTTGAGACTCAGCACGGGCGACTTTCAAAAATCGTGTACTTCCCAAACTAGAACAATTTATTACAAAATCACGTACAGTATATATTCACTTAGATGGTTAATATACTAACTACCTAATATGCAACAAAGCCAAGTAAGTAGTTGCTTTAGCAGCAATCAAATTTTCCACTAAAATAATGAAACATTTTGTGCACTTCTAAACTATATAGGCAGTTTGTACACAATAATTTATTTTCTCTTGCAGAATATCTAGTAGTGTCAAATTGTCAATAAGCTGTTTATCTTGTAATACAACACTTGATTTGTTGACGAATTATAAATGTATCTTCAGTGTACATCCATTTGTATCTAACTTTCCTTAGCAAAGCTTATTTATCAACTTCACAAACTTATTCTATTGAAACACTGATGCACTCTAATCATTAGATCTTCAAAATTATAAATAATTATATTCTAGTAGCCAACACTGCTTAATTAGTTTATGTTACTAGATGAATAATGCCTTCTTTACTGAAAAATTTAAATTCAAGATCTAAACTATTTGATACCAATAAATTTTTTGTAAACTCTAAAAGAAAATAGTAAAATAATCATAATTTCATTTTCGTTTATAAATTACCCACACAGTTAGCAAATTACTTAATTTTTCGTTATTTTAGTGAAAAGTTGGACTAGCCAGTTAGCTTATACACCAACTATGTTTGACTATAAGCCTTAAAGTATACACATTTAATATAAACTTACTTGGCATCAAATTTTAAATCACTATGATCAGTTAAATAGTGTTCAACTGGAAATATTTGTGAAGGAGCGATTCCAACAAGTTGATTACCCATTGTAAATACTGAATAATTTCTGTAATATTTTTAATATCCCAAGAATATTCTAGAATGCACAAATAACATTTTAAATAATAAAACAAAAACCAGAAGGAACAACACTCAAAATCAGCTGTTTCAATTGACAAAGTAGCGTTCAGAACGTGCGATTTACTTAGGACGCACGTTCACAAATCACAAACATCAACTGTAATGGCAGCGTTCAAATAAACTCACTCAATCAAATTTGAGTTGCCACCAGTGGCGGCTCCTCGGCGTGGGCGAGGTGGGCACTGCCCACCCTGATTCTTTGAAGCTTGAAAAGTTTTACAGGCAATTAAATTAATTTATACAAATCACCCAACACAAAAAAAATTAAATATCATTGGGGCACCTATTTATGGCCGGAATTGTATCTCTTTGAATTATTCCAACAGATAATAGCTGCTTTCGTTCGCCACAATGTTTCGTGAACATAGTGAACATGTTCAATTATAATTCGGTTCTTTCGTTCTGATCATATTTTCTCCCACTCCAAACTTTGAATCATGTTTAGAAATCCCCTTTCCCCTATGGAACATCGATTTTATAAATGTTCGTATTTACTAATCTAGGAATTGTAAAGTAGGGCCGTTAACATGGAGTTACAACGAACAGAAATTGTTTACGGTGAATATATATATAAACTTAAATTCCTACGAAATTAATCGTATTAGACGAAGGTAAAATAAAATTTTCATGCGAGTTTGGGCGCGCCCCACTAAAGCTGAATTAAGAGAGAACGACGTTCCCAGTTCCCAGTATTCAGTAGTAGAATTTGGCAGAGAAAGAGAAACAGACACACAAGCGTATGTCACGTACTTATGTGATGTCTTGACGAGCGCGGGTGGAATAAGTGGAGAGTCGATGAGCAAAGCCGGATCAGCCCACCTTGAAGCTGGCTGCTGGCATATAATATGCTTGCAGCGTTATTCGGTTAATGAAATAAAAATAAATACATACATTCATGATATTATTGTAACCTATACACAGAATAATTTTTGTAGCATAAATTCATAATAAATGTGACCATATAAAAATTACTGAAGATAAATTGGTTTGTCAAATGTATTTTAAAAGCAAACATTATACTACTTATATTTAAAATATTGTACATTATAACATAGTAGTAAAAAAACTTTATTTAATTTTTTTTGAAAATTTATTAGACTGAATTTAGAAAAAAATAGTTTTTAAAAATATATTGGAAATGTTTTTTGGATTAAAATTAATCATTAAGTAAAATAATAGTATGTAATGCTTGCTATACCATGGAATTAATAACAAACAACTGCAGTGTTTGTGAATTTTATTTATAATAATGAATCAAATGAATGGGTTATCTTGAACCTTGTTGGTTGCTTTAAAAATGTTAAAATAGTTTTATGTATTTGCAACGAGAACGCCCACGCTAACTTGCATGTGAGTATTATAGTAAATCGGCAGGTCGGGCAAGACCACCTTGATAATCGTGTGATGTTGCTATATAGTCGTCGTTCAACATCGTCTGTTAGTCGACTCAAACCTCAAAGGGCTTGCCCACATTTAAATCGTGTCGTGCGTCGTAGCTACAATTATGGCAAATTGTAGCAGTGTTTTAGTGTCGCCATTAACATCAGCTTTGGGTAACACAAGCGCAAATGTAAGAGTAGTAGTAAGCAGTAACGACGGTGATATTGTAAATTTTTTATTACAAACAAAATTTAGCAAAGTAAATTTCGATGATAAACTTTTTGTGGTAAAATTAAAACCTTGTCCGAAAATGGTTAATTTGATTATTAAAAATAAAACAAACAGAGGCAGTAGAGGATTTAATATCAGTTGGTATGAAAAATGTAACTGGTTAACGGGAAGTGAAAAAATAAATAAGCTTTACTGTTGGAACTGTTTACTATTCTCTGAAACTTAACTAGGTCCCTGGAATTCTACTGGCTGCGATGATTTGAAACATTTATCGGTATCTTTACAAAAACATGGACAGTCAGAGCGATATACACATGCGTCTTTAAAGTTTAAACTTTTTGGTAAACAAAATATTCAAGTTTCAGTTGATTCAGCACATCGACAAAGTATTTTGAAACAACGAGATTGTTAAACAAAACAGAGAAATAATAACACGTATAATTGATATGGTTATTTATTTAGTAACGCAAGAACAAGCCTTTCGTGGGCATGATGAATCACAAGATTCTCTGAATCAAGGAAATTTCAAGGAATTAGCCTCGTTGATTTCGAAATATGACAATAAATTTAAAACCTTTTTAGATGAGTCTTCTATTTTTAGAGGTCTCTGTAAAAGTATTCAAAAGGACTTAATTGGAAGCATAAACAAAGTTATTTCCAAAATTATTGAAAACGAATTTAAATTAAGTCCCGTTTTTTTCTGGCAAGTAGATGAGACGACTGACATTAAGTGTCGATCTCAAGTATCTGTTACTTTCCATTATAACAGAGAAGGTAAGCCTATTGAACGTTTCATGGGATTTTTTTGATGTAAGTGAAGGTCGAACTGCTACCCACTTATTTAATTGTTTGACAGAAAATTTTAATAAATACGATATCCCAAATAAACTAGTTGGTCAAACTTATGATGGGGCTTCTGTAATGGCCGGTGAATTAAATGGGTTACAATCAAAAATTAAACAGATAGCTCCTCAAGCACTGTTTACCCACTGTTATGCTCACAGGTAAATCTCATATTGCAAGATCCTCAACCAAAATTAAAGAATGTAGAATCTTTTTTTGCAAGTCTTAGTGGGTTACCTGCATTTTTTTCCAAATCAACGAAAAGAACAAATCTTTTAGATCAATTAGGTGCCAGAAGAATACCTAGCGGATCCGACACTAGATGGAATTTTAAATCGCGTCTTATTGATATTGTTATCCAACAAAGAGTAAAATTGTTGAATGTTTTTGAAACAATTTTTGATTCTGAGGATTTTACTAGAGATTGTGAGGCAATTAGAGAATCGATTGGATTTAAAAAAATGTTGAAGAATGTTAGTTTTTTAATGTTACTTTACACCTTCAGTCTTATTTTTGAGCAAACAGAGTTAATTTTCGATATTGTTCAATCTAAATCTTCAAACATAGCATACTGTAAGAAGAGAATCGAAAATTTGCAACTAAGTTTACAGAACTTTAGAAATCAGAATTATTTTGACAAAATATATAACACCGTTTGCAGTATTTCCGTACCACATACCATGTTAACAAAACGTAAATCCGATCATGATGGAATGGACGATCCAAAAATGTATTTCAAAAGAGTTTTCAATGAAATTATTGACACAATAATTAATCAAATAGAGGTCAGGTTGAAGGATATGGCTTCTTTAAATTTTTTATATTTATTAGATAAAAACAAATTTATAACTTTCAAAAGTACCAAAACCAAAATTGCAAAGCCAGCTACGCGTTTGGTATTCTGATGCTGATATATTAGGAGATTCGTCAAATTGTGTTGATATTTAAAATTTTATTTTTTCAAATGATCTACAAAATGATGTTTCGGAAATACATAAATTGTTGTGTATTGCTTTGTGTCTGCCTTCTACATCGGCGTCCGTAGAAAGAAGCGTTTCAACATTGAAAAGAGTAAAAACGTTTGCTAGGAGTTCTATGAGCCAGTCAAGATTATGTCACTTATCAAAGATTGCTATCGAAAGGCGTTTAGTCAAATATCTTCAGGAAAATCATGAATCAACTCAGTTTGACGAAAAAATTATAGATGACTTTGCGCTACAAAAAAATAGACGAATTGAGTTAAACTACACACACATCGCCAGTACATAAATTAGTTAAGGCCCGTGTATGTCTTCTTTTAATAGAATATTATGGTTAATTTATTTCTTGTTGAATATTTTATTTACTTGTATATATTGTTTGAGAATTTCTTTTTCCGTTTTATTAACCAATTTTGCATTTTATATTGTTATTATTATTTCGTTTTGTTAAGAAAATATTGTTTTATTTTTGTTAATACTTATTTTGCTAACTGTTTTTCACGTACTAACAATAACCTCCCCCTTCCTCTCCTGGCAAGATACAGCTCTAGACCTTCATGAGGTTCTTGCTGAACGGTATATTTGCTTTAGGAAATTCTTCCGACCAACATAGAGCTCCAATAAATTTTAATAGATGTACAATACCTTATTCAAAATGCCCCATCCGACTTGCCCACCCTATCAGAAATCTCACGAGCCGCCACTGGTTGCCACTCCTGTACAAGAGTGCTTTCTCCTTAATATTTTGAAATAGCAATAAGTTTTCCTATAAAAATAAAGCATTAATAAAAAGATCTGTTTCTAATTTATTACTAAGTTATTATATATAACGCAGAACATCTTTTAAATATGTCATCTTTACTTACATTAATAGTTTTTATTCTTCTCTTTATGACTCAAAATATAGCAATATGTATAGCATATTTTACTTCAAAATACATCTTTTTATCTTTGATCCATTTTAGTACCGCCTGTAGTTGGCAGGCGACGCTAACGCATATAAAAGAATAAATAAAAGAACACGGGTAGTTTTATATCCGTGTACACGGGTAATTTAAAAACACGTATAGTAGATTTCGTAAACAGGGTACAGGGATACCGGGTACCCGTGTCTCTATACACGTTCAGAACCGTAGGCCCTAATCGTATTCCTGTAATTCTGTGGTATTGGGTGCACTAAAATTTACATCTATAATGCGTCTGTAATTGATTTATTCTGCCGCCATTTGCAATTTAGCGACTTTTAGGCTTCACAATTTTCATTCCTGCGAATTTAAATCAATTGTCAAATTTGACAGAAACCCATAAGCGTAGTTTAAAGGATTTTTTCTACTCCCGTGTTTAAAATGCCATTTATCGCATAGCTTTCTGTGACGCTACGTGACCTTTTAAACACACCTTGACAAGCTGAGGCTTCGTGCACTTTAGTCACGGGCCTTAGATTTTTTAAATGCTAAAATCAAGTGAAATTTAGTCAAGATGGTCGACACTTGCCATCAGTCTGTCAAAATAATCCAACATAGTGCGACAATAGAGCTGTTCATTTCATTTGTGCGCATGCGTGACCCCAATTCCAGTGAACAGCTGATTTTTGTTGTTCGGACCAAGGACTGTGCGCCTCGTATAGTTTTAATGTTTTATTTTGTTCAAATAAAAAGGTAAAACGATAAATCTGCCCTATTACAAGTCATGTCGGCCCCTAGCGATATTCCACATAAGAAAGTGAAGTTAAATCCGGAAGATGTACCTGGAGCGACGTTAAAATACAAAGATGTGAATCAACACAGCGTTCTACAATTACGAAGATTTTTGAAATGCAGAGGCGAGAATGTACCAAAAAGCGCTTTAAAAATGCATCTTGTAGAGAGGTAAGTGGCTAATGTGTACAGGTGTAGGTGTAACTGAAATAGTTTAAAACTGACAATTGGCATAGGGGAGCACGGGGCTAAATGTCACAAAATTTGAATATTTGATAGAATTTTGGTTATTATTTGCTTTCAAGTATAACCAAGTATCAGCATATGTACCTGTACATGTGGTGAAAGTATACCACAAAGATTAAACTTTAGTAATGACGTTTGATAATTTTTTTGTAATTTTCTTTGCCAGCGTGTGCAATGTGACAATATACCCCAAGACGGGGAATGTTGTCCCATGGTATGGGGTAAGTTGTCACCTACATTTAAGTACATAAGACACCAGAATAAAATATTTTAATTTTTAAAAAAATTTTGTTTACGATTTTATTATCTTAATAAATACATGAAGTAAGAATTTAACATTTAACAATAATAAAAATATGTGAAGAAAAAATTTAAATATGTATCTACTTAACACAAAATTGTAAAAACAAAGTTAAATATCATCATCAGAATCGCAGTTATGACAAATATAATAAGAATTGCCGTCCGTGCATTTTTCGTGAGACCAGTTTTTACATCTGGTAAATTGTCACATGTGACAACCTGCCCCTAACAAATTGTGACAACTTGCCTCAAAGCACATGTTGCATTAAATAAATGATTATCATTGATATGTGATTATTGTAAGCAATTTGTTACATATTATTATAAAGAGAATTTCATAAGCTTTAATGCAATATACTTCACTTACCTTGCAAATGATTATATTCCTGTTAACCAAGTTACAACGTGAAAGATAAAAAGTACGTTGAAAACACCAGTCTGAAACTTTTGTTAAAATCATACAGAATTCTGTAGGTACCGTACAGACATGTTGTACACAGTGCCTGACGTTGTTAAGAAACAGATATATAGATGGCAGTAGCAGAAATATATTGCAACTTTGCTTAAAATTGCCTTGTGACAATTTACCCCTGTGACAATTAGCCCCGTGCTCCCCTAACCTCAATTTTTTTGTTGGTTTCAGAGTTAAAACGGTAATGAAAGCTGATAAACCAGTTGATAGTACCATTGATGATGGAGTATGGATTGCCTTAAAAGAAAACAGCGTTAGACGCAGTGATCTCAGTAATAATTCTAATCAGTCTCTGATTTTTCCAACCACAACTTGGAAGTCGTTTCCATCACACAAAATGCCGAAAATGTTTAGTTTTGGGGCAATATATAACTATCTGATTGAAACAGCCACAATAGAGGATGAAAATCAGAACTTAGTGGACTTCGAAACGGCTAAACCTTTTAACAGGGGCAGAATTTTATTTAAGAGTGGCTTTGTTACAAATTTAAAAGATACTGAAACCATATGTGACAAGCATTATTGCATCAAAAGTGATGTTTTTGCATCAATGCGCAAAAAAACTTACAAAGTGTTAATCATGCTTGAAAACAACACTGGTAAAGTATTGGATGCTTCGTGTGAATGCAAAGCCTCTACGATGGCAAGATGCAGCCATGTATCAGGTGTACTTTTCGCCATAGAAGACTTCATGTTGACGTTTGGCAGTGAACCTGAATCTTGTACCAGCAAATTGTGTGAGTGGAATAAACCGCGACAGACGAAAATTCAACAGAAGTGATGAAAAATCAATATACTAACAAGCGAAATTTTGATATAATGTTGAATTTCAAACCTGATTTAACTCCTTTAAATCCAAGGGAAGTGAATAATACCTTATTGCGAAGTTGTGAGGCGTTTTCAGGTAACA
Organism: Amphimallon solstitiale; assembly: GCA_963170755.1. Classification (NCBI taxonomy): domain Eukaryota; kingdom Metazoa; phylum Arthropoda; class Insecta; order Coleoptera; family Scarabaeidae; genus Amphimallon; species Amphimallon solstitiale. The sequence continues at coordinate 18,399,358 of OY720680.1, forward strand.
CTATGTGGGAGCTTCTTTTGGAATATAATTACGAAAATTATGCTCTAACAAATGACCGAAGAAGTGTGCTTCTTACAAACATTCACTTATTTCAGTTATCCCTTAAATTTAATTTGAATGCACCAGGAGAAGTTTATGGAACCCACAACCAAAGTGGCAGCGAACGGTGGCTGTCTTTACGTCGCATTTTAATAACAGCCTCGTGTTGTACCAACTTTTCAAATATAAATGATGACAATATATTTAAAAAGTTAAAAAATCATATGTTTGGGGTTATTGTTGATAACGACTATACAAGATATGGTAAGGAAAGCGAAAAGTTTGCCATTGCTGACTATGTGAAAAAAAGCGGCAACTTCGTTACAGAAACAGGCTTGTGGATTAATCCGGATTACCCAGGGCTCGGGGCTTCGCCGGATGGGTTGGTAGTAGACAACAGTTCTAAAACTTTGGGCTTGTTAGAAATTAAGTGTCCATTTGTTCTAAGAAAATTTAAACCCCAAGAAATTCACAAATTAAAACAGGAACAAAAACAAAACTTTTGTGCCACTCTAAATGATAATAACGAGTTGATTCTTAAGAGAACGCATAAATATTATATGCAAGTACAAATGCAAATGGGAATTTGCAATAAAACCTGGTGTGACTTCGTGATTTGGTCAAAATTTGGAATAAACATCGAAAGAATTTATTTTGATGCCTCGATTTGGGCCAATTTATCCAACAAGTTGATGGACTTTCATTTTTCTTATATTTGCCCAGAGTATTTTGAGCGTCGCATACCGAGAAAATTAGTTCCCTTTAAGCTAACAGTATAATGTAAGATATAAGAAATAATATGTTCTTCACGGATTGTGTTGTGATATAATTGTGCAATTTTGTTAGGTTAACTTTCTGTTTGTTAGTAAATGAAAGGAACCATTTTACTTTAAAAATTATTACATTTTTTCTCTGCAATTGTTTGTAATGTCTTAATTTTGTTTTCGTTTATGTTAGTACATTAAAGAAACTATTGTATTTAAATTATTTATTTTTTTACTATAGGGCAGGCAATACAGAAAATGTTACTTAGGAGGTAATTATTATTGAACAAGTGGCTTCTGAAAGTTAAGTAGACAAGCACTTACAAAAACAGCTTGTGATATGGTACCCCTCATACTTAAAGGAACAATTTTCTTCAATAGCCTAAAATTTTTTATTCTTCCAACTACATGTTCAACATATATTCTCTGTCTAGCAATAATTTTGGTTTCGATCTCTTCTTGTGCACTCAACTTTTCTCTGCCTTTAAGAAATGCTGGTATGTTAAGATTTACATTAATCTCATCTGTCATATCCTTGATGGTGAATCCTCTATCTGCGAGCACTAGGTCCCCATCTTCAAGTAAATCTAATAATTTTGACTTGGCTACAATTTGTCGGTCAGTGATCGAACCTTCAAATAAATCGCTTACAAATGATACGGCCCCATTTGGCGTACAGCCTGTAAAATATTTACAAATTATATTGCTTAACTAAGCGACGAAATAAAAAGAAAAGAATTGGCTGAAATGCTGGTTTCACCCAATCAAGGTATGAGACTCGCGCATTCCAGCCCTCTCGTTTTTTTTTTTTTTTGAGCGCACCATATATGAATAATAAAAATGTCTCACCTATGAGCACCTTAAATGTTGTATGACATTTATAACTTGAATATAAGTTTGCTTGGTGTTCTAAGTTGGATGGATTTTCACAGAATATTTCTGCACAATCAATAATTACTCTGATATTTCTTAGCTTTGAAAATGATGCGGGCAACGTTTCCTTAATTTTTTCCCGGGAAGGGAACATTAAAGGGCGCAGCGTGTTGAATTTGTTAAACATAAGTTGTATCCATGTCGTGAAAATTTTGGAAACAAGTCCAATAGACAACTCAAACCGATATGCTAAATCTCTGACTAGTAATCCAGTTCTTAGTCTAACCAAGGATAATATTAACTCTTGAATATGTTGCAATTTTTTCTTTGCAAAAAGTTTTTCAGGCTGCCCGTTCGATCCCCAGTAACACATCGTCTCACTCGCAACAAAATCAAAGAGCAGTAAAATCTGCGCATAAACAAAACCTGTGTAGAATTTGCACATGACCTCATTTTTCTTTATCTTTCCTTCAAACACTTCAATTGGTTTTGTTGCTTGTTCCGTCTTTACAAAGGACTCCAGTTGTGTTTTCAATTCTCTAATCTCCCTTTTTAAATCCTTAATCTGTGATCGTAGCACCTCTTCGTCAACTAATCGGAATGTTGTTTGGGTCGACAATGTCCTTGTTGATATCACAGATGTTTCAGCACTGTTAGTTGATTGGTAATCCGAATTCTGATTATGATAATTATTATCAGTAAAAGTTTGTGTAGCACAAGTTCTTGTAGTGGCGTCAAGAACCGGAATTGGCAAAGAAATTGCATCACCATGTTTTGTTGAACTTTCAGCATTATAATCTGGGCTATTAGCGTCAAATTTTGCTCGTTTATTAGGCAGATACATCTGTGATAAGTTTCTTCTTTTTGGCTTAGCCTAAAATATAACACATAATTAACACTGTCGTAAAAATAAGTATTAATTGCCTACCTTATTTTGGGTTATTTGCAAAGCCGGCAGCGGAGTGGGCAAAGGGACTGCATCAATAGCAACAAAATGATTTTCACAAATGTAACTATCCTTTGTTATGGTTCCGATACGTTTCCACTTTGGATCTGATCTTTTGCATGCTTTCATCCAGTTATCGCAAGTTCGGCATGTTGCACACACCTTCAAATGATCGCGTTCAGTTTTAACATCAACATTATCCATTTTTCGAAATGTTAGACACGGCTTTGGAAACGATATAAATCGTAATTGGGCAGTGTAACCAGGTCTGCCTGGTCTACTGTCGCTGTTACAATCACCGAAAACGCAGTGCTTATTAGCTCCAGGTCTTCTATTTTCCTTTGTGTCCGAACTGGAATTCATTTCTGAACAATTTAAAACCAAATTTAAAGCACTTCACTGGTATCTGCGTTGTTATCAAGGCAATTACAATAGGAGCGACATGACAACTCTAATGTAAACAAACAAAGTTGGTCCGAAAGTGTCATGGCGTCCTCGCGCATGCGCCACAACTACATCCACGTAATGAAACTTACTATACACAAGTAATTTTGTATTGTTTTGATTATTTGTGGTTGTAGAGAAAGTATAGTATGAAACTCGCTACACTCGTGACTAAAATGGTGTTTTATAAAACTCCGATACATAATATACTATTTTAGTAGTGATTTTGAAAATTATTCCTATAAACTAATCAATCACTTGATATTACAGGTTATAAATTGTATTTCAACATATTGGCAATATTATAGTTGTTGGATTATACATATTAATTTACAGATATTTATATATCCAAGTGATATGTAGGTTAAAGTAGTGGATTAATAATTGAGTTATGTTCAAAAATTCTATAGAAACAAAAGTGTGACACCTAAGGATCAATTACTATAACATGTAACATGTATGCGATTCTACGCTAGCGTAGGCCATTATTGGGAATTTTATAAGAGCGCATTTGTCCACTGAATCAATAATAATAAAAAGGGTCTCCCATGCATTAGCTGGTCTGTTACAACAATATATTCATATACTGAAGAAAATTTGCAATTCCTTCAGGCATATGAATATAGCCAGAACACAAATTACATTTTTCGGCATGGCTTCGTTTCTGCGGGTACTTGGATGTGTGGATTGCACGCATATTCAACTACAATCTCCTGGTATATTGTTGCACGCTGGCCAGGCTCTACGCGTGATATGATAATTTTGTCTAACAGCACAATTAAAGCTTGTTTTGAAGCAGAAGATTTTGGAAATGGTAGTTTGCTGTAATTGTAGGTACAGCTGTGCTACATAATATACACAGGGGATGAATGAAGAAGAGTCACCTTTACCTATAGAAGGGGAAATAGATAATTTAATTGAAGAAGGGAACATACCAGTCTTAGTATTAATGTACAAGACATTTCAGTTCAAGAAATGAATTTATTCAGTATTACAATAATTTGTTGTAAATAATTAGTAATTAATAACCCATTTAAAGTACAGTTCTGTGCAATAAACTGGCGTACACTTATTATACGATTATGTAAATATGACTTTTGTTTGAATATCTGTCATGTATGACAAATTGAATTGACTCTATAATTCAATGTGTCATACCGTTGATTGAAGGAATATGTATTCCTTCAATCAACGCTTATACTTAACTTAAGCCATTTTCACAATGGCAAAATAATGTCAAAATTACCAATAAGACGTGTACGCCATTTTATTGCACAGAACTGTACATTGCCAAAGAAATATTTATTCAATAAAAACTTATTTTAACAAACTTCATACTCATATAATAAAAAATAAATGTAAATTCAACAGTAATAATAAAGAAAATACTTATTAGTACCAATCAAGATTATCTAACTGCTTCTTCTTTAGCATTATATCTAAGTTCAATAATTCACACCGTAATTCATCTTCTTTTTTGAAACAGTCTACATATTCAAATTCAAAGTTTTTTGCACTACTTTCTTATACTTCTCACGTAGTGCTGAAGATGTGAAGGTTTTGACTGTAGTTAGTCTACATCGGGATGATCTGTTAACTTCCAGCCTGACTTTCCTTCCCAAAAATATGTAATTTTTTTTTTTATGAAACTGTAGTTTTTAAAATACATGTGAATTAATTTCATGCAATAAATTCTATTGGTTATCTATTATTTTATGACACAACACACTAAACTGCACTCCTAAGTTCTGACAGACACAAAGCTTAAAATACCATTTCACTACAGCACGAAAAGGGAAATAGAATACTACTGGTGCTTTAAATTGATGTTGATATCACAGATGACTTGTATGGAACTATATTTTGTGTAGGGTCAATATCATTTTCATAACACTCATCTTCCGATATTTTGAGATAGCTATTGGTCATTTCTGATTGGTAATGCATCACTGTCAAAACAATTTTCAAATCCATAGTTCTTTTTTGAAGTGTAAACTTCTTTAGGCGCGTTGCGCTGATTGTAGGCACTGAACAAGACTGACTGCAACGCTCGGATATGTAACGCTCGGATATGTGTAACGCTTGGATATGTGTAACGCTCGTTCGGGTAAAATCGGCTAAGGGAACAAGATAAATAAATATATCATATATGTAGAGGTATTTAATTTCACTTAAATTGAAATTTAAATAAATAAATAAATTCATGTGCCAGAACAGATTCGATCCCGAGCCGCACGGGTATGAAGACGACACGTTACCATCAGACCAAGCGCGGGACCGTAAGCGAGTATTTATATCGTCTATTTATACATACACACACGTCCGAACCGACCAAACGAAATGGCCGCTCGCGTAAATGTAATAAATGTGCTAATATGTTTTATTTAATACGTTACTGAATATTTTACGCGTGTATTTCGTATTATTGAAAATTGACGTATGAAAGTGAAATTTTAGATACGGGGGTGTCTTAGGTCGCCGATCACCAATCCATAGTCAAAATGTTAAAAAAAACGAAATGGCGGAAGAGTTTTTTGAAAATTGACGTATGAATGTGAAATTTTTGATACGGGGGTGTCTTAGGTCGCCGATCACAAATCCAAAATGTCAAAAAAAACAAAATGGCAGACGAGTTTTTTGAAAATTGACGTATGGATGTGAAATTTTAGATACGGGGGTTTTGGGGTCGCCGATCACGATTCCAAAGTAAAAATGTCAAAAAAAAACAAAATGGCGGAAGATTTTTTTGAAAATTGACGTATGAATGTGAAATTTTAGATACGGGGGTGTCTTAGGTCGCCGATCACGATTCCAAAGTCAAAATGTCAAATAAAAACAAAATGGCGGACGAGTTTTTTGAAAATTGACGTATGGATGTGAAATTTAAGATAGGGGGGGGGGGTTTTGGGGGTCGCCGATCACAATTCCAAAGTCAAAAAACCAAAATGGCGGAAGAATTTTTTGAAAATTGACGTATGAATGTGAAATTTTAGATACGGGGGTGTCTTAGGTCGCCGATCACGAATCTAAAGTCAAAAAAACAAAATGGCGGACGAGTTTTTTTTGAAAATTGACGTATGAATGTAAAATTTTAGATACGGGGGTGTCTTAGATCGCCGATCACGAATCCAAAGTCAAAATGTCAAAAAAAAAACCAAATGGCGGAAGAATTTTTTGAAAATTGACGTATGAATGTGAAATTTTAGATACGGGGATGGTTGAGGTTTACGTTTTATTTAAGGGTGCGTTTCAATCCTGCCAAATCCATTTCGGTTCGTATCTAAGATTTTAGCGTTTCTTAAGTACTACTAGTAATAATTGGATGGCGCCACAATGTTAATTCTAACAAACTAAACTAATTCTGAAGAAAAGATCTAAAAACATTTGAAGGTCATTTTACCTGCTTATTGAATTTCTACCTACAAACGTAGATTTAGTCTGGCAGAATTTCTTTGCAATTTGATTTTATACGTATGAATCTAATCGATACTTGTCAACTTTCATGCTGAAGGGAGAAAGACGCGCGAACTTTAAGCATTCATTTGAATTTATTTGTAAAAATTTAAAATTACGTTTCTTTTATTTATAAATTAAGTTATTCTTAAACATATTCGCTAAAGGTAGGTGATACTTATCCATTCGACTTTCTTATTTTCTTATTTCATATATATTTATATTTTGTAATTTATATTTTATATTAATACAATGTTGTTCTCTTATTTTGGAAATAAACTAATATTATTTTTATATAAAACTACACAATAAATAAACAGCAGTGTGTTTGTGTTATGCAAAATAAAACATTTTCTGTTACTTGATGCATTTAGTACGTAGCCTGCATCTTTGTTGATCATGTCTAATAATAATAATAATAATAATATGCAAAACTGAAATATAGTCATATTATTGTCTTCATAACGTACCTATTAGTTCAACATTTCTAATAAATATGTTTCACATGCTAAAAATACATGTAAAGTTAGTATTTGCAAATCCTAAGTGCCAGTTTGACAGTTGATCAGTTTTTTCATGTTTTTATTTTATTTCTATTTTGTAATTTGGCTCCTGGACAGTTTGCAGAATGGATTTTTTTTGTGAGATTACTAAGTTCGAATAAGAGAAATTCTATATACATATTTTAAGGCAAATTTGGTCATAGGTACGTTGTTACTTTATATTATAACTTTTCAATTCAAATATCGCGCCAAAACGGTACCATTTTTAACTGAATGTATTGGTTCCTATGTAAGTAAATTTAACAAGGAATTATAAGTATGCGATATCTTTATATTTTATAACATAACCTAGCCATAATTTGTGAAGCTGTGAACATTCTCTTATTATATTTTACTGTGTTATTATACACTATCTGTACGTTTAAGTACGTCACGAACATATTAGATAAGGCACTTTCTAACCAAACCGTGAAAATCGCCACCCAAACAGCTTCAAGTATTTTTACAATAAAGATGATAAAAACAGTTTTAAATATGTACAAAGATTTAACTCTACAAACACCAAAAATGAAAAGAACAGTCACTGTTATAAAAATCTTCAAAACTAAGTAAGGTAAAGGTATTATTTTAATGTTAATATATTATAAATAATGAGGCTATTATAAAGATTATTGTTATTAATCGAAACTAGAAAATCGGCGAACTGACCTCCGGAAGAAAGAGTGGGCAGGCATATGTGATTTGAACTAGGGATGCGCACGATATATTGTTTTGTAAATAAGTATCAATGTTTTCTTTTCGATAATCGTGATTGAAATCGATATTTTTTTATTTAATAATATTGACTGTTATCGATTTTTTTATTCGATAATATCGTTTAATCAAAAATGCCATTTTACTTATATCCTGGTAAACAATCTTTGAAATTTCACACATTTATTTCACATTAATATACAAAAGAAACTGTTCATATTGTAACGAAATGTGTTTACATTAAATAAAAGAATCAGATCTCTCGGCGCGATAAAAACGAAATTGTCACACGCAAAAAAAGAGGCAGACTGGGCGAGCAATAAATCATATTCGGCGCGGCTGGTAAACATCGCAAGGCGGTGAGTCATACACTTACGCATGGTACTGTATCGGAAGCGGAGACAAATGTCTGGGAATATTCTACAAATAATCTAGAGGGAGACAGAGTTTACGAGAATGCTTCGAGAACATTTCATGCATGGTATATAAGGCGACTGAGTCACCGGGATTAATTCATTACGGGATTCATTCATTGCGGACGGAGTAGTTCGGGATAAAGAAAGTCCTTACGTAGTGGTAGCGTAGAAATAAATATAGTAGTGCCGTTTTATATAAATAGTGTGATATAAATAAATACGGACAGAGATATAAATAATAGTAGTAGTAAATAAATACCTGTGATAATTAAATTGTAGTAGTTTAAGTGTGTTAAGTTAGTTTTTATATTGTTATATAATTTTGAGTATATAAATATACAGACTGTTTTAAATAAATAATTGCACGAGTTGTTTATTGGAACCCAAAAACGTTACAATATTATACAGAATACAATGGAATATATTTTTAAGAAAGAAGTTGGAAATTTGAAAAATGCCTACTGGGATGTTTGCTGTTTCGTAGAAATTATAATCGGAAAGCGGCAGCGGAATATTGCATTTCATAGACTTGACATCTCGTATAGTTCGCCGAATCGCCTTCATGGGGTGTTATCTTTATCACAATTACTATTTTCTCAAAATTGTAAAGAAGATATGTTTTAAGATGTTTATTTTTTATTTGTATTTATGTATGTGTCTTATACCACTAGAATTATATATTTGAGTTTTGGATTATCTTATACGTTATAGATACAAATTTATATTTTGTTTGTCTTTTTATTGATTTTTTTTTTATTTTTTGAGTAAATATATATTTTGAGTTAAAGATTTTATTATTTGTTACTAAATGGCTTGAAAAGCCACAGCAAAGAACTTTTAATATAAACATGATAAAAATGTCGATATCAAGGTATATCGATATTCTTCATTCAATATTTGTTTAAAATCGATTTTGAATTTTTGATACATTATTCGATTCTAATATCGATATTTTTGTAACGTTGCGCATTGGAATTTTTTTATTTGCTAATTTCTATATAGTTTGAACTGTGTTGAATGTCAAAAATACTATAGACATGGTGTGCAGTTTCTATTTAAAAAATAAACGATTTCAAAGTTCTGAAAACTGCTAACAAATAAAATGTACCTATATTTACATTTTAAGTAATTAGCAACAACCTTAACAAATTTTGAAGAAAAATGTAAAACGTTCTTAGCCGACAATTTCTTTGCTAACTTCGTAAATATAAAACAGTTATTAGGCTTTTGTCGGCGTAAACAGTCCCAGTTTAATTGATTTACATAATTCATCTCATTAGTAAAAGCATAGGCATCTTTCAATTAAGGATAACAGAAAACTCCATATTTTAAAATATTGCAATTTCATTAAACTCGCAAATTAAACTATGTAGTTACTTTTTGGTTTTGTGGTGCCAACCAGTGATGCCAACTGTTGATTGTCTATTACGTACTTTCAAATAACTCGTCACATACTAAATTTTATAATTAGTAACCGCAAAAATTGTTGTTAATTATAATTTTAAATTATAATGAATAATTAAAGTATCGCATGCCACACAACTAGCCTCTAAATAATTGCAAGATAATATCGCCATCTATATTATATGTGCTACACTGTTAGGCGACGTAAATGTAACAGATATCTGTAATGTATGTAAAGATCCACCAAAAATGTAAACAAATTTTATTTCATGGATCACTTAAAAAATTACACATGTATTTAGCTACTGTTACTATTTTTACCTTCCAAATATAAATACCGAGTGTACTTGCTATATTACATATAAATTTACCGTGTCATTTTTAAATGTAGCCATTTTTTCTAGTACTTGCAAAACCACTAACTTCCCATTTTATTTACGGCTTATATATTAACTTAATTTAAAAAAAAATACGAGCGTTCACTTCGTTTAACCTTTATCTTCATGCTTAATGCATAAAATTTACATGTTTTGATATTTTACGCCCGTAAAAATGGAAATAAAAATGGTATTTTTTGGGTACATTTCTCTCCCGCCAAAACCTTATCAAACGCAGCCTTAATACGTTACTGAATATTATACGCGTGTATTTCGTATTATTAACCTCGCCTTGATGAAGTTTTCACTTCTGCCGTGTGGTTTTAAGCACACTCATTCTTCTTGTTATTTACTATAGATAATCATAATTCTTCGTCTTGTTTGCACTTGTAATCCTTCTGTGTAATATATTGTTGCTCTTGTTATAGCTACTTTTTCCCTTATTGATTTTCATAGAACTTTTTCAAAGATTCTTCTGATTTTTCACAAAAATTTAGTCTTTGACTTGAATTTTTCTTCAACTGATAACAGCATCGTTTTTTTTTTATTTTGTACAATATTTTTATAATTGGTTATTATAGATAATAAAACTTCCTCCTCTGTCGTCGAATAATTTATAGATCGGACGCGCCCCTTTCTCACCATTCCTAAATATATGCGTAAAGTTAGTTTTGCTCCACTAATACTCAAAATATATAAGTTTAACATAACACTCTTAGATAGTACTTACTGGAGTCTGAAAGAAACAAAAATTTAAACTCATGGGTGCTCACAGCCACGGCACGTTGTGTTGTGTACAACAATGGTTATTCAAAATAAAACCAACTCCTATAAGAGCGTTGTGCTCCATACCGGCAGACACACCGGTTTCTATTCTGTTAAGTACTACTCCAAGTTAAATTTAGATCAAACGAATGAACAAAATACAGCAATGACAAATGTACACATTAAATGTGTACATTTGTACAAAGTAAGTAAGGAGATAAATTTTATCTCCTTACTTACTTTTACCGGCGCAATGAATTTATTAGAAAAGTGCAAACGGACGTAGTCAATCGTCTTACTGACGCGCTCCGCTACGCTGAAAAATGAGGCTTATAAAACTTGATACACAAGGCGTTTTCGAAATTTAAACCGGAGCATTGGAGTAACATCGTTAGCACAAATGCGTTCGTTAATTCCTACGAGGAAAGAATAGAACAGGAGAGATAATAAACTGGTGGGGGAATAGGGTTTAGGGGGTTCAAACCCCCCCCCCCTTCCCCAATCGAACCGCCCAGAATTATCATCATTCTTCTGCGGTATTAGAATTACATTGAATACAATTATTATTAGATCTAAAAAACTTAAAATAAATATACTGAATTTCAATGTACTTTTGCAGCAGTGCCCACCAAGTGCGTATAAATTCTGTATGCAATACCGGCAAGTCGGCAACATTACATTTAGAGAAGAATTTCTACGTCGTCGAGCGACGGTTGACAATGGTTGACATTCCTTAATGTGTCTTAGCTAGTCTAGAGTTTGCTATAAAGGAAGATGAGTACGATATTGGCAAATATTTGTCAAAAAAACCAATAAATGATGAAAAAAAATTAAAAGCTTTGAAAGAAACTTGGGCCCCTTCAGAGACTTTTAAGTTTTCCATCAGTGGTAAAAGAAATCTTTGTTTTCAACGTCATTGGACCCAAAAGAACCCATGGTTATTTAAATATATCACAAGGATCACTTTGCAAAATGTGCCTTTTGTTTGGACAGACCGAAGGTGGTCAAGGTGATCAAAAACTTGAAGGTTTTGTCACAAAGCCATTTCATAACTGGAAAAAAGCTCTCGAAAAGATCGAACATCATCGAAATAGAAAGTATCATAAATATGCTGTTGAACGGGCAAGAAATTTCATAAGCGTTATGGAAGGTCAATCGCGTGAAAAAATAGACAGAGGCTGTGTGCTATAGTAGACACAATCTTATTTTGCGGACGACAGGAGTTGCCTCTGAGGGGAAATCAAGACTCTGGTGAAATCGGTATTATAGATCCTCAACTTAATGATGGAACTACTTCGTTTTCGTGCGCGATCAGGTGACGAAGTACTTAAAACTCACTTACTTTCTCAAAGTAGTCATACTCGGGGTATGTACACATCCTCCATCATTCAAAATGAAATCATTGAATTGTGTGGAAGTGCTATTCAAGAGCAACTAATAAATAGAGTTAAACAGTCAGGTTTCTTTGCAGTACTTGCCGACGAAACTCAAGACGTATCGCGTCATGAACAGCTATCACTTTGTCTTTGTTATGTCGACTGCTCTATTGGAAAGGCTCTTATTCGAGAAGGTGTCCTTGAATTTGTCCACGTTAATGATGTTACAGCATCAGCTTTAGCTTCGACGATCATGGAAAGACTTAAGTCGTTTGGATTAGACTTAGAGAATTTAGTTGGTCAGGGCTATGATGGGGCTGTGATGAGCGGACGATTTAAAGGCGTAAGAACAATAATTATGGACAAATATCCCAGAGCACAGTTCGTACACTGTGCAGCTCATTAAACTTAGTTTTGGCTCATTCATGCGAGATCTCTGCAATTCGAAACTGCATCGGAACTATTAAAAGTATTATTAACTTCTTTCGACAATCGGCACTTCGAGATGGCCTTCTAAAAAAAACTGCGGACGAGATTGGAGCGCCTCATTCAACGCTTATATCGCTTTGTGAAACACGTTGGACGGAAAAACACACAGCCGTCGAAAGGTTTGCTGAGATGTTTTCTATAGTACTTGCAGCACTTCAAGTTTTTCAAGAGTCTGGAAGGGCGGAACTTGCAACACAAGCTTGCCATTTGCAAGTTGAAATGGAAAATAGTCAGTTCATAGTTTCATTGACAATTTTAAGGAAAATTTTCTCGTATACATCAAACTTAAACCGAACCCAGCAAAAAGTCAATGTAGATTTAACTAACACTTGCAGATATGTAAAAACAATAAAAACCACCTTGCAGAACTTACGTGATGAACGGGAATTCTCAAACCTTTTTGAGGAAGCAAAAATGTTAAGTGCAACTGGTATAAGTGTTCCAAGAGTAAGTGGAAGACAAATGAACCCCAGTAATGTATTAGGGGATACAGCTGAAGTTTACTATAGGCGAAATGTATTTTACCCATTTATCGAACATGTAGTCAGTGAGCTTGATGCTCGCTTTAAGCCTCACGAAGAAACTATTTCAGGAATTCAGTTGCTCCTACCTGACCGGACCCAAAACACTGTAAGAGCAAAGAAATTTATAGCAAGATTAGCAGAAATATTTCTTAGTGAAGTTGAAATAAAACTTTTGGTGAGCGAGTATGAGCTTTGGCACAACCAGTGGTGTAATCAGGAAAAGCCCCTTAGTGTATTAGAAGCTATGGATCAATGTGATGAACTTTTTTTCTCAACGATTAAGAAGCTTCTTCAAATCTTAGCAACACTCCCAGTATCCACTGCCACTCCTGAACGTACTTTTTCCACACGTAAACGGCTAAAAACGTATCTAAGGAATAGAATGGGAGACGAGAGACTTACAGGCTTCGCTCTCATGAGTATTCATCGAAATATGGCAATAGAACTAGATTCCTCAGCAATTGTAAATAAGTTAGCTGAAAGAATAAAGAGAATGAACTTAATTTTGTAAAAATAAATATCTTAAGTTCTAATAAATTTTCAATCATGTGATATATTTTTTTTAAATAGGTACCCCAAAACCAAGACACGTTTATACTCACTTCAGCATAGGGGATAAAAACGAAAATCGGTTGTTAGAACCCCCCCCCCCCCAACAAAAAGCTATAAATACGTCCCTGGGAATAGGTATTATTTAGACGGAGTTACCACTTTAAGGCAGGTCGTTATGGCAATATTGACCAATCATAGTTTATAAAATGAGTATTTTGAATAACTTGTCATATATCTGACATGTAACATACATATTCTATGCATTGAGGCGGCCATATTGAGATACCACATTTGGACAAATATTATTATTAAGGAGACTCTCTCCTGTTCTATTCTTTACTCGTAGGTTAATTCAGTCGGGTAAAACAACCGTGTTCATAAAAATCGAAAAAGTAACCTGGTTCAACAACCCGGTTTGGTTTTCATAACCTTGGTGAGTAGGGTAGTGTAGGTTCTTTTCTTTTTTTTACTCCCTCTGCAGATATAACCTTAAAAAGAGTTAACAAAACTTTATTTTTTTTGATACTAAACATATTTAAAAAAAAGATGAATTGCATTTTGCGACAACTGCTTTATAGGTTTTAATGCGAACTCTCTTCTTTTTCGTCTTTGCGTTGAGTTTTATACAGATTATAGTATCATCGTCAGTTTCAAGTACAAACGAACTTGCTAATAAAACTATTTTACGAGCATCTGGAGTATTCACTGTGGCATTCATTCCTTTTTTCGTTCTGCTGGTACAGGTTCTAAGCTATGATTATAGGTTATTTGTGCGTTAAGTTACTATACATGGTCGCAAATGTTTTAAATAACCGGATAAAATTTGTAAACCTGTCAGGTACTTTCTGACCGGTTAGTTTAACTGCTATGTTTTCCGAAAACGCCTATAATATTCAGTGGTTGAATCGGTTGGGCAAGCGACACGGCCAAAGTACGAACTAAATGTGATGATTCAATGCCACTACAAATTCCCATTGATCGGAGCGATTTTAGAACATTAAAATTAAACGAATTAATATTACAGGGTATGTAGATGGCGCTAGTACAATTACGTGACAGCCAGTTTAAAATTGAATATTATAAGTAACGTTATGAAATAGTACTTTCAAAGTGCGTGTCGGTTGCTAAAGCTATTCAACTATCTAATTATGTCTTATGTAAGAGTATAAGAAACACGCCCACGTTAAGACTAATTTGTGACAAGAATAACTCACATCTTTCTTTTAATTCAATAAGCAACACGTTTAAATTTCCGAATATAATATTAGTAAATAAAAGACGTTTTATTTGTTTATGTAAATAATAATTACTTTTCTTGAAAATATTTTCTTGGTCAATATCAAAAGTTATTCACATATACTTTAAAGTTCATGCATACATATATAACTATTTTCTATCGCCGAGCAATACCGGCTTAAGTCCATTCATTAAAAAAAGTAAATAAATTATAACAAGAAAATTAATTGAATTTACTTAAAAATAAATATAATAAATATATATATATATATATATATGTATATAAAATTACATGAGACATATCACAATGAACATGAAAACATTGCAATTGCGGGGTCCACAGTTTCATATGTTATTAAAACATCTCTGAACTTATCCAACAACTGCAACAGTTGACTTCGACGCAAATTTTCTAGGTACATAATTTCTTCAATATGATGGTCACCCGTAAAATATTTCTTTCTGCACAGCCTTGCAAATAATGTAAGATCTTCTCTGTTATTGGAAGATTGAATCTGAAATTAGAATATTAATAAAACAGATGAAATTCCCTGTAAATTTAATTTAATACTTTAAAAATTGCATTTCTCTCTTCTTCTGGGAAATCTAGAAGTAATTCTTCTTGATATTCCGGCTTATCTTCGTCTAGTGAGGTAAAACTGAGACTTTCCAAACTGAAAATTGTAATCTGATAGTAAAATTCCGCTACAATTGAAGTAATTAGTGTATTTAATTGATTTACTGATCAGCTATCTTCATTATTTTTATTCCCAAATTTGGCATTATAATTGCATAAATATAGTGTACAAAGTATTATAGCAATGATTTTGAAAATTATCGACATAAGCTAATCAACTTCATATAGTTGAATTGTTCTGGCAACCGACACGGCCAAAGCGCGAACTAAAGACGATGATGCAATGGCCGCATTCAGCAGACGCAACTGTTGCGGAACCGTTGAGTAAACGTCTGCTGGCTGCATACGCTACATCGACACGATTACATCGACTATTTTACGGGGCGGATGGTCATCTTATGTAGCTCATTCTATTATCGCTACGTATCGGTAATACGTTGAGTAAGATTTCATTTTGTATTTTATTGCAATTTTATAGACTCAGATTTTTTCATTGAGACAGAAATTACTATTAATTTACAAATTTATTCTAAAAATGTATTTTCGAAATTCTAAAATAAAAAAAAAAGACTAGTCCAAAATGAAAACGGAATTTATGAAATTCTTGTTTCCGGGAATTTCCTGTTTCTCATTCTCCATAACCTCTAGTAGTTGGGCCAATTCGGTGGCTATATTACCGAAAATAGCTATATTAATGTTATTTTCTAAAAGTTCATTTCGTGCAATATTTCTACTCTTTTTCAGCGATTTTAGACACCGATGTTATTAACAGCAAGGACTATTCCAAACCCCCCAAACAAATAAACAAGAAATATTGATCAGCTGACTTCTATCAAGTTTGTTAGCAAGTAGCACATCCACCAACATAACATTAAAATTTGAATTTCACTTAACCGTTGTCGATGTAGTAGCGTCCGCTACCGACGGAGCGGAGCATGTTCTTCTGCTGAATGTGACCAATCTCACTACAAATTTCCATCGACCGGAACAAATTCAGAAAACTAAACTTGAAGTACTTAAATAATATTTCTGGATATAGAGCTTCAGCTAGAAAAATATTATTTCATAAAAGTCAGTTACTAATTGAATATCATACATTCAATAATTTAGTCTTGCTTTTCTATTTTATTTAATACAGTGTGATCAATCTCAAGTGAAGGTTGCGTGCCCTAAATTTTGATGTTGGCAACATTGACTAGTTGGGGATATTCAGAAACACTTACGTATAGTCACTGTGTATAGCCATAACAATATGCACATTCGGTTTTGACAGAGATATGTTATGTTATACATATTTATATCAGTAAAGAGAATGGAAAATAAATGTGATAATAAAACGACAACAAATTGAAACTAGACGGCAGCGATTATATGTATTCAGAATTATATGTCTAACAATCTAGAGATTTTTTAGATACCACAACACTTCACATGAGATTGATCGCATTGTACTCGGCTATTCTGTGTAGTAGGCAAGCATTGTTGACATATTTACATTGCTTGGAACACAATAGTAACAAACGTCAAATAGTTATTTATGTACCAAGGCAGTAAAGTGATACTTTATCGAACGAGTCTGATTTATGAGCCAAGCGAGGCGAGTAACAGACGAGTTCGATAAAGGCACTTTACTGACGTGTGCATACAAAATTTTATCGCCAACCGCAAAAATTTGTAATTTAAAAAATAAAGATATAATAACTTATCACATTTTAAGACAGTGATTTATGTTTAAAGTCATCAGTCATGGCTACGTTGACAGATATTAGCGGCAGTTAAACTCTTACAGTATGATAAAGTGTTTGTTTACCTCCGTAAAACGCTATGATAATGCATCGCTTTATTGACGGTTGACGATAAAAGTAATTATGACAAATATTAAAAGGTGTATACATTTTATTATTTGTGAGTCTTAAAATGGCCTTTGGACGTAATATTACCTGACATTCAATTTTGCAACATCTTATATTGGCGCCATTTTAATTTATTGGCGCATGTCGGTTGCCAATACAATTCAACTATAATATGAATTTAAAATTATGGGCTATTAATGCTACTTCATCATATTAGCAATGTTATAGTTGCATGTAGGCATGATATGATTGTGAAACAATGTTTATTTTTGAAAATTAAATTCTAAATAGCAATGCGTAAATCAATTAGAGATATCCCTTACTTATAAATTTAAATGCCAATACTTACTTGCCGTCTCTGTGGTTGAGTTCTGTATCGATGTAGGGTTCTGGTGTACCTGATATGTTCGATAAACCACTTTCAGATTCTGTTCTGGAATTAGCAGTATTGCCAGAACTAAATGTTGAACTGGAAACTGTACTCTTTGATGCAGGGTTAAAAGTTTTTGTTTCATTACCACTAAAAATAAATGAATTGTTAATGCAAACATTTCACCTTCAGTGATAATATCTCACTGCTCTTGTTTGTCAGATAGGTGACTTTATCACTTGATTAAGGATAATAGTGGAAATACATGTTATACTAACACCTTAAATTTCTTTAAAGAATAGATATTTTCTAACCATGCTTGTGGTTAGGTAATTAATCATTAAGAACTCGAAATTGCATCGTTATGTGATGCAGTGATAAAGTCAGATGTTCGACAAATAAGACGTGTGGGTTCTAATCCTACTAGAGGCGAAATAAGATAAAGTCAAAGTTAAGTATGTGGACGATGCGTCTTTTGCCAAGTTTGCCTATTTAATATAGAAAAGATCTTAAAAGAAGTAAATATTAATTATAATACGTTTTTTCGAAAAATACTGGAAAGCCACAATTTTAAAAAGTACTAAATACAAACACACTTTACTATTAATCACTATTATTAATATAAATTTACAAATTTATATTCAAAAGTATGTTCTTAAGTAAAAATTTTAAAACTATTGTTTTGTGAAATGTCATACTTAATGTTAATTCAAATATCTTCAGGAATGCTAACTTAAATTTTAATGTACGAATATTAAACATTTTTATACAAATACGGGAAATTGTTTAAATGTATATTAAGATGTTTGTAATTATTATATTGATGTTTTGTACAAGTCTAAATTAAAGAACTACCATTCTGTATAACATAATATTAATATATGAAATATTTACAAAACGAATATACAGGATGTCCCAAAAGCATAACGACAAGCTTTAAGGGGCGGTTGGGGACATCAAAACAAACATTTTTTGTTTAATAAACAATGTCCGTAAATGAGCCATATTAGCACAAAAGAGGAAAAACTGTTTTGGTTTTGGTAATAATCCTGGAATAGCTTCTACATGTGAACAATTCGCTATTATTCTTGCTAGGAGATCTTCCTTATTACGAATAGGTGTTTTGTAAACTAAAGATTTCTGATAACACCAAAGGAGAAAATCCAGGAGGTTGAGGTCAGGAGAACGCGCGGGCCAGGCGAATTTTTTCTTTGGGGTTATGTGAAATCTAATATTAGTTAGTGATTAGTTTATGAAACACCTATTCGTAATGAGGAAGATCTCCTAGCAAGAGTAATGGCGAGTTGTTCACATGTAGAAGCTATTCCCGGATTATTCCATAGGGTCCGCAAATCAATGAATCGAAGAAATCAACCTTTGTATTGAAGGTCGACGTTTTCAGCAATTTTTGTAAACCATCATTTATTTGTCAATAAAATAAAAGATAACATGAACAAAACTGGTTTATTAATGTCATTCTAAACTTTTTATGTAAAATAATACCAAAACAATTTTTCCTCTTTTATGCTAATACGGCTCATTTGCGGACATTGTTTATTCAACAAAAAATGTTTGTTTTGGTGTCCTCAACCGCCCCTTACAGTTTGTCGGTATGTTTTTAGGAAACCCTGTGTTTTACTTTTCAATATCTACAATATACAAACTAGGAAATATATTATCCAACAGTTGATGTTAAATTTTCTATGTTAAATAAGTAAGACAAAAATGATTCATAGTTTGAGGGAAACACGACACTTCCTTATTTCATAATATTTCACTTTACCTGGAAGACTTTTTAAATCCATGATCTAAAGGTATGTACTGTATATAGGTATGCAATTGCAATAACAAGTGGTGCTGTAACATCCATATGATCATTTGTACTAATTGGTTTTGCTGCGAAGGGTGACACAGTGGATTACATTTTTGTCCAAGCGATGTGGGTAATGAGAACTCACTTATTGTTTGAATCAAATTGGAATCGGGAAATAATTCACTAAATTTATCAACCAACGTTGAATTTATTAAAAGTGGTGCATCATATGCTATAACATATTTATTTGTGGAACACACTGGAAATATTACAGTTGCTTTCGCCCAATATACTAAATGTGCTGTTAGTTGATATACCTGCAATATATACTTTTAATATTCTTATTAAGGGTTGTAACTGTAACATAAAACAAATGTAAGAATTAATTTTAATTTGATTTTTAATAAGATATCGTATAACTATAAGACTAAGATGAATATTATTGCAATCCTATTCTTCATTGTGTCAATACATTGTGAAGAAATATTTAAATGCATATAATTGTAGTGGTTTTTTGTTTGTTTAATCTTCTAATATAATAATGTTGCCATAAAAAGCATTTGCAGGTTTTCTTGAATTGTTCATAATCTATAATACTAATACTGCTATACAATTTTGGTTTTTGAAAACATTATGGGTAGAATATATACTTACATGGCCCAGTGTTAAATCTGCATCGGCTGCTAATGTTTGTAAGTTCTTTAATGGTGAATACTGACTTAGTAATCTAATAAGAGAAGGTGAGCCATCCAGTGGTAAAAAACTGTGAATTTTTTGTACCGGACAAAGTAACAATAAGCTGTGGTATGGTTTTAAAGACATCAAACATCTATCAATATCTTCTGGCTCTATTATTTTTCCTTGTAGATGCCACTGATGCACTTTTTGAGGTAAACAGAACGTCAAAGGAATCCATTTATTGATTCTGATATCTACCAAACCTGTTTGATAATTTACTATTATATCCAGTGATTTTGTGGACTAAATATCTTAAATAATTATCAGTACTCAAAATATATTTAAAGGATTTCTAATACTATATATACTATATTAAAAGATGTGTGCTTAATACATTTGCAAAAGTACTGGCTCAATTAAAAAACAAAACAAAGATATATACAAGACTTTCTGAAATACCTGTGCTGCACAGATCATTATACATTTTCTTAATGTTTTGTGCAAGAATACATTTTTCTAATATAACTTTAAATGATGTGTCTGTATTGTTAGCATATCCATCATCATGTGCTGTTGTCATTATTAAAGTTTGGTCTGAAAT
Organism: Amphimallon solstitiale; assembly: GCA_963170755.1. Taxonomy (NCBI): domain Eukaryota; kingdom Metazoa; phylum Arthropoda; class Insecta; order Coleoptera; family Scarabaeidae; genus Amphimallon; species Amphimallon solstitiale. The sequence continues at coordinate 18,420,224 of OY720680.1, forward strand.
GAAACCACATCTTTGTTCTTCATGCTTCAAAACAATACCCATTCTCTTACTCAAATCATGGTAACATTTCACTACAATAAACAATTACTTAAGCTTCATAAACCACCATTGCTATAAATGTTTTACCTACTGAATGACTCGCAACTGCTTGTAATGCAAAAACTATGTTTATTAACAATAGTCCCGAATCATCTTGTGTTTTATTTCTTCTTTGCAATAATGTTGGATGACTAACAAACCTAACATCATTTACTTTTAATTCGAATTTCCGGTTACACAATTCTGCTTTAACAGCAAATAATGATGATAAAAATGCATCTGTAAACCCTGTAAGATGTCCATTACTAATGTTTGAAGTTAATTGAGGAGATGATTGAAGTAAATCCTCAATGGTGGGTAAAGTATAAGGATTTTTTCGTTTTGTGTTAGCTGGTTCATTATTTTCTTTTATATGAAATGGATATCGAAATAATAATCTATCGCCTTTACTGTCTGATTTAACCAAGATTATACTCAAAGGATTTACTTCCATTTTAACATAAACAAAACCAGGCTCTATAAGCAACACTTCAATGTATCATAATTGTAACTGGCACTCAAACATCACTAAAAATTTGTTTTTTTGAACAAGACACTTTAAATTCAAAATTACAAAATGTTTTGTCAGAGAATCAGAGAATTTCTCCGATCCTCTTATCATTTGAGTGGTTTGAGTGACAGTGTCAACTATGACAATAAATAAAGAAATCTAAGCAGAAAACAATGATAGGAATTACAGAAAACTGCAATATGTAGTATCATGCATAAGTAGCGTTGTTGTAGCATGTAGTAAGTTATCATATTTCGAAAAGCTAAATGATGAATATCTCCAGCGTTGCCAAATAAAATAGTGATCCAACCAATAGATGAATTCAGCAGACACAGAGTTGCGTCTGAACATATTGTAGCGCGGTGGCCATTTTAGTGAGCGGAGTAATTCTATGCTCACTAATGAACGTCTTCTGATCAACATGCGCATTAACGCATTCCAACATCAAGGTAACACAAAATTTTGCAGGAAAGTTATTAGTATTATTTATAATATTGTACTTACACTAAAAACTACGTTGAAACATAATGCAGAGAAACAATATATTATTATTATTGTTTATTTGATTTATCTGTTAATTCTAACATGTAGTAGCACTGAAAAATACTAGATGGTAGATGACCACTAAAAAGGGCACTTAAAAAGACATAAAAATAGATAAACAACACAAAACTTTCTGTACCTAACTAATACTACAAACAAATTTAGGGTCGTCCAAAAGTCTGGATTCACGTGGATTTTGAGTAAACTATTCACTTTTTTGGAAAACTGAATTCTGTATCTTGAATGGGAATAAAATTGCAACTCAATAGTATTTTTTATTTCAAAAAAATTGTTTATAATTTTGAGATAAAGTTAATAACAATGTTTTTTTAAATGGAAACCTACCGTGATTTTTATTTCAGAGAGAGTACTTTCGATAAGAATTGCATTGGCATAGAAATTTTGGCTATAAACCTTACGATTATTGTTTAAATTAATATTAAATTTTCGATCCGAACACTCGTTCGCGCTTGTTCGGAAAATACACGAACGTGTCTTCTCTTACCACGTTTTCAACTGTAGGCATGGGTCCACCCCCTAATAAAGCATTCTATTGAAGGCGTTACGTTTATCTTGAATGAAAGCATTTTTTTTTTATAAAATGGAGATCTACCGCGATTACGATATTTAAACGTTATGAGAAAGTACAACGTAGTTTAATAAAAAATAATTTTATGGTCTTTTTCCGTTTTTAGACACTTGGAAGGTCCAAATCTTATATCATTCTGTTTTTGGTATTACTAGTGTACGTTTACGGAGCGAATTTGAATTTTTATTTTCTGTTTTCTTGAACGTTTTGTTTGTTGTTAATTGTGTTGTTTTGGTATTGACTTTATCTATTATTTTTGTGATCTGTGATTTTGAACAATTTGCGTAAATATGGAACTGGTAGAGAGAGAACGGATAGAAATTCTAATTATGGTGGGATACGGCGACAAAAAGCGGTAGATCTCCATTTTATAAAAAAAAAAATGCTTTCATTCAAGATAAACGTAACGCCTTCAATAGAATGCTTTATTAGGGGGTGGACCCATGCCTACAGTTGGAAACGTGGTAAGAGAAGACACGTTCGTGTATTTTCCGAACAAGCGCGAACGAGTGTTCGGATCGAAAATTTAATATTAATTTAAACAATAATCGTAAGGTTTATAGCCAAAATTTCTATGCCAATGCAATTCTTATCGAAAGTACTCTCTCTGAAATAAAAATCACGGTAGGTTTCCATTTAAAAAAACATTGTTATTAACTTTATCTCAAAATAATAAACAATTTTTTTGAAATAAAAAATACTATTGAGTTGCAATTTTATTCCCATTCAAGATACAGAATTCAGTTTTCCAAAAAAGTGAATAGTTTACTCAAAATCCACGTGAATCCAGACTTTTGGACGACCCGGTATAAAGAAAACTACTAATCCCTAAAACCGATACGATATAATAAAATTTTATTTTCATCAAAATTACATTTTCAAAACAAACTTTTAGAAGAAAAAAACTCTTTTTTGTCAAAATTGTATGCGTTTTTGTATTTCTTGTTGCCGGTCTTAAATGATCACATACACGAGAACACTGCTGTCAGCCAACATCTCAATTGTTTTCGAGTAAACAGTTGGAGCGAGAAAGGTTCCCGACCCGTCTGGTGAATACGACCAGTGTCGCCACGAGTAAATATTTAAGGAAAGGAGTGCCGATGTACGATATAGCAAAAAAAAGGTAAACACATCTTTTAGTCATTCCTAAAAAACTTACTTGATAAAAAATATATGAAGTCATTTTGACTAGGCATGTTTTTTCGAGTAGAGGCTTCGCAATGGAGACTATTATATTATTGTTATGGTTTTAGAGAAGTGTTATACATTTGTCTTAAATGTAAAAGGAAAAACAGATTGTAGTCAATGAATTAATTTTATTTAATTGTCTATTTAGACTGGAGTTCCAAAGAGTTCTATTTTAGGAACTTTGCTTTCTATTGCTCTGGTGTATGTAGCGTATTTTGAATAAATTTAGGGCCTCTTTGCAGGTAAGAAATTACTTCTAAATTCTGATAAAATTGTATTAATGTGTTTTATGTTTCTAAATATGAAGTAATATTTTAGGAATAAATAGATTTATGATTAGAGAAGTTCAATCAACGAAATTTCTTGACTCTTTGACAGACATTGATTCGGCGGTGTAAATCTGCATCATTGAATTGTGTGGGAGAAATCTATCTACCAGCTCTTAAGAATTTGCATATACTGGAAACATACCTGTGTTAACCTAGGTTATTGGCTTTTGAGCACCGAAGCCATAAGAGCGTTTCGATGTGTCTCAATGTGATCATGTGTTCTTTCCTTTGAAAAGTTAATTTCTTCAGAAACCCAAAAGACAATGACTTGGATCTCTAGGTGTTTCTATATTTAGTAAAAATATGTAGTAATTTCAAACAACAACATAAATGTATAACATTTATTTTAATGTATAATAAAAATAATAAATATACTTAATGCTTATTAATATTTTCAAATATTTTTTATATTTTCTGTGCAGACAGGCACACATTTAATTAGCACACGGTGTATCCGTGATGGCTTCTATTGTATTTAACCTAAATATCCTATAGTTGATAGCATTTGGATTTAAAGATGAATACAAGAACTGCGGCATTCTGTCTGATAATACGTATAAGTAGGAATCCTTTTTGTCCAGCTGAAACAAAGTAGGTAATATAAAAAACCGGTGTTATTTTGTGTACATAGTAGGTATTATAGGTACCTATCTTCAAAATGTAGCTAAATTAGTTGTATGTCGTGCACAATAGTCGATAATCAATTTTTTTCTGTAACGGGAAAAAAGTTGACATTTTATCCTTCTTGACAGGTAATAAAATGTCACTTTCTTAACCCGGGAAAACAGTGAGTACTTTTTTCCCGGGAAAAAAGTGCTCACTTTTTACCCGCTTAAATTGACAGATATTTGATTATTTTACAGGTTTCCATTAGCAACGCAGGTGTAATGTCACTTGAAATGTCACATCGATTGATTTTCTGACTTTAATATAGTATTTACGTGTTTTTTTCAATATTAAATCGTCGTTTTTCCCATCACAGAAAAAATAGTGTATTATATACGGGAAAAAAATTAGATATTAGCTCTCGGTAATTTATAAACCTTACCTCGAGCTAAAATCTAATACTTTTTTCCCTTGTATAATAAATAACTATTAAATAATAAGTTTTAAAATTGACAGTGAAATATACTACAGTATGGCAGTAGCAGTTCCTTAATAAGTGAACATGTGCACGTGTACTCTTATTGTGTATTTGTATTAAAAAAAAAACATTTAAATTTTATCATTCTTTAAATAATTTTATAATAACAGTATAACGTGCCTATTAATTCCAAAGACAATTCGCCAAAGACGCAAAGATCAGAAATTAAAACACGAGATGTTCATCCAACTAATATCCAAGCGAGCCCGAGTCCACCGCGTCTTTTAATCGCTTCGTTCAATGCACATGTGACTATTAAATCTAATTGGTAGAACGTTTGCCGCCCGCACTCTTTCTTCTCCGCGACTGTCGGCGACGTTCGATGTTTTACGCTGTTCCGTGTGCACATGTAATCAGTGCATTGGAACGTTGTTTCTTCACGTTAAAATAAATAAAATCTTTCCTTAGAAGTACAATGGGCGAGAATAGACTAACTGTCCTCGCAATGTTATATATTGAGAAATAAATGATCCAAGAAATTCTTAATTTCAATGAAATGGTCATTGAAGAATTTATCTCAAAAAGGGAGAGACGAATTGATTTTCAATACAAAACGTGTTTGTGAAATATAAAAACTATTATACATTTATCTATAAAAACAATTGTTTGGCGAGGCCGAGGTACTTAATTTCTAATTTCTTAAAACGTTCCTTTAATTTCTACGATTTGATAGCCCAAAAAAGGTATTTTTGGGCGTAGCCCCCAAAAAATTTTTCGACTCAGGCGATTTGCTTACAACACTCTCTTTTATTCTAAGGTTGTGTAGCCTCAAAGTATTGAACCAGGCGTCGCCACTGAGTATGGTATAGAAACAAATTTTAGAAATGGGCATTAACAAAATAATGGCCGAAAGTTATATTTTGCCCTACTGACCTTCATGCATTCTTATTAAATAATTAAGGGGGCTTAAGCAGAGGTGCCGACTAACTGCTGTGTGGTGGAAGGGGGGGGGCATATACGCTAGTGCAAATATCGCCGTTGTAAGGTATTCGTTCAAGTGAAACAACTAGCAGAAATTTTTGTTTTTCTTATTATTTTTTGCATTAAATTGAATACAAAGGATTAATTAAGGATTTGTTGGGAGTATTTTCTTATAATTAAAATTATTTACTTCTACACTCCACACTCGAAGTTGGCCAAATTTACAACATCATAACACAATTTCAGAAACTTTATTTTAAAAACTAATTCCAGTCAAACATGTATTGAACCTTTGTTTATTTGTGTTCTGAATTTCATTTGGATATTTCATAACTGAAAGCTATACTATTGCTTGAACGAACTCCTTTAAAGCCGTTAGTTTCGTCGTTGTGAGGGGCTCCTTAAATAAATCAACATTAAAAAACAAAAAAAATACCTCTTTACGACTTAGTATGTAGTTTCGCTTAAATTAAATTATAGTTGTTTACAAACTAACTACAGGAAGACTGTGTTCCCGCATCAACGCATTTTAAAAGCACGAGCGACTGAAAGGAGCGAGTACTTTTAATTACACGAATGCGTAGAAGATTATACAGATTAGTATCTTACCTAACCTAAAATGGATTACCTAATTAATTTAAGCATGTCGTGTACATACGTATTACGTGCACACTATTATTCACAAAGATGAAAGAAAACTTCACCCTTGTGTGTAGTAGCCATCATTATATGTTCTATTACCTATAGGTAATTGTTTATAATTAAAGATAGGTAGCCGAAAGTAGCTTACGTGTCATACGCTATTTTTTCACTTCAAAGCGTTAGCGAAAGAAACAAAGCTGCCTCTGTAATGTGTCTGGTTTGTAACTGAAAATAATGAATTCTACCATTTCAAAACAATGCTATCGCATTCAATAATCTAGCTACTTTTTAATATACTTGTCAAAAACTGTACCCCAAGTTTTTGTATATGGAATATACCTTAATATCGTTTGTGAAGACGAGCCTTTCCTTATCTGTAGCCACTAGTGCTACATTTTCTGAAGTGAGTGGCTTTCTAGTATTCCAACAACCAACGCTATCCTTTTGCAATTGCGAGAAAAATAGAACATTCGATGTTTCATCAAACTCACTCGCAGATGTTTGTGATTTTTCCCCTTTATCTCCAACAATCTAAAAAAGTACAGAGGCACACATACATATAGAAATCTATTTACCTGTTATTATAATATATTTATACCAACCTTAAATGAATAGTAATTATTCGGGTTTGTAGCTGCTGTTTTATTACGTAATAATCCAGTACATACAGCAAATTCTTTAGTACTAGCTAATGGATGAAAGTATAAAGTCCGGTATCTAAAAAAAATATTATAAAAATCATAAATATGGATTTCAATTAGCGGGGATTTGTAAGTATTGTGCAAGGGGGCATACAATGCACATGAATAAGGAATGAATATTTAAGATATGCATATAATTAATCTTTTCCTTTAATAAGTTTTGAAAACTCGCTCTGTTATAGAGGTGTTTGTAGTTAAAGTAAATAATAAATGTTTATAGTCCCTAAATATTTTTAGTTTTAAAAATAATATATTTGAATTTCGATGTGGCAGTAGAAGTGGATTTTGAAAATTTCTCAACCTAAAATGATTTAAATTAATCGTTTTTAATTTTACTATAATTAATCAATTTACACCACAAAAGGTTAAACAATGAATTTAAATCAAATAATCAGTAATAAACAGCAGCAATAAGTTTTGAAATGTGATATACAGGGTGGCTGACAAAAAACGCCCCAAGCCGTAGCTCCGTTATTTACTATCCGATTTTAAAAAACGAAATATCAAATAAAATCGTTAAGTAAATACTATCAATTGGCGTACTCAAAATATTATTAGGAACAAAAAGTTTGAACATGCGATAGTCAATTTTTTTTTCAAATGGCAACGAATATTTTTAATTAATGTTTCGGATAAAGAATGTTTTCCTGATTTTGATGATGTATAACAGGTCAATTTTTCAACATAGTTTCAAGTGTGCCGTGGATAGCAATAAGCTGCATTAAGTAATAAGTAGGTACTGTAAATTATAGTATGTAAATGTTAATAAATACTGTCATTGTGACATTTGTGTATCGGTGTGACATTAGTTCAACGTTCTGATTCTTCCTGTGATTTTAATTCATCATTATCATGTATACTTTGATTGTAATCGAAATAGTGCTGAAGCTGTGAGACTCTAAAGTTATCTTTATCCGACAAGATAGGTTCCAGACCGTCGTAAATTGGAAGAATCTAACAAAATTTAAGAAAATATGGAGCCTTCAAAATGCCAAAAAGTAAGAGTCGACAGTTTAAGGAAAATACAGAATTGGATGTTCTTTTATGTGTGGAAGAAAGTCCATGGACTTCATACATACCATACATCTCTCAAAAAGTACAAGCACTATTGGAAAATGATCATGGTCGAGGAATGCAATTTTGCAACTTTTTCTTAAATGTTACACGAGATCGTAATTTTTATTGAAAAATTATTTGGTCGGACGAATGCAATTTCAGTAATATAATTGAGAATAATTTTCAGCAAAGATCAGTTTAAATGTATGGTGCGGTCTTTGGGGTGATCGATTAATTGGCCCACTTTTCATAGATGGCATCTTAAATGAAGCAAGATACCATCAACTATTGCCTGAAAACATTACAAACTTTTTAGATGATTTGCCAATTGCCGAGCTAAACAGAATGTACTTTCAGCAAGATGGCGCCCCTCCTCATAATGCCTTAACAAATGTTGAATGGTTAAATGCGACATTTGCTAGGAGGTGGATAGGGACCAATGGACCAATTCAATGGCCCGCTCGTTTGCCCGACCTTACGCCTTACTATTTTATTCCTAATAATATTTTGATTATTCCAATTGATAGTATTTACTTAACCATTTTATTTAAAATTTCGTTTTTTAAAATCAGATAGTAAATAACGGAGTTACAGCGTGGGGCGTTTTTTGTTAGCCAGTATATTATTGGTATAATCAAGTAACACAATACAATTTTTTAAAACTATACATTTTAATTTCTGAGTTGGCAGAAGTGCTATTTTGAGTCCCAATTTTGAAATTTTTTCATAAAAATTATTCCAAATCAAACTTTAAATATGTTTGTATTCTTGGTAAATCTATAATGATTGCATAATTTTCGAAATATTTGCAAAAAGATTGTTAATCGATAAGAGAGATATACCTATGTACACTGAAATCTTTTCATATGAATTAAAAATAATCAGGTGTGGCCACCAAACGACTTTCTTATATGTGAGAATTTTAAATTATGGAATTTTAAGAATTTTTTTACATAAAAATTATTCAAAATTCTATTATAAATACTTGTATTTTCTTAATAAATCTCTATAGAATGCATACTTTGCGAGATATTTGAAAGAAAGTACTCCTCGCTAGGAGTAAAAGTGTTACTTCCGGTCCGAATTATGAAATTCCATGTATACAGAAAAATATTCCAAATCCAACTCTAAATACTTTTGTACTCTTGATAAATATATATAAAATGCATAATTTACGATATATTTGCAAAAAATCGGTACGAGTAAAAGTGTTAGTTCCGGTCCGAATTTTGATTTTTTTTATACAAAAGGTATTGAAAATTAAGTTCTAAATACTTTTATATTCGTAACGTACCTGTTTAAAAAGTATGACTTGCAAATAAGAGTAAAAGACCTACTTCCGGTAGGAATTTCGAAAAACTTTTTTAATAATATTGTTCTCAATTTTAATTTTAAGTAGATATGAATTCTTTATAAATTTGTTTAAACTTAGTAGTTGACGAAATATTGGTAAAATTCGATTTTTTCACTGAAGTAAACTACTACTTCCAGTTTGCCGATTTTATTGAAACTCTAATCCGATCTCAAAAGGGAGATTTTACTAGTAAATGCAGAATTTGGAATAGTTATAGCAGTTTGACCGCTATCGTGGTCACAAACAGACACACAGACACACAAAAACACACACACACACATTAAAATTTTTTAAAAACCACTTTGTCGGTATCAGGGGACTTCAAAACGTGGACATCTGCCAAAATCTCGAGGTCGAAAATTTTCAGCATCATAATACTTCCTTGTACTACGTATAAGCGTTGATTGAAGGAATATATAAAGATGCGCAACGCTATAGTAAAATTGCGTGTCTTTCCGTTAAGTCGTTCCGCAAACCCCTTGCCGAGAAACATCATCGCTGTCTCGAGTTGTTTCGAATCTCGGACCCAAACGACTGATGCATCGCTATAGATCTCGGACTCAGTTTTGGCTACGCTCAGTGCTATGTAGTTGCGCATCTTTATGTATTCCTTCACTCAACGGTATAAGAAAGTAAAAACAGTTTAGAGATAAGTCGACCTAACTCTTATTGCCTGTGACCACAGAAATATAAAGTTTGATACTGATAACTTAAATCACTTAGCAGCTATTGTGGTCACAAGTATACATACATAGATGAACATAATTACAAAAACCACTTTTCATTATCAAGATATACTTAAAAATATGGACAAATTTCGCGAGGTCATAAATATTCATTATCACAATATTTGCTTGTACCAACTGTACGAAAGCAAATGGTAGTTTTATAAAATGAACACACGAAAAAAGAAAAAAAGGAATGTGAAATTCGGAAAGTTACAAGATTTACCGAAATGTAGTGAAAAACATCATTGGCAGCTTAGTGAGCTAGCAAAACAATGAAGTATGAAAAGCAGAAAAAGTAACAAGATATGGTGAAATGATAATGGTAATGGTCTTACCCGTTTTGACGTTTGCCGGATAATGCAAGTCCAAATACTCCATCAGTCCAATGGAAATTAACACCACCAACTGTCAGATCTCCTTGTAACGGATCGAAATGGAAGAAATTATGTGAAACTCTCCATGAATCATCAGCAGCTAATGAATATACAACGACTCCGTATCCTCCTAAGTCTGGTACATATGCAAAGGCATTATCACAGTTATCGGGTTCTACATCTACAACCTGTACACATAAACAGATTAAATTAAAGATAAAGACACGTTAAACAAATCGAACGCAACTACTTACGATATTGGCGAAAAACGACGATTCTTTCAAATCTGGCTCCTTAAACTCATAACGCTTCAAAACTCTATCCGTATTCAAATCAAAAATAACAATCGCTGGCTTAGCGAATTGCTTATAATCCCCCCAAATATCTTCAACACCGGTATCCATTACCCAGAGTCGATCACATACATCTGCTCTAACTCTGAATGTGGAAATAATCTGCTTATCGGGTAGTTTTGTTCGATTTACTGGTAGCGTATTTGCTTCCCAATCAGGGTACGGCGTCAGAGGTGGATTCTTGCTTGGGTCGCTGATGGATATATAGTTTAGAGATGATCCAACTCCATTTCTCCATCTAAAAATGTAAATTACTTTTTTATAATACATGTTTTTTTTTTTATTAATTTTGGTAGTTAACTTCTAATCATGTTTAATGAGAAAAATAATTATGGCATTAACATCCTTGAATGTGTATACAGATATGGAAATATAACCGTGAGTATTAATTATATCGATATGGTTAATTCATTGCGAGTGTTGATGTGATTTGAGATTATCTCAATGAACTCTCACAGTGCTTTGATATTAATTATATTAATATATGTACATATCTTTCATCTTATATCCAGGGCCGGATTAATTTCCTGGGCGCCTTGAAGCCCATCTAAAATTGGCGCACTTTGATATTTCATTAGAGGAATAAAAGCCATAAGCCAATGTCAAAATAACCTCTATTATAATTTTTATTTTACAGATTTATTAAATACTTATAAAATTGACAATAAATTAACAAACATTTTTGAACTTGTCACTTGTAACATAAAATTTAGAGGTATAACTCTATAACTTAATTTATGCTATCATTTTTTTACGTGATTTTAATTTTGCAAATTTATCTATACAATTTTGAAAATCTATAGAATCAGTTATTTCTGATTCAATGCACGTAAGAGACAATGCTTTTAATTTCTCTTGGTGAAGAGAGGACCTAAGATAATTTTTTACCCTCTTGAGTACTGAAAATGAACGATCTCCGGAGCAGTTTGTTGAAGCCATATACATAAATATATTCAAAAAGCAATTTCAGTGTTCGGAAATACTTCGTCACAAATACGGTCTTCTATAAACTTTTTTAAAATTTGTGCCGGGGTATTTACTTCATTCAAGTTGGAAATATATTCTTTTAGATAAACACATTCTTCAATAAATGCTTCTTCCAGGTCATCCTTATATATTTCTTGTAACTTTTTTGCTTTAGTTCTTATGTAATAAGTTGTTAAATGTTTTATATTTAAAATTTTCGTTAATTGAAATATATGCGGATTTTCTTCTAGACAGTTCTGCACTTAATTTGCCAATTATTACAAAGAATGTGTTTATTTCAAAATTTGTAGCTCCGTTCATATTTATGGATTCATCCATACTTGAACCTTGGTCAAATTTTGTAGATATTCACTTTAGGTTTTCTTCGCAAGTCATATTCATATTCATTAATTTTTGTATTAAATTTTGCTGTTTCCTCATAATTATCATATTCTTCTCTTAAAGTCATTAACAAAGCTTCTAATGATTCGTAAAGTTGGATGACTGTTTGGAGATTTATGTCAACTTTTTGTAATGCCTTACTAACTTTATTAAAATGAAACACGATTTTATTCCAAACAGCAGTCATAATCCCGGTTTCCAGTATTTCCAGTTTTTTCCTTAAAATCGATGCTTCATGTCTAGTTGACGGCTTTTCAGTCTTATCAGTTTCCAGATCTGATATTGCCACGATAATTTCTGCATACGATCTGTTCAGAGAGTCACAAACGTCGGCACGGTAAGACTAACGTGTTTGTGATAAATTTTTTACGACTTTAAAATTATCTTTTTCTCGCAAACGCTGCAACAACACATCCCACCGTTTTGTAGAAGAACTAAAAAAATTGTATAAACTTTGAAGAAGACCAAAATAAGACGTTGCTTCAACACAACATTCAGCTGCAGAAGTTCCTACTAAATTTAATGAATGTCCAGAACAAGGTTGAAATCTGCTAGTGGATTTATATCTTTTATCCTTTTCTGAAGACCTGAATATTGTCCGGCCATATTTGGATTCGTTATATATTATCGTTGATCAATAAATGGCATTTGGGTTGTGTGTTTATGCATTACAACTAATAAACAATAAAGTATATTTCCCTATATACAAGGTGTCTCTGAAAGGTCTTTAAACAACTCTAACACGTATTTTTCGGACCAAAATAAACCGATTTAGCAAAACTTGGCTTAGTCAAAGTTGCTTAGTTTGTGCGCAATACGGTCCTGAAGTTGCAGTTGGAAAATTGTTTTTTTGTTATAAATTTGAAACGGCTGGAGCGATTGCGCTAAATTTTGTCACGTTTACATAGTTTTATGAGTCAAGAAATTCTGTATCAAAATTGTGATAGTAATCAATCCATAGGCGGAGAACCTGCGTTTATAAATATTAAAACATTTCCATTTTATACGCCAATGGATAAAAAAGAGTTTGTCTATAAAATTTAGATTAAGTGTCTTAAGTACAAGAAAAAAGGTACTCTTGGTAAGACTCGAAAAACTGCATCGTTTTCTCAAAAATCGCATTTTAAGATTTGAGAACATTAACTAGAGGACGGCAGCGCATACTGTGTGCTCCATGTACATGTATCTTTAAGCCGTGTACACGTGTCTTAGGCCGTTTAGACGTCTCTTTAAACTATGTACACGTCTTTTGACGTCGTTTTTGAATTGATATATTTTTTTGTAAAATGTTTTCTTTTTTAAAAAATACAGAACGGCCAATACCAGATAGGTTAAAACAAAAAGGCACTGGTTTACAAAAAAGATATTCTATTTATCTCGACAATTGATGCAAAAAATGCTATTTTTTTGATGTTTTTTTTTGTTTTAAGAATTCCACTTGTGCCCTGCGTTTTGTAAAATACATATGTTTGTATTATATGGTTTATAAAAAAGATATTCTATTTATCTCGACAATTGATGCAAAAAATGCTATTTTGTTGATGTTTTGTTTTGTTTTAAGAATTCCATTTGTGCCCTGCGTTTTGTAAAATACATATGTTTGTATTATATGGTTTACAAAAAAGATATTCTATTTATCTCGACAATTGATGCAAAAAATGCTATTTTTTTGATGTTTTTTTTGTTTTAAGAATTCCACTTGTGCCCTGCGTTTTGTAAAATACATATGTTTGTATTTAGTTGTTATTGTTGGTTAATATTTGACAACGACTTTTCTGGATTTTCAAAAGTGTTTTCCATCATTACTTTTATTTTCGTTTTGTCATGGCTGTTCAATACACCAACGAAGAATATACCGATATGTTATTAGTATATGGATATTGTCAAGGCAATTGTGCCGAGAGTGTTAGAGTATATTCGGAACGGTTTCCAAATCGTCTTGTTCCAAGTCATCCAACGTTTGCCGCAGTAGAGAGACGCCTTCGAGAAACCGGTCGCTTAGCTCCTGTAACAGCAAACTATGGCAGGCAGCGCTTTGTGAGGCAACCTGAAGTAGAAGAAGAAATTTTAGGCCGTGTTCAAGAAGATCCGGAACTGAGCGTTAGACGAATAGCTAGAGAAATTGCAGTATCTAAAGATGTGGTCAATAGAGTAATTAGAGAACAATTATTACATCCATACCATAAGATTCGAGTTCAAGACCTCTTACTTCAAGATCCTGAAAGGCGCCTAAATTTTTGCCGGTTTATTGAACATAAAAGAGCAAGAAATTTAAACTTTTGCAAAAAAATCTTATTTACCGACGAAGCTTGTTTTACAAGAAGAGGGATAACGAACTTTCATAATGAACATGTTTATGCAGAGGAAAATCCACATGCCATTAAAATTAACCATTTTCAACATGAATTTAAAATGAATGTATGGGCTGGAATAATCGGAAATTTTATTATTGGACCTGTCAGACTACCGCAAAGATTAACTGGAGAAGCCTATTTGATTTTTTTACAACATACTCTTCCGGACTTGTTAGATGATATACCGCTAGAAATTCGACGGAATATGTGGTTTATGCACGATGGTGCACCACCACATTTTTCGATGAACGTACGACACTACTTAAACCATCACTTTCCAAATAGATGTATCGGTAGAGGTAATGACGCTCCTGTACAGGGTGTTTCATCGGTTGGGGTATCGCGAATTAAAGTGCCTAAATATAAAAATATCGACTTCAAATTTTAACCACTTATAGAGCTTTTAAACCGCTACCAGCAGGTTAGGTTGTTTTTGATAATATTATTTTAATTAATGCGTAAATTAAAAAAAAACGTATTATCAAAAATTAAAAGTGCTCAAAAAATGTTCAAATTTGAATGGTGATACGTGGAAATATCACCCATATTAACTTCACAATCAGAATTTTTATAAACGAAACCGTTTGTCAAATAAAGTCAATATTAAATAATGTCGTTTTTCTTACGACAGATTTATGGTACTTAACTTTCTAATTGTGCTGTCCGCAAACAGGTAGTCCTTTTAAATTTATGACGGATAATAAATAAAAATTTATGACGGATAATATTATTATTATTATTAAGAAAGTGAACGGCATTTTGAAAACAGAAAACACTAGCAAAACACAGCTTAAACAAATGAAGTTGACTTCGTGAAAATAGAATCACAACTAACATCACAAAGTACCTAAATGTAAGTTCAGAATGCCCTTGGAAACGCTTCCCGATTAGTAGAACTACAACAACTGAAGGCTTCAGGGTTGAATATTATCCGTCATAAATTTTTATTTATTATCCGTCATAAATTTAAAAGGACTACCTGTTTGCGGACAGCACAATTAGAAAGTTAAGTACCATAAATCTGCCGTAAGAAAAACGACATTATTTAATATTGACTTTATTTGACAAACGGTTTCGTTTATAAAAATTCTGATTGTGAAGTTAATATGGGTGATATTTCCACGTATCACCATTCAAATTTGAACATTTTTTGAGCACTTTTAATTTTTGATAATACGTTTTTTTTTAATTTACGCATTAATTAAAATAATATTATCAAAAACAACCTAACCTGCTGGTAGCGGTTTAAAAGCTCTATAAGTGGTTAAAATTTCAAGTCGATATTTTTATATTTAGGCACTTTAATTCGCGATACCCCAACCGATGAAACACCCTGTACAATGGGCACCTCGAAGTCCAGATCTGAATCCTCTGGATTATTTTTTTTGGGGACACCAGAAATCCATTGTTTACAATACACCTGTAAATAATGAAGAAGAATTGTGGCAACGTATTCAAGAAGCAACCAATAATCTCAGAGGTGATGTAGAAGTTTTGCAAAGAGTTCAATTTAATTTCCTCCGGCGAATAGACCTTTGTATTCACGAAAATGGTAGACATTTTGAACATCTTTTATAATATCTTTTCATTATTTCATTGTTTAATTGTTAATAATTCTCTGTTGTCCACCAACCAGAACACAATTGGAATTTATAAGAAAAAACATTATTAAAAAAATAGCATCTTTGTATTAATTGACGAAATAAACAGAATATCTTTTTTATTAACTAGTGCCTATTTGTTTTGACCTATTTGGTATTGGTCGTTCCGTATTTATTAAAAAAGAAAACATATCATAAAAAAATTGTTAACAATTCTTAAAATGCCATTTTTGAGAAAACGATGCAATTTTTCGAGTCTCACCAAGAGTACCTTTTTTCTTGTACTTAAGACACTTAATCTAAAATTTTATAGACAAACTCTTTTTGATCCATTGGCGTAGAAAATGGAAATGTTTTAATATTTATAAACGCAGCTTCTCCGCCTATGGATTGATTACTATCACAATTTTGATACAGAATTTCTTGACTCATAAAACTATGTAAACGTGACAAAATTTAGCGGAATCGCTCCAGCCGTTTCAAATTTATAACAAAAAAACAATTTTCCAACTGCAACTTCAGGACCGTATTGCGCACAAACTAAGCAACTTTCACTAAGCCAAGTTTTGCTAAATCGGTTTATTTTGGTCCGAAAAATACGTGGTAGAGTTGTTTAAAGACCTTTTAGAGACACCTGTATAATAGTAAATATATAATAATCGGTGGTTTTCTGTGAGATGAGTTAAGTTAAATAGGAATCTTAGTGATATTGCTGCATTTTAAACTTGAAGAACAGAGATTTATTTACACAGCATCCTAACCTCAAAATGGAATGCGATGTTTGTAACTTGCCAGGAACAAGGGATAATATTTTTCCCTGTGATGGATGTAAGACAAAATGCTGTAAAAATTGTTCCAGATTAACAGCCTCTGAAGTGAAGGTTATGCAACTAAAGGAGAGAATAATGAAATTTATATGTAGTCAATGCAGACAATTTGAGACGCACAAAATGCTCCTAGATACCATTGAAGATAAAAATAATCTAATCAAGAGTAAAGATGAGATAATTGACATATTAAAACAGAAAATTAAAGAATTGGAAAGGTTGGAAAGGTTGGAAACGCAGCATTCCCTCAGATCCTTTAGTGAAGTAGTACGGGCCGCAAATTTCCCTATCCAGTGCCTAAAACAACCTACCCCACAAGAAATATACCTAGCCTTATAATCAAGCCTAAGGCCCAACAAACGATAGAGAAAACTAAGTCCGACGTCCAGGAAATTAATCTTGACGAACTTCGAATAGGTGTTAAAAGCAAACGAACTACAAAGAATGGATGTATGATAATCAGATGTGATAATAAGGAAGATGTCGAAATCTTAGAACAGAAAATGAAGAATACGTTACAAAATTATGAGGTTGAACTAACAAAATTGAAAAATCCCCGCTTCAAAATCATAGGCTTTGAAGGAAAGATAGACAGAGAAAATATAGACCAGCACATTAGAGAGCAAAACAAGTTTATTGAGGAAAATGATATATGTAAAATAACATACATTAAAGAAGTGAAAAACAAACAAACATCTACCTTGTTTGGCGGATGTTCACCAGGCCTTTTTCATAAATTGATGTCAGTCAAAAAAGTCTACATAGGCTGGGAGAGATGTGGAGTGTATGAGGATATCCCCATCCAGAGATGCTTTCAATGTCAGGAGTATTTTCACAAAATTAGTGGCTGTCCAAACAGGATCGTGTGTAAGTGCTGTTCTGAAGAGCACCACTTAAAGGACTGTCCAAAAGTGGAAAGGAAATGTAATAACTGTGTCAAGGCAAAGGCCAAATACAAACGTAGCCATGCAGTTCAACATGAAGCTAGTGATCCAAAATGCCCATCATATCAGTACTTTCTGACAATTCAAAGAAACAAAATAGACTATGGTACGAACTGAGGAAGAAACGGTTCTCAATGACCTTGAGAATGCTGTCGAGGGAGAAGAGGGTCAACTGATGGAATTAGATGTATTAGAAAGTAAGGTTAATCTCAATAATAAAATTTTTAATATCCTGCAATTAAATATACGAAGTGCAAACGAAAACTTCGATAAGTTTTTACTTTTCTTTGAGCAGGGTAAACTGTCATACTGTGATGTTTTTGTTCTGACCGAATGCTTTCATTTAACTTCCGAGGATCAATTTAATATTAAGGGATACAACACTTATTACAAGAAGGGTGATTTTAATAAAAATGATGGTATTCTTATCTTAATTAGAACTGTTTTGAATCCATCAGTGAAACATCTAAGATTAGAAAAAACACAACTAATAACAACTAGAATAACTTTTACGCTTCTTGGTCACACATATGGAATAACTGCCTTGTATAAATCACCTAATGCAAATTCAAACTTACTGATAGAAGACTTACACACATTATTTTTAAATAACTCACAAGAAAGTATAGAAATATTTACAGGGGATATCAATATAAACTTAAAGGCTTCAAAAGACAGTACAGTAAATGAATACCTATGCCTAATGGCGAATTTCGGTTTCCTTCCTTACATTAAAGACACTACCAGGTACGACTCAAATACTTGCATAGATCACATTTTCCTAAAAACTAAAAATAAAAATTATGAATTAACGTCATTTGTTTTACATACATTTGTAACGGATCACTATCCAATTATGCTGAACATTGCTTCGAGTCAAAAACATAATGTAAAGGTCACGAATGAAAATATAACGAAAGCAGCAAGACCCCAAATTAACTACGATTTATTGAGACAAAAGTTACAATCCTGTGACTGGAGCGATATTTTAGAATTAAAAAACCCTGAAGATGCCACTAACAAATTTACAAATAAACTTTATGATAATATTGAAATATCAAGGATGGCTCCCACAAATAAAATAAATAGGCTCAAAAAATCAAAAGAATGGATAACGTATGGTATCATAAACGCAATTAAATATAGGGATAAAATGAAAAAGATGCTGCAAAAAAGAAATGATCCTGATCTAAACAATTACTATAAAAACTATAGAAATTATCTTTCTAAACTAATTAAAAAAGTTAAATATGATTATTACGAAAAACAAATAGCTGAAAACCAAAACAACATTGGGAGAATATATCAAATAGTAAATAGTGTAACGGGTGGTGAATGTAGAAAGAATTCTAAATTAAGGATTCTTAATGATAATAATGATGAATTTATTAATGATATTGAAATGTCAAACTATTGTAACAAGTACTTTACAAATGTTGGTGTGGAGCTCGGGAGAAATATTAGAATTCCAGCACAACCCTTTCGACTGAACCCTAATAACGCATTGATTGCATCAATGTATTTAAGACCAATAACAGACAATGAAATAATAAAATATATATCGACTCTCAAATCAAATTGTGCCCTTGGTAAAGATGGAATATCCAGTAAACTAATAAAAAATTTTCATATGGAAATTTTAATTCCACTAAAGCATATTATAAACTTGATATTTCAGACGGGCATAGTTCCATCTCATTTTAAGGTCTCCATTATTACTCCTGCACATAAGGGAAATTCAATGGAAAAAATACAAAATTTCCGCCCTATCAGCCTCATTAACAACTTTGGCAAGATATTTGAAAAAGCAATAAAGGAAAGGCTTACCGGGTTCTTTGGGCTAAATGGGGTTTTGTCCTCCCAACAGTTTGGTTTCGTCAATAAAGTCAGTACAGCCGATGCAATACAATATCTAACGTCAGAAATCACAAGGAACCTTGATATGAGTCACAAAACAATAGCCATGTTTCTTGACCTAGCCAGGGCATTTGACACGGTCCCTCATGAACACCTTCTTAGTGTCTTAGAGCACTATGGAGTCAGGGGTACCGTGTTGAGTGTTTTTCGGAGCTACCTCTCTCCTCGATATCAACACACAAGAATAAATAACACAATCAGCTCTCCAGAATTAATAAAAACAGGTGTACCCCAAGGGACCATACTGGGGCCAATTTTATCTATTACATACATAAACTCTTTCCTAAGTCTCCAGATTGGGGGTCAAGTCTCATCATATGCCGACGATACTGTCTTAGTATTTCATGGCAACACATGGGATGAAACAAAAGAAAAAGCAATAAAAGGTTTTAGAATCATTAAACATTGGTTAGAAAGTTTCAAACTATCACTTAATCTACAGAAGACTCATTATATAGCATTTTCCCCAACAAATGTAAATAGACCAAATTTTGACAGAATTTGCCTTAATGAACTGGAGTCGATCTGTGCATGTGAAAAAGTCAAATACCTGGGGGTGATAATCGATCAACATCTAAAATGGACTCACCACGTTGAATATATTGTAACAAAAATAAGAAAATTAATATAGAAGTTTTACATCCTTCGAGAAATACTGAATAACAGGCTAATAACATTAATCTACAAAGCGTTGGTGGAGTCTTTGCTTCGATATGGCATTACAGCTTGGGGGGTACATATAGGACAAACCTGAGACCACTGCAAACTGTGCAGAACTACATTCTTAAAGTAATTTCAAAAAAGAACAAATTATGTCCCTCGAGAGATCTGTATAATGAAAAAATAATGAATATTCAGCAGATATACATTTTATCAGCATGTACTTACATGTACAAACAAGAAAAATCAGAAATTTTTATAAACCACCTACATAATACTCGAAGCAGAGCCAATCATAATGTAAGCATGCCGAGAGGTTATAAAACATTAGGCCTAAAATCACTACCAATCACTGCCTCAAGGTTTATCAATCTTTTGCCTATGGACTTGAAGGAATCAAGCAGCATGAAAGTATTTAAAAATAAGTGTTGGGACTTTATATTTAAAAATGGTTATATGTTTCAAAAAGTTCTATACTAATGTTACTATTGTATAATTGGACTGTGTTGCGTTCGTTTCATTGTTTATATGCCGGATTTTGGAATAAACATGATGTTTAGGGCAATATTAGTGTAAACAAATAGATATTCAAATATGAAAATATGTTTATTTTCAGCACATACAGATATTAAGTTATCTAGGTGCTGTAACACAATTAAGTCTATTATATTGAATGAATATTTGGTATTGTAACAATAATTATTGTAAACTTTATAAATACTATTGAATTGAAATAAATAAATAAATAAATAAATATTGCTTGCATTGTCATAGCTTTGTCCACGGCAGTCCTGAATTTTAACGTCATATTTTTCTAAGGTCGATAAAATAACATTTTCTAATTTTTGAGCAGTATGACCAGTATTTTCAATAAATGTTAAAAATCGTTCTACTGGAACACCATCTTTTTGCACATACCTACAAATTTTCAATATCAATAAATACATTGCAAATTATGTAATATATATACCTAACAATAAATGTTAGCTGATCAACATGTGAAATATCAGGGGTGGAATCGACACTATAATAATAATATTTGGCTTCATGCAATTCTTCTAGGATATATTTTTGAACATGATTTGAAAGTATATTAATGTATTCTTCACAGGTTGTAGATAATAAATATGATGTATTTCCTGTTCTACGGTTTCCATATCTGCTGATATGATCTTTTAGAAAAGGATCAAATTTAGCTAAACAGCCTAAGAAATTTCCATTATTGTGAGGTCCAAATATTTCATTCGAGCCTCTAAACGGCAATCCACGAACAGCCAACATCTTAACAGTTTCAACAACTCTTCGCAACACTATGCCAGTATTGAATTCCTTGTTGGATTTCAACACATAGGGCATTATCAATTCGTTTTTTTCAATTTGATCTTGTATAAAACGTACTGCAAGCTGTGCGATGATCAAATGAATTCTCATGGGCTTCAACATCGCGATTAATATTTCTCCAATCAGAATGACCGTGTCTGCTGAATGCATTAGCAGTTGATCCAAATAATTTACAAGGACCACAAAACACGTTTCCGGTACTTTGAGAATAGATCAATCACATTCGCATTTTATTCTCACCATTACGTAGTTTTTTAATAAACTCTGATTTGGTTAAGAATCGATTTTTTTATCATATACTTTTAATGTTTTTTCAAAATTTAAATCCTTATTGTCTCGACTGAATCCATGAAAGCAGAAATATTCTATAGTGTCTTCGTTTATTTCCCACTTTGCAGGATCACCATAATCACAAGCAACTGACGAAGCCGATGTTGAGGGTGATTTAGGCAAAGATAAACGTATATCCTTATTCGTTAACGACTTCTCATTTTCAGAATTTGTGATCATATTTTTACATAACAAAATCGTAACACTGTATTAATGTTTAAAATAAAACATTTTGTTAATTTACCATCACTAGTCGAAGTGCCGCTATTTGTAATGAGTAGTAAAACATTGTTACTTAAATCTACGCCTCCTGAACCTGGACTTGCACTTATGGAGTTAAAAAAGCTTTCGATTCTGGGAATTTTTTTTAAAACAGAGTCTTCAATTTACTGCTTCTCATAAGCACGTTTTTTTGTAAGCAGCGCCAGTCGGTTTATTTTTAATTTTGTTCGTACTCATCATGAAATCAATTAATTTCAGTAATTAACAAAACACCAACACCGTTTCACAGCATAGATAATTGTCTAAACCAACCAACAGATCTGCAATAACTGACTGACAGGGTAACATTTAACACAACGAAAGTGAAGAAAAACATTTCGAGTTAGTTTATATTGTTAGAAAATCATAAAAATAGGAATTTTAGGCAAAAAATACGTTCAATTTAATTATTAGTTCCGGTGGTGCAGTCCACCCGACCCCAGACCTTCTTGCAAAATTGCACACGGCACGTCATTCTTCGGCCTAGACGACCGTTTATCTCCCTTTCCAGTCGAGTATTATTTAATGTAGAATATTTTTTAAAATTATTATTGAATATTTATGATTTATGCCATGCGATTGGTGTCTCTTAAATTTTGGGGCCCCCAAAAATGTGGCGCCTGAAGCCCGGGGTTCGTAGGCTTTAGTGTTAATCCGGGCCTGCTTATATCAATAATATATATAATATGATAATTACTTCTTGCAATTAAAATACATACTTCTCTAGACTTATGAAAAAAAGGTACATTTTGAAGGTCCTGTATCGGACAACTGAACATAAAAGTAAACTATGGGGTTTGCTAATACATCGCGTTTCGATTATCATAGTAATACGGTTATTAATAATCGTCACTTTCAAGGGTACAACTTTCATTTTAATTAATACTTAATGCCTTTGAGTTTAAAAGTTAGAATTGGTCTTGTAGTGTGTGTTGTAAAAAGATTAATTTAAAATATACGCAAATTTACAAAAAAAATAATTTCCAATCGGTTCATGCAATTTAAAATCATATAGGAAAATAATCACCAAGAAAAAAACAGATTACTCTTTCAGAAAGCAACCGCTGATCTTTAATATTATTGAAATGTTAATAGCGTTGAGATTAATTTAGTGCATATTGGTCTACCTCATATGTGTATGTAAAACGACAAAAAATTAAGAATTACTTTCACTGTGGCAGGTACAGAACCATTACATGTACAATGTAAAATAATTTTTACCTATACAGAGTATTTGATAAGGGAGGTAAATTTTAAATTTATGCTTCTTTTATATACTTAGTCGACGTATTTCATTTATACAAATCAAATTAAAGCAATTTAATGAAATATTTTTAAATTGCGAAAATTACAGCCTAAAATATAAAATTAAGGCATACTTTACGAGGTGACATTGAATACACTGAAATTTATTTAACATGCAATAAAACGGTAGAATTATTAAATACATCGCATTCTTTTATCAATTTAACTTAGAATTAGTTATCAAAAGCAACATCTAGATTTGAAGAATTTGAATAAAGTTCTTGATCAATAAATCTGGCGTCAAAGGCTTTCAATACATAAATATAATACTATTCTATATTTAGTATTACATTTATTATAAAGAGTCCAAATGATAAAATCCTCTTTTCCACGCGAACAAAAAGCTAGACTCTAAGCATAAGTCAGAAAACAACAAAGCAGAAATCAACAAATTTACAAATCTATCAACTAAGGCAAATGCTTAAAAACTGCTGCGAGTTTCATTCAATGCATAATCAAACTCTCAAATAATTTTTGGTAAGCTACGCAAAGTTTTACTTCATCATTTTGTGTTGCTGGCTACGAAGTATACACAGGTATTTGATATTCCTCCTTCTCGCGGGCTACTCCTTCCGTGGTCCGTTAACGTAGGGGAAGGGATTGTAAAGTTAAGGGTTATAGAGAGTTGCGTTCTTAATGGCACTCTTGAAATGAAAAACTTTCGTTAATTCACGCTCTACCAACTGCAACAGATACTAAAAATACACCCAAAAGTACTTACATGGCATAGACAGTACTCCTACACAGTTTTATATGTAGGTACCAGTATATTTTTCCAACAAATAGAATAAGTGGTCCACCAGAATGACCAGCGAGATAGATATTATAAAAATTGATGTAGAAAGCTGTGATCAGAACAGATACGTAGTAGAAGTGTCAGAAAATGAGAATTTATTAAAAACGTTATTTATAGACAATATGAAAGCATATAGTTGAATTGTAAAAATGTTTTCTAGAAGCCCTAGTATACTGTATTCGACAAATTATAATTTCTGTTTACAGCTCTATACTAGCTGTATATCCTATGCAGAAGATGACCTTATAATATGCCGCGATGCTTGCTTTCCAACAGTGGTGGTAGAAGCAACGCAGTCGGGGGATTTTCACATTTGATAGCAAACGTTTGCCGGGTGTACTTGGCAGCCTCGCTATATGTTTGTCTTTATTTCGCCGTGCTCTTTCCCTCTTCTACTTTCGTACCAGAAATTAAAATTTGTCGACTACGGTATAAGCAAAGTGCAATGTGTAAATGAATTAACTTGTGCGCAACATGTAAAAACTGTGTACATCTTTCATGTTGTTACGTTTCTTGTGGTTCATCCAGTACATCATCAAATATTGAATGCCTCTATTGTAGTACTGAGAAAGCGATGTCAAAAAAAGTTTTACATCTAACATTGGAGGGGAAAGGACAGCTCAAAAAATGATTGAATCCACAAACAAAAAGTATAGCAATTTAGAAATCGGTACACCTACGAGTATGTGTCACGGTTACTGTTCCGAAGTTTGACAGGGGACCTTGGATTTTCGAAACATTTTGGGCGAAACTGACGCTTTCCTGTATACCTAATGTGCCGGCTTTTTACAAACTGCCTAGGCATTTTGTATGTGCACGTACTTGCATTCAAAATACAAAATTTGTTATGTCTAATTGCGTTTAGATTGCAGCGCCATCATCTCCTTTCTTAGTTTGAATCAAGTGGTTTCTCAGCAAGAGCCATGGCAAGAACTACTCGTATGTATTAGTAAATGTGGAATGCAGTGCTTAGTGAATTAGAGTACCGGTCTAATAAATCAGATATTACAATTTGATTTCCACCATTGTAAATGACATTTTTATAGAATACAAATCAGTTAAGAATGTTCAGTGGTAAAACTCATATATTAATTGTTTTAACTACTCTTATAGAGTGTACAACAGAAATCTATAAAGACAGTGATCTTTTGCACTGTAAGCTTAAATAAATACAAAAAAAAATGGATATAAAATTTGATTTAATAACCGGAATTGCATACAATTCTTATAATTACTATTAAAATTTCGCTTATTTGCATCACAGTATCTTCCTCAAAGAAGAATGATAATTGCTTTAATAATCGAAAGTATTGTCACGTTTCTAAATGAAGGTTAGAACACTTTTAAAACACAATTACGTTTTCCTTCGAAACAATAAATATGTATGTATTCTATTTATATATAATTACTGTTAATAAGAGATCACTTCTAAATACATGTATTATTTCTAAAATAATTGCAATCGCCTAAGGTTAACATTACTAATGACATTTTAATACAAATATATCAACTAAATTTGTTCATATTTCGGCGGCATTGACAATTAAATTTTCAAAAATACGGATGTAATTATCTCATTGCAACTTCTTATAAGATACCGCGACCATATAGGTTTTTTAATGTTTTTTAATCAATTTTTTTTTAAATTTCAAAATGCTTTTCTTTCTACGAAATGTAATGGCCACTACGCAATTTAATGGTACCATATATATTTAATGTTTAAAATGTAGTATCCTAAACTATCGTTCCTATAATCGTTCCAATTACGTTTACTATAAATAATGGATTCCATTCTAACACTTTCACAGCCTCTTCCGGTGTTCCGCAAGGTTCAAACCTCGGCCCTCTATTCTCAGCTGTTGCGTTCTACACTGAGAAAAATTTCCAGCAAAATTATTTATTGAACTGATTTTTACATATAGTAAACAAAATTTATAGTTGATATAAAAGTAGTCTCTTATTTAACTTAAAAATAAATTTATTTTTAAGAGGCAAGTAAATAATATATTAGAAAAGATCATAAAATATACTTGTATGAATTTTTTTTTATTAACCAACCACACTGTATGCTGAATAAATAAGGTGTTTATTTCCAGTAAAGTTCTCTTAACCTTCGTAAAAGTCGGTAATTTTCGACTAAATAAGAATAAAGAACAAGAAGAGATTAATTTCCGTTAAAATCACAATACTGTTAGATAGTGTGTGTATTTGTGCAAGATGCAAAAAAGGGCTCCCAAAACGAAATATGTGATGGATATGTCTAGTACTCTTACTGATTGGCGTTTTGGAAATATGTGGACAATTTCATAGGTAGGTATGTATGTATATGTTACCGTGAAAGACCGAAAGTAGTGAATGTCAACATCCGCCGGTGGATGTCGACAAATACCAAATGCCTTGGTGAAAGTCCGAACATTTCTTAATTGTATTATAGATTCGGACTTTTACCTGTACATGTCGACAAACACAAATGAGGTCCGGTGAATGTCGGAAACGGCAGGTCGCAACAAGTTTTTAGACGGTTCCAGCATCTTGTTTCAGTTAGCTTTGCCTTCGTCAGTCTAACGCAACGTTTGACAGCCTGCGGGCACGCTCCCTAACCTAATTTAATTTTCTTATTAGAAATTATAATTTGTATTCAATGGCTACTACAGTGAATCGTGATAAGTTTTTTGAAAAGTTACATGCCTTAATTGGAAGTAAACGAGAAGACAATTGTTTTTATTTTTCACAAGAAAAGTACTCTAAAATCGTTTCTGAAGTAATTTCTGCTAAAAGTAAGTGTAGTACACCTTTGGACTACAGACGTTTAAAACGTTTTGACATTTTAAAAGTTAGTGATGAAGAAAAGTTAATTGTGCCATTAAAACCAGGAGAAACGAATATCCAGTATTATGTTACTAATGATGAGTTGTTTACAATACTTTCTGAAACTCACATAAGAACAGGCCATGGAGGAAGAACACGAATGCTTAAAGAATTGCAAGTTAGATACAAAAATATTACTTATGAAGTTGTAATGTTGTATTTAAATTTGTGTAAACAATGTCAAATGAAACACAGTGCGCCTAAAAAAGGTATTGTTGTGAAACCAATGGTCAGTTCCGAATTGAACTCTAGATGTCAAGTCGACTTGATAGACTTGCAATCACACAGGGATGGCGATTACAAGTTTATATTGGTATATCAAGATCATTTAACCAAATTTGTCCAGTTACGACCTTTAAAAAGCAAGAGAGCGGAAGAAGTAGCTTATCACCTTCTCCAAATTTTTTTAACATTTGGTGCTCCCGCTATATTGCATTCGGATAATGGTAGAGAGTTCAGTAATCGAGTCATATCTGAACTATGCGCTATGTGGAAAGATGTTAAAATAGTGCACGGAAAGCCTCGTCACAGTCAAACACAAGGCTCAGTTGAAAGAGCCAATCAGGACATACAAAATATGTTAACTGCATGGATGCAAGACAATGATTCAAACAAGTGGTCAGAAGGTTTGCCGTTTGTCCAATTCGCCAAAAACACAACTTATCACGAAGGAATACGCCAGAGTCCTTATGAAGCCCTGTTTGGCGTTAAACCAAAAAGGGGTATAACATCGTCATCACTCCCCCGCGGGCAAATTGCAAACATTGAGACCGAAGAACAGCTAGAAGCTTATGTTGAAGAAAATTTGGGTAGTGACCATATTGAAAGAGGCATGGATAATGAAAATACCATTGGAGCTGATCCGCAACCTGGCACGTCTTCATCTCAAGCACTGACTGACTCGCAACCTAACACGTCTTCATCTCAAGCACTGACTGACCCGCAACCTAACACGTCTTCATCTCAAGCACTGACTGATCCGCCACCTAGCACATCTTCATCTCAAGTACTGACTGAACAACACGAGCTAATTTCTTCAAAAAGAGTAGCTGCAAAAGAGAGTCTTCTACTTCAAGCAACAAAAATGTTGCGAACCTCAAAAAAAAAGTTTCCTCCTGCCCAAATTGGTGATACCGTAAGAATTCAAGTCCCTGATGTCGACCGTGGTCGTACAGACCCTCGAAATGTGTTAGCGGTTGTTGTTGGAATAGAGGATTCAGCCTTTTATAGACTAGCTAACAAAAATGGTACCTTGAAGCAGCTTTTCACCCGTAATCAGTTCGTAATTTGTAAAGAAAAGTTAGTTTCCATGGACGAAGTTTCAACAAAAGAAATGTCGCTAAGAGAAGCAGCTTCTGCTAATTCAAAAAGTGGAGGGCAAGGCTACACACGTTGTAACTGCAAAAGAAAGTGTTCCACGACTAAATGCAGCTGTAAAAGCAAGGAACTTTTGTGCAATTCGAAGTGTCATGGTAGTTTATGTTGTTGCAATAAATAAGATATTGTTATTATTTTTTATATTTCATTTTATATTTTTATGTTCTACTGTTTGTTTTGAGTTCAACAAAGTCTTTTTCCCATATTATTTTAATAAATAAAGACCTATGGAGTTTTTTTTTTATTTAAAAAAAAAATGTTTTTAACATACACCATGAGTGCATGCTGAATGTCGACAATCGCCGGTGTAAGTTAGAAATAATGAAATTTCACCAATATTTCGGACATACGTCAAGCAACGTTGAGAATGTTGACATTCACCGGTGAATCTCGACATTCACCAGATTTCGGTCTTTCACAGTAACATATATAATAAACTTCTGTATGTACGTATTATGTGCTTGTACCTACTGCCTTTTATATACGATATCAAGATGCTGCTGTTTAATTTTTGTTTCTTCCTAGAAAAGTACGACGCATATTTAGATGTTAGTAGCTGTTAAAGTATTCACGTATTGTTGAGATGAATGTACTTATACTAATGTATGTCAGTCCATCAGCAGTTAGTAATTAAGGAGCTCAAAGTCAAAGAACACAATAATATAAAAGAAAATAAGGCTCAGTTTTAGGATTGTTCGAAAAATAATTTGTATAATGTTTGTTAGAATATTATCATTGAAATCAAATATAGAAGGTTGGTACGTATGCTAATGCTCTTGTGCAAAGTCAAATGTAGGTAGGGGTTTCTTTGGGGCTAGGGGGACCCACTTATTAGGTTCTAGAATAGATGGAAAAAAATATTTGATAATTTACTCGGATAGAAATTCCTTTGCCACAATCGCCGTCTTTTGAAATGGCCGGTCTGCGATGAAAATCTGTCCGCAGATTCGAGCATGCTCACATTGTAATAGTTGGGTTTGTTCACACCTTCTGCAAAATATTTTGTACGTGCATATTTTCTATAAATAATTTTACCGAACATCCTAAAAATAAGACCTAGTTTCTTTTATTATGTTAAATATAGTATGGAATACCTTAATAAAAGAATGTTTAATGTTTAACAAGAAAATGTAAGGTAAATAATGAAAGTAATAACATAATATTATCCTAACATTTTAATAGACTTAGTGAAACTATAAACCTAGTATCTGTTTTATTATTTTGAAGTATATGATGTTTCATCAAGTACCTACTAATTGCAACAACCATAAGTTTTCTTAGTCCTGTAAAGAAGATGATGCTAACTCTTCACCATCGACTATAACAGTTTCATCAAATGAGAGTTTGG
The DNA here is from genome assembly GCA_963170755.1 of Amphimallon solstitiale. Taxonomy (NCBI): domain Eukaryota; kingdom Metazoa; phylum Arthropoda; class Insecta; order Coleoptera; family Scarabaeidae; genus Amphimallon; species Amphimallon solstitiale. The sequence continues at coordinate 18,450,032 of OY720680.1, forward strand.
TGAGGAGTTTGAAGAAAGGGTCTATATGGACATAGACAGCAGGTTCTATTCCAAAAGTGACTTTTCCGCGGTATTAATGCTTTAGTAGTACATTAGTTATATATAAGTATAGAATGTCTGTATTTGTAGATCGAATTACCGAAGAGGAAAAAGAATATCAAGCGAAGCAAACAAAGATGGAGCTATCTTTAAAACAGGGCCCACCTAAAAGATGTAAGTTTGTCGTAAATTTACTATTACATTCTTTATAAAGTTATGTTTTAGTGAAGCTTGCCGAATGCGAATATGTTGATAGCCTTTTCCGGGAGTAAGTAGTTTCCTGTATTCAGTAATTACTCATTAACACTTTAACAATTGTAAGTACTATTTCAATAATTTTACTCTATTATTTTAGGGTTTGAAGGCCTATTTACAATCAAGAGTGGATGGGCAGGTAGTCGTTAAAAAAATAGGAAACACTGTTGTTATAAGCTAGTTCTTTACCAACTACATTTTAAGTAAATATTATAATACTATACCTAAAACCCACGTTTCATTTTGTTATTGAATATTTCCATAAGTTCTAACTGGATTTCTGTGTTTCTATAATAAATCTTTGCATTGTTACTCTATCTTAATGAATGTACACCCAAACATTTTCTCTCCTACTACTATTAGTGCGAGGCTTACATTTATTAACATTCAATAATAATCTGCTGTATCTACTTGTGAAATAGTCGTATGATAAATAGAACTCTAAAGAATTGTGTTTTTTACAATCCTCTATACTTTAAAAATCAGTGCAGCTACTTACATAGATAAAACCTTTATTTTCAGATCGAGAAATTACTAACTGAAGATTTGTCAGCAAAGGTTAATAAAGAAGATGTACTTTTGTATACAGTACACAAAGTATTTAACTTATCTATTGCAAAGAAATACATTTACTTAAAAAATTATGAACAATGAACAAATTTTCATGGTGTTTGTCTTGCAACTACATTTTAATTTCTTTTTTTTTACATTTTCAATGAAATTTGTAAATATTGTATATATTCTTTTTTAAGCATTATGTCAAATTTTAAATTATTCTCAGTTCGAAGATCCTCTTTTGACTTCCATACCACTTGCAATTTTTAAAACAAAGAGAACTGTGGAAGATACAATTTTTGTGAGTTTTGTTTTCCATTGTACTAATTTAAAAGTATGTATGTGTATATAGTAGACGTAAAGAATATTTATACTTCAGCTAAACAAATTGTTTATTAAGAGTAAGTATGAAACCTATCTATTTTCAGTTACTAGTTTTTCTAGGTAATTTTTTTAAAGTTTAACAGTTCGTTTATTTAAGCTAACTAAATAATATTCTTCTTTCTAATATGTATATTGATTATTAGGATTGAGGATACTTCACATTTATAATAAAACTAAATTTTATTAGTATGTACAATAACTTTGCTTAACATTGATAATATTTTATAAAATCAAACATTTAACTTTATTAATATAACAATAAATTTTGCTATTTTTGAGCACTAGTTTTTACTTTATTTAAAAAAAGGTGTATTCGTATTAAATATAGTTTTTGTTTAACGTACCAGGCTTCCACTTTTATCAAAAAACTCGAGCTGTTTCTCGCCGGAAGTTATTGCATAGATAGAGCATTAATTTAACAACTTCGATGCAGATGATTATGAAATTAGTATAATGACACTCTAAAGTTTCTGGTCAGGGTGTATTAATGGGGAATTTGTTGAAAATTAAAAAAACATCGGTGCGGTAATTCAAGTGCTTCATTTTAAATCTAACCTCTGTCAAATCATCTTCGAACGAGATAATTAAACAACAATTAAAATGTAATTGTAGTAGAAGATATCATTGTCAACTAGAACTATCGCATCTTCGACGAGCATTTAAAGGATTAAAGATATTACTTATCCTTAGTTTTATATTTATCATATACTTGCAATTTATCAACTTATATTTATTATATATATTATTATATTTCTTCAATTTATTGTATTTACTTAACTTGTTTATCTATATATTTTACATGCTGTGACCATGATTGCATTGCTTAATAGATAAATAAAGGTATCTGAATATTTGAATATATTACTAGAAAAAAATATTAAAAGAGGGTTTAAGGTTCGTAACTAGATTATACATACATTTAAGTTGTTGTTTTATTTGGAGATCATCTACCCAGTATATATTTTTAGGTTGTTTCAAAAAAGTAAAAACAATATATGTTCACAAATTAACTAATATTGGATATATTAAATATAATTACATTTTAATTCAAAGTTGCTTCCTTTGGAGACCAATATGGCAAAAAATTCTAAGATGTATGATTCTTATAGTTAGCAATATTTTTATAATAATAAAGTAATTCCATTCTTATTATGAGGTTTCAAATGATGAAAACCGCGAATCAAGAGGCAGTCTCATAAATAAATAATATTAGTGCGATAATAACACCTATACTAATAAATTGCTTTTCTTTTCTATTAGACTATATACAAACTAATAATTAGAATTTGATTGATGAAAAGATAGTTGCATTATATCTTCACTGATATGAGAATATAAATGAAAATATTGATCAGTAGAAAAACATATGTATTTATTTAACGAAGAACACCTACATAAAATTGTGCAATGTTTCATGTTATGTAATACCAACACCATATATTTAGTTACAGTTATACGCATATGTAATTATATCAAATACCTTGGTACAGTCACAAACAATTTATCGTTCCATTTTTCTAAACCCAAAGGTAAGTTGTTATAGGGAATATATGTGCCCTTTCGAATAGCTTCCTCTTTCGCTTCAGGACTTGGCCACGTAAAGTCTATTTCATTCCACGCGAATAATTCTTCAGGTTCTGTCAGTGCGTGTGACAACCCGCAGAATCCTAACGCGAAAATCAACGTCAACATTTTACTCGTATTGCTGTGCGGTTGTTATTCAACTGACTTGGAGCCACTTACTTCACACAATAAAAATGTTTTAACTACACATAAACTATTGCTCCCACCGTTTCTCTTGTTTCAAAACCTGACCTTTCTAACCGTGAACTTGTTTATTCCGTAAGCTCAGTTTAATAATGTTACCTGTAAATATAGGTATTGGGGTTACTCTTAGATACAGCATTTTATTTTTTGTAAGCAAAGTATGTAATTCCAATTATAAAACTATACTTAACCTGCTCTCGATGAAAGCATATCTTCGCATGTACATAATGCGATAAAATTAGCACTGTAATTTAATATCATAATTAATTGATGATTAAATTGACCAAAAAGTGGTAAATTACAGCGTTTATGCAGATTAGCATATTACTTATCGAAGTAGATTATCTTATTTAATTATTGTAGTTAATTATAGAAGAAAAGAGATGTTGTTATTTAACTATACAGCGTGTCCCATGATTGATATTACAAGAGGTGTGCGGAATTAAAAATATTTGAATCTCAATTTGATCTTTTGTATGTAAGCCCTGCTTGGTTTGAAACTTATTACTTTCTTATACGTAGTATAAGGAAGTATTGTGATGATGAAAATTTTCGACCTCGAGATTTTTGCAGATGTCCACGTTTTGAGGTCCCCTGATACCAAAGAAGTGGTTTTTAAAAAATGTCTGTGTGTCTGTGTGTCTGTGTGTGTGTGTGTGTGTCTGTGTGTGACCACGATAGCGGTCAAACCGCGACAGATATCAATTCCAAATTTTGTATTTATGAATATAATCTCCCTCTTGAGAACTGATTAGATTTTGAGCAAAATCGGCAGACCGGAAGTAGTAGTTTACTTCAGTGAAAAAATCGAATTTTGCAAATGTTTCGTCAATTACTAAGTTTAAACAAATTTATAAAGAATTAAAATGTACTCAAAATTAAATTTGAGAAAAATTGTTTTAATAAAGTTTTTCGAAATTCCTACCGGAAGTAGGTCTTTTACTCTTATCGAAAATCAGTTTTTTGCGAATATCTCGCAAGTCATGCTTTCTAGGCAAGTACATTAAGAGTATAAAAGTATTTAGAACATACTTTTAAATATCTTTTGTATAAAAAAAATTTCAAAATTCAGACCGGAAGTACCACTTTTACTCTTATCGAATAGCGATTTTTTGCAAATATGTCGTAAATTATGCATTCTATATATATTTATGAAGAGTACAAAAGTATTTAGAGTTGGATTTGGAATATTTTTTGTATAAATGAAATTTCAAAATTCGGACCGGAAGTAACACTTTCATACGTATAAGAAAGTCGTGTGGTGGCCACACCTCATTTTTTTTAGTATAGTTTCGAGTTTGTGAAATCACGTCGGCCTTGACAGTTGAGCAAGATCTATTTCTGTTTCAGGTAAAGTACCTTTCTTGTTCACAGTATGCTAAAATATTACTAAGAAAAGTTGTTCAAAATGACAAACTATGACCCTCTACAAAATTTCAAGAAGATGTACCTACTTTGATTAAATCGTTATTTTTTAGATTCAACAAAATAAAATTATATTTATTCACAAATTAAGCGCACAAAATGTAATAATAGTATAATTGATTGCAGAGCAATAGTATTATTACATTTTGTACACTTAATTTGTGAATAAATATAATTTTATTTTGTTGAATCTAAAAAATAACGATTTAATCAAAGTAGGTAGATCTTGCTGAAATTTTGTTCATAACAGTTGCTTGCAACCCACTGTCGTCTTTAAAACTACGTCCCTAAAGGCCTTTTTTTAAATTAGAAAACAAAAGAAATTACAACAAATGTTTCTTCGTCAAAATGTTCTATAACAGTTGCTTGCAACTCACTGTCGTCCTTAAAAGCAACTCACTGTCGTCCTTAAAACTACGTCCCCTAAGGCCTTTTTTAAATTAGAAAACAAAAAAAATCACAACAGCTTGTGAAACGGCGGTAGTATGGACGGGAGCATTGTCGTGCAATAATCGCACACCTTTTATCAATTTTCCACGACGTTTTGCACGAATACTGTCCTGTCCCTTAATTTATACAATAAAGACGCATAATATGTGCCGTTCACACTTGCATTGCGCTCTTTAATGTCAATTAGCAAAATGCCCTCACAATCCCAGAATATTGTGGCCATCATCTTTTTCGTTGATTGAACGACTTTCGCCTTTCTGGGACGAGGTTCATCAGGTGGCCCCCATTCCATGGACTCCCTTTGCGATAGAGGATCGTAAAACAGAACCATTGTTTCATCCCCTGTGACAATGGACTCCAAAATCGGTTTTGGGTCGTCTCCACACATGTTTAAAAACGACTGCACACATTTGGCTCGACGTTCACGTTGGAGAGCAGAAAGAAGTTGCGGTACCCATCTGGCACTAATTTTATTCATACCCAAATGCTCATGGAGAATTCGGCGAACACTTGTTTGGGAAGTGTTTGTTGTCATTGCTAATTGCTTCACTTTCAAACGGCGATCTTCCAGCACTGAATGTTCAATAATTGAAATTTGTTGAGGGGTTATTACTTCAATTGGTCGACCCGACCGATCAGCATCTTCCAGGGATTCTTGTCCCAAACGGAAACATTTTGCCCACTTTTTTACAGTTGAATACGAAGGAGATGAATCACCGTAAACGCCATCTAAGCGTTATTTAATGTGATAAGGTGTATGCCCTTCTTTTGTTAAAAATTTAATGACCGCGCAGTACTCAATTTTCGTTACTTGAGACATGTTCGTGCCCTAGTCACGTTGGTTGGCTGGTTACTAAAAACTACTAGGCTTCGAACCGTCATATTTATAATGTACACCTAGCGCATGTGCATCCATGACGTGCGGAGTTTGAACACGTTTGAACCTATATAAGCATGTCAGGCCGATAATTTATGGCGCCTACCTCGTATATATTTGCGTAATATTATTACGTACATTTATGTTTACCAAAGCATTTCATGTAATTATTCAGGAAATACATTATTTATAAACGCACAAGCAAAATGTGTAATAAAACTTTGTATGAAAAAATTGAATATATTAACGTTTTATGAATGTATTTTTTGTTAACTTATTTTGGTCTGATTGAAATTAGCGTGTCCGCCAAATTAAGGTTAAACAACATAAATGAATGTGTTTCCAAATGGAACGTTTCGCATTTTTAAGCATTGAAATGTATTGGCATTTATAGCTTGTTGACAGGTTTAATCACGAAATAAGTGACTGGGCATAACATTATTGTAAAACGACAGGAAATAAAATATTTAGTAGGAAGGATCGGAAATAGCACACACATTCGGAATACAATACATGGCACGAGTTATGAAATTATGGTGTAAATATTCTAATAATTGTCGAGTTACTCCATTATGCTATTAAAGCAATGATACGACGACGAAATGATTCATTTGGAAAATTACTTGTTTTGATTGAGTTGCTTTTCTTATTTAATTATGTGTTTTTTTGTATTTATTTTTATGACGGGCAAAATCTATATTTATTAGATGTATTGTCATTAATAGCAGTATAACTAAGCAGTGTTGTCTTGTTTCAGTTTGGGAATATTTTTGTTATTTCGTAAGATAACTAAAATTATTTTCTGATTTGAATAATTATGATTATTAAACAGTAGGTACATATTCATTGCTTTTCTGTTCTTTTACTGATATTCATTTTGCATATATATTGTATGTTGTTATTATTCGCATACCAGATTCAGGTTATGGTAATTCTGTTCCTTTTAAAACGATTTGGCCGACTCATATCCCTGACTTTTAGTTACCTTTTTTGTAACGGCATATTTATTAATATTTTTGGCCGTAATCTTCTGACACCAACATAATATATTTATGAATCCGTTTTGGGTCAGAATACATTTATTTTCTTGTTAGTATTTTAAACTATATCGAATTCAATATTGATCTATTGACATATGTGTACCTATAATGAAAGATATTAATACTTACAACATATTTTCTTTTGTACAAACACAACATGTTTATATTAGTTTATTTTTTCAGAGTGATCGAGAACGACGATCCAACGCAAACTTGTATATTATCAAATATAAGACTGCATTTGATGATAGACCTTTTACAGTTGATTAGAGTAACATCAACTTGTATTAGCCGATTTTTAACTGCTTCGAAGAAATGGCAATTTTCTCAAAATTTGTGGAATTTCTGAAAAAAATCTCTATGAAATAACGATTAACGTCAGTACATGAACTATTATGAGCTCAACTAGTGTATATATCAATGCATTACTTGAGTTTAGCATTTCAATACATCTTCATAGTTACATACTATTAGCTAAACTTTAACCCGTTAACTGGTGACGTGGACTCCTGCAAAGTTTGTCTGTTTTGTATTTTAACAAATCTCGATTTAACCCCCACCAAATTCTACGTATCTTCGTTTCTTGACTCAAGTAATGTGCAGTGCACATGTCAGTCCTGTTTCGCTTGCAGTTGTGTAGGTGTATGCTTGTAAAGTTCAGGCGGAGTCTCCCAGACTCCATGTCACTGTTTTAATAGTTTTTAACAATCGAACTTTGCGTGACTTTTTAGGATTTTCACAATGGATCAAATGCCTTCACCTTCAAAACGAGTTAAATATGGAGACAAAGATTTTGAAACTACACTGCAGAAGTGGTTTGACGAACTTGTAAGTGATTCTGATAACGAACAAATTATAGAAGATGACATTTTTGACTTCTCCGATCATGACACAGAATCAGAACAATCGGTATCGAATACAGAAGATATACCTACCATATTTGACGATATCGAACCGGAAGCAAGAACAGAAGTAGATCAAACACGATCAACCGATGTAGAAGATATTTCGAGAACGCGATACTACTATGGAAAAAATAAATATAAATGGTCCAGTCAGGAACCAACAAGAAATACCCGAACACCACTTCAAAACATCATGTCGCATCTACCAGGACTCAGAGCTCCTGCAATGATAGATGAACATCAGGACACTGAAAAGGTCTGGAATCTCCTGTTTGATGACACAATGATTTCACTTACTGTGCAATGGACTAATGTAAAATTAAACATAGTACGCCAAAAATATAAAAGAGCGGACAAACCGCAACTCAGACCAGTTGATGACATCGAAATGAAAGCGTTCATGGGGCTCCTTATATATACAGCCATTTTCAAGTCTAACACTGAAGATATTGCTTCAATATTTTCTACTGATGGTACGGGAAGAGATATTTTTAGATTAGTTATGAGCCAGAAATGATTTGCTGTGCTGTTATCTTGTCTTCGATTTGACAGTCCAGAGGATAGAGCTTTGCGGCAAGTAAGTGACTCTGCTGCGGCAATTAGCGAGCTGTTTAACAAATTTTTAAAAACTCTCAGGCAACGATCACAATAGGTGAATACGCTTGCGTTGATGAAATGTTAGTTGGCTTTCGTGGAAGGTGCCGATTTAAAGTCTATATGCCAGCAAAACCAGTTAAATAGGTATCAAAGTCATGATGCTCACACATTCCCGTAGCGGATATGTATATAATGGATTTATATTGTGGTAAAGATTCTAATGGTTTAACTTTGTCACAAGAAGAAAGAGTAAACCCAGGTGTGCTAAGGTTAGCTAAGACTTTGAAAGCTACAAACCGAAATATTACAGCTGACAATTGGTTTAGCTCAATTCAATTAGTGGATGAGATAAAAGCTAAAAATTTAACGTATGCAGGCACATTACGAAAGAACAAAAGAGACATTCCATCCCAATTTAATAATAAAATTTTAAAAAGCATTAATTGATGAGCTTATAAATTTATAAATTACCAATAGTTAGATAATATCGCAGCTTTTGTGTGTCAAAAATTGTTAAAACGTCGAACTTACATTTATAACTTTAATGCAAAGAGCAAACTTTTATTACAAGAACATAAATTTACTTCATTATAAAACCGCGTTGTCGTCTCTGCATCTATTGCCGAAGTTTTGTCCACTATTATAAGAGTCATCTTCAGGACTTATGCTACTGCGATAACCTTAAACAAACTGGCCTATGTTGACAGCGTATATGTTATGATTGAGTTGAGTTTGTATCATGGATTTCCAAGAGTGATGGAGATAGTAACTTTCGTCTTCAAGTTCAATCTTTGGAGAGGATTTTTGTGGAATAAAACTGAAACTGTTGTCCGGTTACCAGTTAGATTGGAAACTGGGAATTAGATCTAGTTCAATTCCACTAAAATACTCTCCAAAGATTCTCATTATTACAGTCGCAAAATCCGCGAATCCATCGAAATCCAGAAACGTCCTAATAATTTGAACTGAGACGAAGGTTTCTATTTCCATCGTACTTGGAAGTCCATCATAAAAACTGATGAATACTGAACATAATATAAATCACGCCTCTGCCAACACAAGCCTATCTGTTTTAGGTTATTGCAGCAGCAGAAGCCCTGAAGATGTTCTTTGGTAGAAGCATAGACGACGATGCGGTCTCAACCCAGAAACCAAGAAGGCATGTACATGCCTCTGTATTCTTTAAGTCATAAAATAACTTTCATTTTCCCACAAAACATAGACCATTTTTATTAGTTTCAATTTTAAGAACTTAGTTTTTCGAATAAAGTAAATTCATGTAATTTTAATGACGATTTTCTTTTTCCACTAAAACTATAAAATTTAAGTTTGACATTTTAACAGCTTGTCGTTTAGTGTGTTTAAATTTTTTGTGAAATTTTTTTGTTTGTAAATAGAACATGTTCACAAACTTTAGGTATGCTATGTGTATTGCAAATCATGGCTACTCATATTTTTGAAGTAATAAGCCTTAATCCGGTTTATCCAAAATAAAATTATATTAATTTTATATCATTACCGACAGGGCCAAGAGAGTAGGTATTTTTAAATAGTACATTTTTAGCACATTTCTCGCAACCGACATGAGTCACTAAATTAAAATGGCGTCAAATTTGAGATGTTGCGAAATTTTACCTGTCAAGTGACATAACCTAGAAAGCCATTTCAAGACGTCATAAATAATAATATTCATACACCTTTTGACATTTGTCATAATTATCTTTTGACGTTTGTTATAAATTGTCATCTAAACATTTTCAATTTGTGAACAATGCTTTCCTCCTAAACAGTATAGCCAAATGTTATATAAAATATATAGTTGTAGAAAAAATAATATTTAATAGCTTAATATTTAATTTGTAACTGGCCTTCATGTAATAGTATATTACTATGGAAAGGTATATATCCTGAAATTTTAATTAATTAGTTATATTATACTGATTTGAAATTGTTCCGGCCGATCGAAGTTTGTAGTGGTATTGAATCGTCATCTTTAGTTCGTTCTTTGGCAATGATGTCTTTACTAATCAAGCCTATAACAGTTCTTTCATTGTTAATCACTATTTCACAGCAGCTTTTCAAGTTGTACAATTTTGGGCAAAAAGTCACCACATGTTAATTTAATTAACTCCTAGTGCTCTATTTAAAAAGAAGTATATGTAATTTTGTATTTTGTCGTCATTCTTGATTACTCTGTATAAATAAAATTATTTTTAAATTATATTTTGTATTAAAAAATTGTCACATTATTATATAAGACCAATAATGCACTTTGTCGCTTTACCTGGACACCTGGCATAAAAATTTAGTTTAATATACTTAAGTATGATTTGGAAATTTATTAAACCCAACATTTTCTTTAGTACATATCTGCATAATACATTTGTCATAGATTCTTAGGTATTACCTCCTTTACGTACTGGTTTAGTGGAATCGTTAGTTACGCATACTGACATTGTGTACGTCAGTGTGACTACCCGCCGCAGATTTACGTGGATTGATTTTCATAGTTTTATGTATGTTGATGCAACGTTTCAACTTATTGCGATAGACTTTACATTGTATTTTATCATAATGTATAACACTGAACAAGGTGATGAAATTAAAACTAAGAAATATACAATAAATGAATGTATGATTATGACTTCTATCAGGCTTATTAATGAGAAACTCTCGATAATATACCGTGAGATCAAAAATTATTGATTGGCAATCAATACTAGAGTTGGATAACGTCGACTTGGCTTGCTCCAGATTCTACGTTTTACTTCAAAAATGTTTTCAACTCTCTGTTCCTCTACATAAGAATCGATCCTCAAAATTTCCAACATGGTTCTCCCATACTACCATTAGCAATATTAAATCAAAGCGTTGCTTTTTGAAACATTCCCGAAAATCTAAATCTGAGTACTATATAAATAAGTTTAAAGAATATCGAAAAGTTGTTAGGGACAGCATTCGGAACTGTCAATGTTACATCTACAAAGTTGAGGCGACCATGAAGGTCGAACCCAAAAAAATATGGTCTTTCATTAACGAAAAGAAGAATGCTACTCGGAAACCTGGTACGATGTTCATGGACGGAAACTCTCTTTCCTGTCCATATGATATTACTAACGCCTTAGCTGCTCACTTCTGATCGGTTTTTGCATCTTCTCGCAATACTGCGCCTCTTGTGTTGACAGACGTTGATGCACCGATACTGTCTATTGTCGAATTTGACGCCGTCGATATTCTTGATGCTATTGCGTCCTTAAAATCTACGCAACTATGTTGAGTATCGGGGCGCCAGGCCCTTTGATTACATTTCTTGTAGTGAAGTACCTAGGGACACGGAAAAAGTATCGATACTTTAAGGTATCGAGTACAATTATATCGATACCGATACTTTTATACTCGATACTTTGCAATCGATACTTTCACTCAGTGAGTACTTCATGGTAGGTATCGAGTACTTTTTAGAGCCGAGGCTGGCAACACTGACCACCGCCTAACCTAACCTAACCTCCGCGATATACATTTTACATGGCCACACGTGTTCGAAACCAAAGAGTTTTTGTTCTGAACGTTGATTCGGCTTTCTTGCAAATTGCAAATAACATTAGTTTGTCGACAAGTGGTTCGTATGTACGCGGTGCACACCTAGAATGGGGCCTAAGAAAAGTGAGCTGTGGAAGTATTTCAATCGACTAAACAGTAATGAAGTCAAATGTAAAATTTGCTTCAAAACCTTGAAGTCATCGGGCAATACATCGAATATGAAAAAACATCTGCAAAAGCATCCCTCAAGCACAATATCAAGGTAAATTTACTAATAATCTAAAAATTTTTCTCTTCCATATGATTTATTTCCTCGTTCTGTGAGGGTAAAGGACTTTATATACAACCTTGTTATACCACCATACTAAAGGTACCTTAAGTGGGATCTATTAAGTTTCATGTATGCTATTTTTTGGGACTTTCATTGTGATAACAGTATAGTACTGAATCATTAATGAAAGGGACTCGAAATGCACGGCTCTTCTTGATATGAAGATGCAAGTTTTTATTTTTTTGTTTCATAAGAAAGATTACTTACTTATTCTGTATTTTTTTTAGCGAGAAAGATAATGCAGTCACACAAAGGACAATCGAGTTACCACCAAAATGGCCAAAGACTCAAGAGCAACAACCATCAACATCCAGAGAGCCTATCGACATCGCTCCTTGGGACAGGCTCTCCCCCTCTGTGCAATTATCAGAGAATTCATCGGACGCAGAAGGCATACCGCCTACAAAAAAAAAGCAACTTTCCATTGGAGAAACATTGCAAAGAAAGCTATCCTATGCTGAGGGAGGGAGGGCGAACTCTCAATTGTGCAAGTTATTGCTTTATTTTATTTGCGTGGACAAACGACCATTCGACATTGTTAAGGGTCGTGGATTTCGAAAATTGATGCGTCATGTTTGTCCATCTTTCAAAATTCCGAGCGTAGACACTCTTAAAGAAAATTTGGATAGTTTCTACAGTATTATGCGATCAAACATTGAACTAAAATTCGATGCTTTAAGCCACATCTCGCTAACTTGTGACGTATGGACCGAGATGATGACCGCTACCAGTTATTTAGGTATCACTGCCCACTATTTCGATGACAATAAACTTACCTCGCGCTGCATTGTTACTATTGCATTAGATCAACGGCATACTGGTGACTACCTTTCTGAACAGATGCGAGAAATTTGTCAAGGGATAAAAATAAACTCTGAGAAAATCACCGCCATTATTACTGATAATGGAGCAAACATGGTAGCTGGTGTTACAAAATTCGTAGGTAGAGGGAAACATTTATCTTGTTTTGCTCACACAGTCAATCTTATTGCTGAATCGACCATGTTGATCAACGAGTTTAGCTTACTTTGTGATAAAGTAAGAGAAGTTGTTAAATATTTCAAGGCAAGCGTGATTCAAAGTGATTTATTAAGGCGAAAACAAACTGGACCTACTTTGAAGTTGATTTTAGATGTAAAAACGCGCTGGAATTCTGTCTATTATATGCTTGAGAGGTATATCGAACTGGCTCCTGTCGTGCACCAAATTTTGATGCTTAATACAAAAGCACCACCTACTCCCTCGGCCATAGAAATGCAGAATATTGAAGATCTGCTTCATGTTTTAAAGCCACTGGAACACGTTACTAAAGAAATATCTGGAGAGCAGTATGTGACCATCAGTAAAATTATACCAATGATCAACTGTTTGAAAGCACAAATAGATGCTCTGAATGTATCTAGTGACAGTGTGGCAGGAGCCCTTAAGAGCGAAGTCATGAAACAAATTCAACGCAGGTTTGGTCAGGTGGAAGATAGTCACATAGTAGCTATGTCTTGCTTACTCGATCCTAGATTCAAAAACATACATTTTCAAGACGCCAGAGCTTCTCCTTCTCCTGCCTCCACCGGTAATAGTAGCGAGACAGATAGTGATTCGTCGGTCGACCCATCTTATGACTTTTGGAGCCATCACAAAACTTTGGCCCATACAAAACAAAAGAAAAGACACGATGCCCCTTCCTCTTTTTTAAACCCACAGTCTTCAATAGATCTGAACGATGAGATGACGCTATATTTAGCAACACCCGTGTCGCCACTATCTACTAATCCTTTTGAACAGTGGGAGGATATGAAAAATGTATTTCCACAACTATATAAGCTGGCTAAAGAATACCTGGCTATTCCAGCTACATCCGTGCCTGCGGAAAGATTGTTCTCAAAGGCAGGTAGTACTGTTTCGAAAGCACGAAATAGGCTATCACCAAAACGGCTAGACAAACTTCTATTTTTAAGCGATTGTACAGAGGAAGAATGGGAGATTTCAAATGTATGATGTAATATATTTATTGTGAATTTTATATGGTAAAATATATACTCAATAAAACGATTGAACGCTTGAGATATTGCTCTTTTTTTTGACATAAACATTTTTATAGGCCTTGCAGTGTAGGTATCTGCTATGCAGGTGCATATAACATGTTGCGCTATATATATATTACATGCTGCTTTGTATGTGCTGTACGGAACAGACTGTACTGTGTCTTGTGCATTGCATTATTGCTCACGGATTGTATTTTAGACTGGAAGTTTGTAGAGTTCTTTAAAATTTCTCAGATCTCAAAAAATGAATAGATGTTGAATTTGTATGAGAGGAACTTTATACGAAAAACTTCATAGAAAGTCTGGAAACATACCCCAAGGTATTGTTACTTTGTTTTTCTATGAAGATTTTTTGTAAACGTTTGTATTTCGTTTCAAACATAGATCGATACCTTGCAGTATCGATACTTTTATGAGTACGATACTTTTCGACCGATACTACTTATGAGTACAGTATCGATACTTTTTATTCGATACCGTGTCCCTAGGAGTACCTCAGTGTTCAATATTGGGACCACTACTATTTCTTGTATTTATTAACGACATCGTCGATGGTATCTCTTCTAAATGCTTGCTGTATGCAGATGATTTAAAAATTTTTCGTTGCATTAAATCCATGGAGCATAGCGAATTTTTACAAAGAACTCTCGATGCCATTTCTGACTGGTGTGGAAAAAAACAATTACATTTAAATATTGACAAATGTAGAGTTGTGTTATACAGTAGAAAGAATTCCTCAATTGTATACAGGTATTCGATTAACAACGTTGAACTACCACATTGAGAAACAGTAAAGGACCTTGAAATAATAATAATTGGTTACATAGCACATAATTTAATAAGCCAAGGATGTCCGAGTACTTATTACACATCAGTGGCGGCTGCTGCAGGGAGGGCAACGGGGCACTGCCCCCCTTGATAAACTTCTTTTAACAGAGAAATTTAAATACCTAATTTGTATGTAATTTTTCTGATTTGTTTGATAACAAATAATATCCCTAGCAGCAAAATCAGTATATGCACACTTGTCCTACATTAGTAAATATATATTTTTATCCTTCTCTAAAATTGTGATTTTGCTGCTTGGGTATTTTTTCGGAAGTAACAGTCCGTCTCTTCAGCGCGTTTAAAAATCACAGTCTGACGTAGGCTCCGGGGCATCTTACGCCACTGTCCAGTTTGTACTAGAAATCGTGCTTATAAAAAGTGGTGCGGGGCGAGAGCGGTATATGTCACGATAGGGCACTAGACTGTGATGCCGGATGACATCCAGTATGAAATATCACAAAATAACAGAAGTGACAAAAGCGTCACTTGCATAATTCCGATATTTGTGCGCAAAATCAAACAAAATGGCGTGTTTTGTTTTTGTTGTGTATGCACTTGTATAAATATAACCTGTCTTAATTTTATAACTTATAATTTACGAAAAAATAAAGGTGCCAATTAAATTGTTGTTGATATAAATAATAGAAACTGTACGAAAGAAGAAATCCGGAGTACATAGATGTTGCATTTTTGCTTGTAAAAATGTTTAGCAACAAAGTATATTCTACAATTTCTTTTCCTTTCCTAAAGAAGAAAATCCGTAAGTTTTATAACAGATAGTTTGTAATAATTCATCTTTGTAGTAAACACTTTGAATGAAACTTTTTATATAGTGAAGGAACTTCCTTCGAAAATAAGAATTTTAGAGAACATCGTTATCTCTCACAGCCATAACCATAATGAAAAGAAACCAATTCAAACCTCACTGGTTAAGAAACTACCTAAAGGTAAATGTTTATTATAAAATGTTATTTTATAAGAACTAAGTATTATTTGAAATTTTAAAAGCATACTAATTTCAAAATGTATTTTAGTATGTGTGGAAACTATGAATGTTCATAGCACAAGTGAACGTGAACCCACCTATAGGTATGACAATTAATATTTACAATACAAAATTATTTTATGAGCAAAACATAAAATACGTTTAGTTGTTAACTGAAGAATTCGAAGTCATTTTTGAACAAAAATTCAACACATATGTATTTAATATAGTATAAAGTAGAATAATTTAGAACGTTTCAATTACAAACATACAATTAATTTGTTTTAACGAAATGTATAATTTTTTAATTTTATTTTACCAGTTATGGAAATTCCTACCCTATGTTGGGGTTCAAACAGAAAAAAAATCTCTGCCCAAACACCCACAAAGGAAAGACAGAAAATCTCTAAAACAGCATCGAGTTATAGCTACTAAATCTAAAATGAAATCCTATCCTAAACAGGAGAATTTACAATATTTTCTAGGGCTTTGTGACAGATATTTATCAAATGAACTGGCAACTGTTGTTAAATTTAATGCAGTTAATAAAAATAAGAATATTGCAAGATACAGCATACAGTACAAACAATTTGCTTTAAATATCTATTTTTTGAGATCAAGAGTTTATAAATACTTAAGTAAAATACTTCAATTGGAAAGCGTAAGAACATTACAAAGATTAACACAGAATTGGAATATAACTCCACGAGTGTTGATTTTGTGTATTCTGCAAGTGAAATAAAAACTGCTCATTTTACACCATAAGCACGTGAATGCATTCCACGCATGAAATGTGACTAAAAGCTAATTTATTTTATAATATAACTAAAGACGAAATTGTAGGATTTCATAAAATAAATGGTCAAACAACATATAAACCAGCAAAATTTGTTATGGTTCTCTTTGCTAAGGGCATTCATATGAATTGGAAACAGCCAGTTGGTTATGTATTAGTCAGCAGCACATGTAGTGGTAAAGCTTTAGAGGAGACTGTAGATAATACAATACTAAAGTTATTTGCAGTTGGGCTTTCTGTCCGAGCACTAGTATCTGATGTCGGCTCAAATTTTTGTAAATATTCAAAAGAAAAAGGAGTTACTCCAGAATCACCATACTTTTACTTAGAACATAAAATATTTTATTCTTTTGATGTATCACATCTTGTTAAAGCAACTAGGAACACATCTTTTAAATATACAATACAATTTGACAATTTTACAGCAAACCAAAAATATCTACACATTTGTAACCGCGGGAAAGATTTTTACTAGAATAACAATTCATTGTAATCTGGGTTGCCTAATTTTAATTTATTTTATATTCATTTAATACATATTTAAGAAAAATAAGTCCAGAGCGGGGTAGCTTTTATTCAATTCACGAAGTGAACCCAAGCAAACAAATCTCCTCCGAAGGATTTTTGAGAAAACTTTTAATATTTTGACATATTAATTAATTTTCTTTACTATAATTTTTTTCTAAATTTGATATTTCAGCGGAGTAGATTACTAAATTTTTCATAAGTTGACGTTGAAAGGTTTTCTCCAAATTTAAAATCAACAAAAATATCTTGCATCTAAAATCTGCTATTTTTCCATTGTTGACAGATCCACTATATATGACCCTTAAAAAGCAGAAATTAGTTTGGATCACTGGAACTTGATAAATCATATTAAGGTTATGATTTGCAGTAAATTTTATCATTTTCAACTTCCATTAATGTGAATCTTCAAAAATGTTGTACTTCGTGTAGAAGCCCTTGTTTTTTTGCTCCATTAGTTTTGAATTACGTGCTATTAATTTGATATGTTGTTTGTGATATTTCTACCGCTTGGGTTTCAAAAACCCGACTATTCGGCAAACATTCCTTTTGTCGTATTCAGGGTAGCTTTGTGAAGAGTTGTTTCGTGTTAAAAAAGGGGAATTAGATTTCTGATTTTGATGTGAAGTTTACAAAAACACTTATGACATTTAAAAATGTCAATGTGACAAATTATGTCATACTTAGACGTTTAGAAGTAAATGTTTCACAAATTACCATGTTACGGTAATGTAAGCTCATCATGAAACAGCCTGTATATACACGTGCAATATTGACCACAAGCTGTTTTCATATTACTTTTTGTTTTATCACATTTACTAACATTTGCTTAATATTTGTTTCTTATGTTCCTGACAAAGTATTGTCCTAAATAATAATATAATTAAGTATATAATATTTTTATTATTGATATATAAGTTACGCTTAAACATAACTTTCTATTGTGATTAATTCTACATACCTATAAGAAAGTTTTACGGTTACTTACCAGCTTTTATATTGCAGTTAAAAGTTTTATATAAAATATATACATATATAAAAAAACACAAATGAACTACGTAGAACAGTAAGTAGACAATGCATATTGTTTATTAAGTTTTCTAATAAGACTTGTTAAATGAGCATGGCATAAATGAGAAATTTATTGCTTAAGAGTTATATTAATGAAAGAAGACACGACAAAATAGTACAATTCGCAATAAAGCACCAATGTTCCTTTCACTATGACTCCATTGTTTCTAAAACGATGTGAAAACAATTTTTCAAATCCTGACAGTGTATCTTCAATGACCTATGAGAAATCTATATCTGCCTTTCACCATGTTTGATATTTGGTAGATGTAGTAATCGCAGTTTCATAAATATAATTAAAATATATTTTCTTACTAGGATGGCACGTGGTGGTATTAAATATTTTGTATTAAATGAATAAAATACTTCCATATCTTGATATGCTAGAGCAGTGGTTCCCAAACTTATTTTGCCTACTGCCCACTTTGAGAATAAATTATTTTTTAGCGCCCCCATTTTTTCACCTACTCAAAAACCACTATAACTTCAAATTAAATTAATTATTGTGAGCTATATTAGCGGAGATTAAACATTCATTCTAAACGAGACTTTTACTATGGGTTATAGTAAAAGTCTCGTTTAGAATGAATGAGTTAACTTGAGACCTGAGCGTAGTAGGTAGTACACAACGGCGCTCAGGTCTCAAGTTAACTTTTACGGGCTACACCTGCCAATGAGAATGATTATTGAAACGCAACTTTATAGTATTCAGACAAAGTATCTTTTATTCAAAATTCAAAATAAAACAAACATAATCGATTCTAATATAAAAACTAATGTGAAGGATGAATCTGATGCTGTTTAATAAGTTTGTTGATATCAGGTTCCAATTTACTCAAGAACAGCCGCAAGTCACCACGTTCGGTAACATGCAAACGATTTCTCTTTTTAGTAAGCAGCGTTGCTACAGCACTAAATCCACGTTCACACAAATATGACGATGGGAATGCTATCAAGAATCGTTGAATGATTGACCACAATCCAGGGTACAATTGCGGGATCGGTTTTTGTAGCCAAAATTCTTGGTAGCCATTTTTGAACTTGATTTTTATTTCCTCGTTCGTTGTCAATTCTATAAGTTCTTCTTCCAGATGTGGTGATATTGCTGTGTTGACATTTGAAAACGGATCCAACACCCAGTCTGGTATTTCCAAGTTCAAAATATCCTGGTATCGTTCGGTGAAGTCAATGTGGAGCTTTTCCAAATGTTGGCAGTAGGCAAACAAGTCGTCGTTACTGCAGGATACTGATAAATTCGGAAAATTATGAAACTCACGTCTGCCCATATTCTTTTTGTGTAGAAGCAGTTTGGCTGCGAAAGCAGCAACGACATTTTTTGTTTTAATTAAATTTAGTTCATCGCCTTGCAGTTGGAGATTCATGTTGTTGAACAATTTATACAGGTCTGTCATGTAAGCTATATCATTTTTTGATGTAATGAGCTTGTTGCGCAATTCTGTATCTTTAGTTTCAAAAAACTCTATCACAGAGTCAAACAGGTTGTAAAATCGAGTCAGACAATTGCCTCTTGATAGCCAACGAACTTCGGTATGAAACAACAAACGGTTGAAATCTTCGTCATTAGTAACACAAAGCTGATGAAATAATCTATCATTCAAAGAGCAGTTACGGATTTTATTGACTGCTTTGATGACATATTGCAGTGATTGAAATAGTCGTTCACTTAAATTTCTAGCAACCAAATGTTGTCTATGAATAACGCAATGTACAGCAAGGACATCTGGAATTTTATTTTTTACGTACGCTATGAAGCCTTTATGGCACCCTGTCATAGCCGGAGCGCCATCCGTAGCAACTGATATAATATTTTTCAAGGGAATCTCTTTCTCATCACAAAACTTTTCCAATGTATTGAATATGGTTTCGCCTTTTGTATCGGTCTCTAAATTTCTAGCAAACAATAGTTCTTCACATATTTTCTCATCTTTAATAAACCTCACGTAAGACAGCAACAATGCTTCATTAGTTGGTAAAGTGGACTCATCGAGCTGAATTGAGAATTGACTAGTCCTCAGATGATTGCACAATGATTCTTCTATGTTTCCGGCCATTTCATCAATTCGTCTTTGCACAGAATTATTACTCAAAGGAATTTTTCCGATAATATCTGCGGCCGGTTTATGAAGCACAGTAGTTATTACTTCCTTTATTGCTGGCAAAATTAACACTTCTCCGATGTTGTGTGGTTTGCCTTTTTGAGCAATTAACAAAGAGATGTTGTACGAAGCTCGAAGTCCGTCGTCATCTTGCTTAGCAGCCGCCGAAAAGAGTTTTGCTACACTTGGCCGAGTATTATGCTTCTTCTCTAGGTCTTGAAAATATGCTACATTCTTGTCTTTCTTATCTGGATGCATTTTATTCAAATGATCTTGAAGTCTTGAAGGCTTCATTGCTTCATTCGAAAATGTTTTTAGGCATAGAAGGCACAAAGGCGACGATGGGTTTGTAGGATTTTCAATGAATCCGAATTTAATATATTCCGCACAGTATTGCCGTCTCTTCTTTTTTACTTCCGACATTGTTTTGTTTTGAGAAATACGTAAGTATAAGTGTTGAACTTAAGTACTGCTTATCTATTACGCGCGAAACCGCAAATGAAAATAAAATAAATATTACGTTGTTTATATAGGATTGCATAAGCAGCACGCACCGACAGGAATAAGACAAACATGCATAAACTCGTTTATCTCATTCGACGCTCAATCGTACTCAACAAGTAAGAACAAGTATTCTATGAACCAGCCGATTGATACAGTTGCCTTTTTATTTGTTTGTTTGTGTCTCTTTTCGTTTCGAAACGGAGCGACCGATTGATATGTTTTTTATTTTATTTATTCAATAAAACAGGACAGATATATGAACTACTCGGAGAGAAATATCGAACCGAGTTGGTTTGAGCAATCTCTTAATTAATATTAGTTGATGTTCACAAGCTGTAGTCGAGAGTAGGGATGGGACATCGGTGGGTAAACATCGATATCAAACATCGATGTTAACATCGTTGATCAACATCGATGGTTGCAAAATATCGACTACCAAACATCGATGTTTTTAAACATCGATAATTATATTTATAGATTTATTTTTTGGCAGTTTAACAAAAACTTTATTATAACTTAATTAATTTACGTCCTTAACAAAATGATATAAAAGATATCACTATTCAAAAAAAATAATAAAAGAAATATATACATTTATAATATGTAGTTAACTTTAGAAACTACTCAAAAAAAACTATATAAAAAAACAATATTATGCAATTACGCATGAAACAACCACATGACTTAAATCGTCTGATACTTAAAAAATATATACATTTACGTGTATCAAAGCTTTTTAAGAGAACGATTTTTATTTGGGATTTTATAGTCTTGCATTTTTTTTGACTACGCTGGCAAATACCGAGATACATATGGATATGGTTTTATATTTCTGATGTGTCATCTTGCATTTAATACGTGTATCGTCGTGTATGATTGTACGCACTAGGGAATTTCCCGAAGAAGTATACATCGGTAATGTCTATCTCCCTTCTTTTTCTATGAAAATACGTTTACCTCCTTCACTTATTCTGCATGCATACATAATTTAACTTTTATTCTGCACATTAAAAGTACTATAAATTTATGTATTTAATTATATATTATTTAAATATTTATACTGAGTAATATTTAAAAGAGCCTAAAATTAAATATTCGAATTTATATGATATAGCACTGTGTAATTTAAATACTTCTTTTATTCGTAGACAATTTTACATCCTCGTAGCCTGTATGTGAGCTGTTAATTTGGAAACATTTTTGTATTTGTCAACAGAGGACGCTGTTTTATTTTGTGATTAGTGCAAATACATTTTGTCAAGCTTAAAAGTTCGATGTTCACTATATTTCTTCTAACATCGATAGTTTATCGATAAATCTAAATTGCAAACATCGATGCAAAAACATCGAACATCGATCCTAAAATATCGATGTTCAATGAACATCGATGTTTATCGCCCATCCCTAGTCGAGAGTCGAGAGCTCAGTCGGTGTCTAAGAGTCCTCCTAGATTCTAGATGAAATTACAAATCGCCCCCTAAGCCTTTACACAACGCCCCCATTTTTTTTCTGGGTCTCTTACCGCCCCCCTTTAGACCTGCAGCGCCCACAAGGGGGCGTTATCGCCCACTTTGGGAACCTATGTGCTAGAGTATTATGAAGAGTTTTTGAAATATGAACAATCTGTCGATAAAAATCAGATTCTGTAATGATAGATCAACACATTCATGAGTACTGCATATTTTTGATTTTTTGTGCTATGTGACTAGTTTTGTTTATTTATGACTATTTTTTTGTCACAACATATACAGGGTGAGTCATTAGTAGCCGCTTCTTTGATTGCTCTTTTGTGTTTTAAATAAAAGAAAAAACAATTAGTGGAAGATTCATGGTTGCTTGAGGCGCATATTCTAAAAATACTTTAAGCTCTGACGCACTTCCGGTTTCAACGGAAAGCATAAAATTTAATAGTTTTAAATGACTTACTCTATAAATTTTTGGATTTTCTAGTACTGTTTTAAATTGACTATTTAACGATTTCTTCTTTTTCAAAATTGAGCCGTTAGTTTTTGAGTTATTAATTTTTTTTGAAAATATTTGACCAAAACACGTGTTCAGAAAAAAAATCATTTTCACATTGTTTTTAAAAGTAAAAACATTTGGTGGTGCTTGTAGCCAAGAAAATTCTGCATCATTTGGTTTAAGTTGCACTCGACAATACCTCAAAAAACTTTGTTTTTTCATAGCCTACTTCCTGAAGTTTTCACATACCAAAAACTTATTTTTTTTAAATGGAACACGCAGTATTTTATTGAGGTATTTTGTTCCCTTTTTTATTCTCTTTCTTTTTTGTTAACAATGTCCTACACCTATCTTTTGTAATTTCTGAGATAATCACTATATGAGCAATTAGCGTTCAATTAATGAACTACGAGTGCTGTTTTTCTATGCACCAAAATATTCGTTCAATCAATGGAAGGTAGGAATGGCGCCCGACTTCCTTAGTCAACTGTCAAACAAAGTAAATGTTAAATCCAACTATCCCAAAAGTAATAATTTTACAGAATGAAGAGCACCGCATTTCAATATTTTAATTCCGGCAATGTCCAGTTGCAGTATTTCATTTTTGACACTGTTGGTTAACATCGAAATAAAATAAAGGTTATGTTTACTGACATATTTGAAGATGTATTCCAAAAGTTTTGAAAATCCGTCCGTACATAGCAAAGATTCTCTCCTCCATTAACATTTTCATCAAAGAAATAAGGTCCAATTATGTAACTACCCACTATTCCTCCCCACAATTTTAATGACCAACGATTTTTAAAGTTTACAGGTGTGATAAAGTGGGGGGTTTTATGTGTTATAATAACGGAAATTTTGATAATGAACGTATTTACTTTAATAGAAGGTGGCTTCGTTGGTAAACAACAAAAAATTGAGAAAGCCAGGATAATTTATCTGCTGCCAATTGACAAAAATGTAAGCGATTCTGAAAATTTATTTCATCTAACCCTGTGTATGAATATGCTACGGGTGAATTTCATATTTCCTAATTATTCTGGATTCTCAAATTTGACTTACATCTAACTGACGACTAATTTTTATTGTACTAGTATGGGGGTGCTCGACTACACTCATAAGTACCATAAACGTCTTATCCTCACCAGTTATTGCTTTTTCCGCTCTTTCTTTCATATTGAATACTTTCTTTCATATTGAATACTTTTTGTTGTTGTTTCGAAGGTTTCTGGCTTCGGTTGACTTCCACCAGGGATCGTTGTGCAGAAAGTTTGGATGCTAGCAAAGAGTTTCTTTCAGATTCACCTAAAACGTTAATCATATCTATTAACTCTTCATAAGAATAATTCACTTGGATGATAACTAATAGCGATGCTTTTATTACTTTGACATAAATGTATACCGTCTTCCTTTAACAGTTGACTCAGGCAGTCAGCCGTATTCCAGCCTTTATTGGACGAATATTTGGGTGCATAGAACAGCGCCCGTAGTTCTTTAATTGACCGCTAATTGCTCCTATAGTGATTATCTCAAAAATTACAAAAGATAGGTATAGGACATTGTTAACAAAAATGAAAGAAAATTAAAAAAAGGAACAAAATGCCTCAATAAAATACTGGGTGTTCCATTTCAGAAGAATAAGTGTTTGGTATGTGAAAATTTCAGGAAGTAGGCTTTGAAAAAGCAAAGTTGTTTGAGGTATTGGCAGAATTTTCTTAGCTACAAGCACCACCAAAGTTAATGTTTTTACTTTTAAAAACCACTTGTTTTTTCTTTTATTTAAAACACAAAAGAGCAATCGAAGAAGCGGCTACTAATGACTCAGCCTGTATATAACAGGTTAATGGTGAATTACCACTGCGTATTTTACATCTGTTTGAAGAGCCTCAAATAGCGTGAAACAGGTCAGAGATTTGGTACTCGGTAGTAAAATACTTTTCACTATTTCGTATGTATTGAAGCTTCAGAATAAATTATTATTTATACTACAAAAGAAACTTGGAAAATACGAGCAGGTGACGCATAGTGTTAAATTAGGACGCATGACATCAACATTCTTTATTTATAATTTCCAAACGGCTTATTTAATAATAGAAGAAGATAGAGCAAATAAAGGTAGACGTTTCATAGTTGCCGACTTAAAAACATGACAATTTCAAAATCGCAATGCGTAAGTGAATTACAGATACCCGTTACTACTACTTTAGTATGTTTAATGTTTTTACTGATATGTTGGCTAAAAATGTAGCTTTGAAACAGTAGGTACATAATACATTACTCTTTACTCTTGGTGAACACTGTGGACAGACTATACTACACACATTATGCAATCAACACACACATTCTTAGAGATGTACTGAAGAAAACTAACAAGTTTGAAACACGTGTATGCAGCTGTTTTACATTTAGCCGTCTGCAATTTAATTTATAATTTACACTTTTTTACATTCATATTTATTTTACATTATTAGTGGGTTATTTAACACATAGGTTAGCACTGACTGCCATGTGGGGATCTTGATTGTTGTCCCTGATAAATCGAGGATCTTCTGGCAGAACAAACAAATTGCAGTCTGCTTGTGTATGTCAAGATGGACAGTTTAGATTAATTTTATACGTTTCTTTAATGTATGTGGTTATGAATAACGTATAGTTGAAAACTTAATCAATTTTAAACATAATCCGGCCTATTTATTTACGAAAAGACACTCGGTATATACTGCGAAAACTCTCCTGGTAAATATTTCCACTCCTTATTTGAAATGACATTAAACCTTGAATTATCCATTACTGCTTCTTTTATTAAAGGTGCATAAACCATTGCGAGAAATGCAAGACAAATTAAGAGTAGAACGGAGATACAACTATTTGCATTTGTCAATGGTTTTATTTGAAATAAGCACAAAAAAGTCGGTGGAAGAAATAAGGCAAATTAGCAAGTCATAGGCGAGATTGTAGTGACCTTATTTATATTACACCGCTTCTTCGTGAAAGGCGAATGAACCGAGTTTCATCTTCTTTACTTACTATTTGTTTGGAAATCAGCAAAGTAGTACACATGTCTATAAACTGAAATCAATTTGTTCGTGTTTTGTGTTTTAATCTGTTCTTTGGTAATACACGTTTTGATTATATAATAGGTACATGCAAAATCATTAAATTAAATTCTGCGACACCTTTAAAGTTAGATGGTTTCTTTTATTTATCCCCTGTAACGTTATTTTTTAGATGATAATAATATGTATGTTCAAGAATTATTTAAAGAAAAATGATATAGAATTATGAAATATTTACATACAGGTTGGCGCATTAGTGTGGGGAAGCCTGATTTATTTGACATTATAAAAGCTATAAAAAAAAATTATTAAAGAAAGGTGTAGTTATTCTTAAGCTTCATATTTTAAATTTAGGTACATACGAGTATATACAGGGCGTTTTTTTAACGCAGGTGCAGACTTAACTTACATTTTTTTAAATGGAATGCTATACCCTTTTTTGCGTATTTAAAACCTTCTTACTTTTGCGGGCCTTCTCATATAGGGTTTGCCTTATCTATTCCGTGTGTTTAAAAAGTTATGACCATTTTTACGTCTAAATTGAGGTGTTTTAAGAAGGCTAGTTCTGGTATGGAAAAAATTATACGACCTTTTTAGCACCCTTGCTTGCTTTGGGTACGCCTTTTATTTTCGCTGATTTGTGACTTTAATAAAAAAAGAATCTTGTAT
Source organism: Amphimallon solstitiale (assembly GCA_963170755.1). Taxonomy (NCBI): domain Eukaryota; kingdom Metazoa; phylum Arthropoda; class Insecta; order Coleoptera; family Scarabaeidae; genus Amphimallon; species Amphimallon solstitiale. The sequence continues at coordinate 18,476,752 of OY720680.1, forward strand.
ACAAGGTGAGTCAAAACTCGGATCCTTAATTTTGTCATTAAATTTAAATAGAACTCTCTTTATTTTTTATGATGTTTCGATAGATATTTATCTGTTCGTTTATTCCTAACTGTTAGGGTTTAGTGGATATTTCTGCTTAAAATTGAAAATTGTTTTTTTTTAAATATCATTAATTAACAAGTTACACGCTGTGCACTATCGGTAAAAGAATAAGAAAAAGTATGTTAAGCTAAAGAATAGTATACTAAACTATATGTTCAAAATGTTGACCCATAACGTCAATACAGTGTTGTAAAGGGGCCCACACACTGCGTTTTTGTTCGGCAGTTTTGTTCGACGAACAAGTCTGTCGAACAAAAACGACGAACGTGAGTTGCCCACAGACTACAGTTTTGTTCAGCAGTTTTGTTCGGCAGTTTTGTTCGACAAAACGTTGGTTATGAACTATATAGAACTACACCACTGCAAGAAATCGTCGTCTTTTAAAACTGTTTACCGCACACACTTCAGATTTGTTCGACGGTTTTGTTCGACGGACATAAACAGGCCGAACCAGATTATTTTCAGCAGCTTTGTACGCCAACATCAACGACGGTTTTCGACCCACACACTTCGGTTTTGCGTCGTTTTTGTTCGAACAGACTTGTTCGTCGAACAAAACTGTCGAACAAAAACGCAGTGTGTGGGCCCCTTAAGTCTTTGTTCAAACGATCGACTAGCGTTCCTTAAGATTTCTGCATCAATACTCTGAAAGGCTTCTCTTATTCTTTCCGTCATGTTTGCTCGTGATGTTACCGGTAAACGGTCGACTAAGGCCTAGCGCAGACGCATCGATTTTTACCGTACGGAAAAATATCGTTCGATCAAATTCTTTTAGTGGAACAAAGAAGAGCATAGGAGCGTGCACACGCTTCGAACTCCACACGATACGGTACGATCGTCGTGTTGGTGCCGTGTATTGCCACTACGACAGACGGACGCCGTGTCGTTGCCGTGAATATAGTGGCGTATATGATCCAACGAACGCTTGCACACGCCACGATTTTTATTCGAACGTTAAATCTTCACGTCGATCTCTGTCCTTTATGATTTGCTTAAGATATTCAGTACAGTAGCGGTTAACTAACCTTGTGTGGTCTATTCATTTTTTAAATATAATTTATTGCTGTCACTATGGACGACAATGTGGATAACAAAATCCTCATTTCATTGATTGAAATCAAATCAGTGTTGTGGGACAAAACGCTACCAATTCACATAGATAGGAATGCTACAAAAAATGCATGGAATTCATTTTCACAAGCTTTTAGCAAATGCCTGCACTACTATGCAGAGAAAATCACAGTGTGCAAATAACACAAATGATGAGATAATGTACGATATTTTTCCGTACGATCGAAAATCGATGTGTGTGTACACATAAGACACACGATAAAATAACGTACGATATTTTGCCGTACGGTCGAAATCGATGCGTATGCGCTAGGCCTAACTTTTTTAATGCTCCTTTTTTCGGCTGTTTTTGTGCGGGATATCTCGTTTCATAAACTCTTTTTGCAAGAACGCCATTTTTCCAACATTCTCCCAAATCATGTCCGTTAATTCCTCTTTAAAAACAGCAGTGTAATACTTTAACCCCGGTTTGTGCGGTAATAACACAATTATTTACGTTTAAATCGAAATATCTACTAAACCCTAACAGTTGGGAATACGGAATGGTTAACAAAAATGAACGAAGCGATAAATATCTATCGAAGCATCATAAAAAATAAAGAATGTTCCATTTAAATTTAATGAGAAAATTAAGAATCCGAGTTTTGACTCACCTTGTATACAAGATATATCTTTTTTTATTAGATTTATGAACCAGCGAAAATAGAAGTAGTACCCAAAGCAAGTAACACCTTAATTTAGACGTAAAAATGGTCATAACTTTTTAAACACACGGAATAGATCAGGTAAACCCTATATGAGGTTCACAAGAAAAAGCAGGTATTAAATGCGCAAAAAAGTATAGTATTCCATTAAAAAAAATATAAGTTAAGTCTACAACCGAGGTATAAAACACCCTGTATATGTATATCTAATTTTAAAATATAAAGCTTAAGAATACATACACCTTTCCTTAATACATTTTCTCATAACTTTTATCATGTCAAATAAATCGTGCTTCCCCACGCTAATGCGCCACCCTGTATATTCTTTTTCAAATCAATTAAATTATAATTTAATATTTCTTTACAATTATATAGTGTTCAAAATATGTGTGTATGTGTGTCTTCGGCTAATTGTCCTTCTTTTTCTTCCCCTATGCAATGGTACAGTCCATTTTCATCTATTAATTTTATGATTTTTATTATTTTTATAGAATTTAATTAAGTATATTTTTTATTAATATTTTAAAAAGAAATATTGAAAATCAATGAATGCATTATCGTATTATTAAGTCGCAATTAGTCATAGGTTTAGTATGTATTTAAGAGTAAGAAATGTGACGCCAAAAGTTTATATTAACGTGATAAACACTCCGACAGTAATAAACATTCCCACAGCTAAAAGAACGTGTATGTGCGTGTGAATGTGAATGGAAACATCCGAACTTTGTAGAACGCGGGGAACCCCCGACATTCTGATATAAAAGGGAAATACGCGTTCAAGAAGAGAGAGTCGAAGGCGAGATACGTTAAATGATGTATCAAAAGGCTAACTCAACTCCCAACAATAGACTACTCATAAGAGTCATTGTTAATATAACTTAAATAAATAATCGACTACTGAGATAATCGGCCACGGTCAGAAGAAACGTGGTTATTTATAAAAGAGTGATAAAATAGTGTTCAAAGTTGCACATAAGCAGTAAATGTGCAAAGTGTTATATTGTAAAAATAAATATTACTTGATCATTTCTATTAACTCGAATCGCCCTGAGATAATCTGAGTTTAGCTGGGGTTTCTTTACATTATGTCTCCCAACTTTGGGGTTGTACCTATACACCTATTTCCTTAAAATTTGCTTAAATCCCATCAATTTGCTTGTATTCCAATTTATTTATGTTTTATTGTACTTACTTTTTAAAACTTTTTCACTTAGTATATACGAAATGAATTTTGCACTCATGTATAAATTGACTATTTAATTTTATTTTGATAAATCTCCAAATAAAAACATATCTATAGTTATGATCCAATTTCATTGCTAACTAGTACTTCTTTGAGTCTGCAAATTCTTGTTTTTTCTTTAATTGTCATATCTGCATTGTTACATTTTGACATTTCCTTGGATCGTAGTACAAATATGTATATTCGTGTTATGTTATATTTTACATAAAATTTGATTTTTTCAAATTAATATATGCTTAATTCTAAAGTAGTGATTTAAACTATTTCCATTTCGGAATAACTGACTAAACATAACACATATAAACTCTATATAAACCAACTAAAGACTTTAATTTTTGTATATTGGTACATATATTAAAGATAAAGTAAGTATACTAACATGAAAGAAGCTGATATTAACCAAATATTGAATATACTAAACTAATTGTTATTTCAAATAGTAGGGTTAAACGGTTCAATACGTCCGAAATGGAATAACGTCCCACTGCGATAGTTAATTGCATTGTATTATTTTTGAACCAAGGATTGAAATTAATATTTCTCATTGGGTTGATTGCTAAACTTCCTATGCATCTAGGACTCTGTTGAGGCATTCATTGCTTGTAAGTTCGACCATATCCTTAGTTTGCACCCATGAATTCGGCCTTGAGCATGAGAAACAGTTTGTTACCCAAATAAAGTCTGTAGACAGGGTTGGTTTTGCATCAGACAAGGTCTCTGAAGAGAATAGCCCATCGATTTTTAAGAGAAACAAAATCTGCTGGTGAAGAATGGTTTAAAAGATTCATTCGAAGGATTAAGTGTTGGAAAATCTAAATGTCTCTCAGTAGCTAGGGCACAAGAAATGAATTGAAAAAATGATCTGTTCGATAAACTGGACAATAAACCAGGAAATGTTATCGGATCTAAAGTATCAAAAGACGTTTATTGTCTAACCAGTTCTGAAACGGGGGAAAATGTTTCTGTAATCGCGTATTGTAATGCCGAGAGAAACTTTCTGCTACCAGTACTAATATTTAAGGAAAAAGCAAATCAATCAGAATTTGTAATTAGTCTCCATCCAGGAACTCACTTGTTCATAATGCCTAAATCTCTCTACATTAATAGCGAATTGGGAAAGTAGTTCTCAATTCTCATACTAAATGGTCATTGCTCACATTCTAATAAAATTGACAGAATGTTATTAGTTGTTCTGTTATGTTTGTCGAGCTACACTACGCATGAACTCCAACTACATGATCGGAGATTTTGAAGGCATTAAAAATGTACTTTGATCAAGAGGCAAGAACTTGGTTTTCAGCCCACTAGGACAGAAAACTAACAACATATTATTTGGTAATTAGAAATGCTTGGGGTAAACAAGAACAAGTGTAATTTTTCCATATCATGCAGAATTATCCTTGAGATTTTTTTTCAATTTCTAACGCCAGTGAAAATGAACAATACTGCTGATTCCAAACGTGATAAGAAAGAATTACCAACTACTGTAGCATTACTGGACCACCAGGAACAAAAAAATTCAAAATTTTTGAGACATACAAATCCAATTCCAGTTATTCTCAAATTTGTTCAAAAAGGAAGCAATGCGCCGTAGTATTAATATGCCCAGACAATTCATCCAAACGTTAAACTTTTATATGAGGAAAAACAAAATACCAATGCCAAACACGAAGAAAAAAGGTAAAAGTCGTTAACTCATGTTGTTCAAGTAAAATCTTATTGAACAAAAATAAATATTAGGTACTTTTCATAATACTGAAAATGATTTAGATACAATGCTGTTCTTGATGGCTACATGAAACTTGCACCACCTACGTTATGTATGTATGTCTCGAATGTGGGACCTAATTTATTCTTATGGGTCGCTTTTTACAAATTTTTGAAATTGCTTTTTATTATTTCGTGTTTTTATAGAACAAAATATGTTTACACTGTGTTTCAAAAGCCTATTTCATTTGTATGATTAATTTTAGAATATAACTAGTTTTCCAAGTACAAATTTTATGTTAAATATGGGACTAATTTCACAGTTTTAAATTGCACTATTTGGTACTGTGTTTATTACATATATAAAAATTGCTAACTCATAAACTGAAAGAAAAAACGATTTTGTATATGTAACGTTAGTACGTATTGTAAATACCTACACATAACAAATAATAACAGCACGAAGCTCAATACACGCTTGTTTGTATAATTGTAATACATTGCGGTTTAATAAAAACCAATAATTGTTACGTAAGATCAATTCTAATGTCAGAATGTTGAAAAAAATCACGTTTAGCATATTATTCTATCTTAGAGACCACATAATTTGCATGAAGTTAAATTGTTTGAGATAATGCTATTATATCATTTGCGGTATTTTCAGGTAACAGTAACAATGGTACTCATATTATGGACAAACAATAAGCCGCCTAAATATATTACAACGTCCTCCATTTTTTGCGATTTTACTGTATGAATGATTATGCATTTGCGATTGCTTGAAAAACTAATATTATTTGTAATAATTATCATGACGATGATGATACCTCAGAATGTGAAAGCAGTAGAGAAATATTTGGTATAAGGGAGTAGGCAAAAAGAGTTATTCACATATGTTCCTGGATTCCAGACTAGTTTTTCTCTGATATATTGTATTAGAACAAATACCTCTTACATTATTTACTGACAGTTATGTGTCGTGCTGTTGATTTTTAATAATTTATCATAATACTTTTCTTATTTTATCACATACTGTTCCTCTATTCGATTACACTACGTCTACGAAAGTATTGTCTTGAAAATTTTTGTCTTCAACATGTTTGTTGATGTCCACGTTTTGAAGAGTTTTGAAACAGAAAAAGTGGTTTTTGAAAAATCTCTCTCTCTCTCTCTCTCTGTGATCTATTAAGTATTCCCTGATTAGGTTCTGCTTTATACTTGTGCTTCGGTAGAGCTCAAATCTCGGGGGATAGTACGTTAAACAGTCTTGGACTCCAAAAATCGATATATTTTTGGGTTTTGGCTGTTCGATGATACGAGATTCGAAGATGCAGCCTCGATCTGGAGGGGTAGTCGCGATTCGATATAAACACCCGGCAAGGTAAGTATTTTTAGTTTCTTAAAATGTTGTGTTCTTTTGCAGTCGACATTCTTGAAAACCCACAAGTCTGACTCCAAAAAAGTGTTCCATATGAAGCAAGTAGTACGTCAACCTAGCCCCTTCCTGCGTTGACGCACGTTTTATACGCTTGGTCGCGTATATTGTCGCTGTCAGCCAGCACTCAGTGCTCCACATGACTCCCCCAGGAAAGTGTACCCACCAGATACAAGCAGGAGTTTTGTTTGCATGGGTTCTGAATACCGTTTGTTCTGGAATATCACTTTATTGGTGTTCGACTCATTCTGTAATAAGCTTATTCTCATGAAACCAATCTTGAGCTGCCTGCACTATCAGCATGGATTCGTGGGATAAAGTATTCTTATCACAACTCTTGACCAGAATCGAGGAATCCAATGTTTACCGGTAATAAGAACAATTAATTAGATGACACGTTTTTTTCAAGAACACTTGACTAGGAGATTCTTGACACTTAATAGATAATACTAACATATCGGACAGTGCTAATTATTTGACGAAAGCAGTCCGGAGGAGATACCCAGACAGTGCTACAAACGTGGTTAGTACAGAGAGCAATATCTCCTAAACTCAAATTTATAAATAAGCTGTAAATTAAGACAAAAAATTTCGTAGAAAATTACTATTAATATTAATAACAAATGCTGACTACCAAAAGAAAGAAATAACAGAGAAAAAGCAGGTTTAACATACTCCTTTTGGAAAATTATTTACCAGGTGAAGAGTTCCACTTCATACGCATAGATGGCCCCGTCGGCTAAATCCAGGTGAAATTATAAAAAAAATCCACTACAAACGCATGAATGGATTCGGCGGCTAAGTTGTCTTAAAAATTATAGAAATTGTTTATTTCGATTTTGTAGATGACTTCTTGAATTTTAAAAAATGTTGCGGTGCTAATATCATCGACGTTTTTAATTGTATTAGAAGATTTTGAAACTTTTACTATTCCACATCACAATATTTGCCCCATAAAATATTCGGCCACTCTGGCATCGGTAGCATCATTTGCACTTCCTTTAAGCCTAACATGTGGAAGCATTTCTTCTACAGTATTGGAAGTAAATGATTTTGTTAAGATATAAGAAAACCATAATTTTGTTGTACACTGTACTTAAATATTATAAGAAACTGATATACTGCATGTATACTTATTAAAAGAATATAGAATATTTCCAAATAACATAATGTCATATTCTCTAAACTAATTTTTTCTTTGTATTTCGGTACATACCTATTTGATGGGCTTTTTTCACTTTGGCACTATTAGAATTTGCTAATTTTGTTACTTAAAGTGATACATTCTTTGGTGCTGCGTATATTATTGTATTTCTGTGCACATATTGCAAGACAGCAAGATTTGCTTCAACACTAATCACTTTCTTGTTGACATTTTTCAACTTTACGATGATAACAAGGTGCATTATTGTTAATAATTACTACAGCATTTTTATCTATCCAACAGATACAAGTCTAATTACAGAATAAAAAATGAAATTGTTGAAATATTCAGTTCATCTTGAACTTTGAAGGACATCTATAGCTATATACATACATAGGACTATAATTTTTATCCAGTAACAAACATTGACATGATGTATCAAGGTCATATCGTATATATTTTTAAATATCCAAAGATTATTATGAAGTAGGTATTTTAGAGTAAAGAGGCATTTGAAATTCAACATTCAGGCTAGTTAGATGTACACCTATGTATATGTTTCACTTATTATTTATATATTTTCAGGTATATCTAAACTATTTATATGTATGTACAGTTCTAAATGTTTAACAGGATTTAAAACGCATCGTGTATGCGTTTTAAATCCTGTATCTTCCTAAAATTAATTAATAAAAGCTTAGCGGGACTTGATTATACATACTCGTATGTATCTGACTGAAGCCATTTTAATTAAATAGTAGTATTACCTATACACTATTGAATCGAGACCTTGATTACTTGCGACAAACGATCAGCAAATATTTATGCATTAAATTTACATGTTTAGGTGTGTATATGAATATCTGCTATGGAGATTATTTTTTAATTATTTAATTACACATCCTTGTTTTCACCCGCTTCAGATCATTAAATATGGTAGTATTTTACTACTAGATTATTATGTAAATATATAACTTATATAGTCATTCTACAAAGAGAATAGAGAAGGATTTTATCATTAATACTACGATATATGTTGTAATAAAACTTTAAACACAATATATGTGTAACAATGAATCTTAGATGTTTCATCTCCAATGATAAAGTTTATAATTGGCGCAACATCAGCCCTGCATATTTCAACATTACACGCTTAATTTTGAATATCTCATGTAGATAGAACGAACGGAAAAAGTATTGTCATCACGACCATGTTTAAATATTTCAACATCTCGTACACAGGTCTTTTTGAAACACTAATTGTTAGTAAACTAAGAATGATGTATTGTTGTGTAAATTGATATATTGTGCTGAGTAATAATATGAGTGATTGTCACTGTATATTTTGTATAAGTTTGAAGGATTATTTAATTGTACTAATTTTTTTTTATGTATGTTAAATTAAAATATTTAAACTAAAAAAGAACAGTTGTGTATACTTAAAATGTTATTTATTATAGTAAAGATGTGTGCAGTCAATTATGAAAACATTACTTGAAGGAGTAGTAGTAGACCAGGTTTTTGGTTGCAGTAATTTTCATTGGATTCTGAAAATAGAGATTTAAAGTTATTATTTATGTAAAAATGTAGTTATTATCGTGTAAAATTTGTCTAATTAACAATTTCGTAAAGAAAAGTAATTTAGTGTTGAATGTTGAAGTATGAAGGAAACAATTTAGTAAATAATTCGCGGGTAAAGTTTGAATAAGCGGATCTGTCAAAATTGACATTTACATAAAATTTTGTTAGTAATGTTTTGTGAAGTACAAAGTCTTAGTAATTCATTATTATAAATTATTAGAGATTTAATATAGAAGGTATACTGAAATTTGGAAAGCACTGAAACGTATCAATAAAGTTTTATAATACCATTTTGAACAAGAATTATGAAAAAAGGAATTTAATTGGATGAAATTAAAAAACGGAAATATTGTCTTGGTGACGAAAAACAAACAAGGAGATTGAAAAATATTTTTCAAGCAAGGTGCGTGTAATTTTCGGAAAATCACGATTTTATTCCGAAAAGTATACTTTAAATTCACGAAAACCGCGAAAGTTGGTGAGAAAAGTGTTTCTTTCAGCATAGAAAATATTTATTTGATGGTAGAATAAAAAATTATTATAGAGAAGCATAAAATTATAGAATAATTTTATTATTATCGAATTAAAAGATATCCTGGATGGTAAAAGAAGATATTTACGAAGGAAAGGAATATTTAAATAGTACTTACCAAATATTAACCAAGTCCGAGCGGAATTTTAAATTCATCAGTAGTACGTGAGACCAAAGAGGGATTCCAGTTATCAAAGTCCAGTTTATTGTATAAAACGAGAAGTTCCTACTAGTTAGAAACACAGATGTCGTTCCAGATATATGTTAAATTAATTAAAAGGATCCGGGGAACCATATAATTCCGAAGAGGTCTAGTTCCAGTGTTAAGTCGAGATAAAAGTACAGCTGCATTATAATCCAGAAGATATCCTGTAATTTTCGAGGACACAACAAGATACATCCTGTTAGATATACCCGAAGAAGTTCCAGATCCAGGATTAGAACGAGGATATACAAGAAGTCATACTAGGAGAGATCCAAAGAGTCATCCGAGGCACAGCACGAGTCCAGGAAGGTTGTTTTTTTTTAAATAAAGAAGATCCACTGTAGTTATCTACGAACGTATTACCAGAACCTGTGAGGAAAAAGGAAAATATAACTTGAATAACCCAGAGAAAGAAGATAAATGTTAATAAGAGGTTGTATAATTTTTATATAAGAAAAAAATTTGAATTTATTTTATTTTACATCGAGTAAAAGTCATGAATATTGTTAAGAATTGCTTAATAGTATAAAACAAGAATAGAAGTACGTATTGTAAAAAGTTTAAATCTCTATTTTCATAAGAAGTTTCAAAATATGCACATATAAATGAAATTACATGACCTTGGTACTAAAACATACCTTCAAACTTGTTTAATATTTTATAGACGAAAGTTATTTATAAATAATTAAATTGCGTGGCTTAATGCATGCAAAATTGAAAAAGTTACATTGAATTAGATTCTGTACATACCTTATCGAATAGATAACATTTGCTGAACATCCTTCATATAACAATAAATGTACAGGTACAATTAGACAGGTTAAACAATTTATGTACATGTCGTATAATTATATTGGATATATTTTCGAATCAAGATTTAAATATTTATTGTTATTAAACGATTATTGTGGTGAAATTCTTCTTTTTATTTGGTAAAGTAGAAACATTGTGTTAGACATTTTCCTATCGGAAATAGAAGTTTGATAAGTCAATGACCTACAAGTAAACAAAATAAAATAGCATTTATAAAGTTAATTGTGAGAGGAAAAGTATACATACCATACGATTGTTATCCTATAAGTGGGATAATTCATTTTCAGAAATATTCACATCATCAAAAGAATAATTATAACAGGATTATTTGAAGCATGTAAATTGTTATTTTTATGTAGCAGTTGATAATGGCAAATACCAGTGCGACATCTTTATAAAAGTAAATGTAATGCTAGTACTGTGTGGTCAAAATAAAAACTAGTTTCAGTTATAGAAAAGTAATACCATAAAGAAGTGTTGAATTTTTAAATTACTATATGAAAGAGTTAGGAGATAAATATTTATTTCTAAATGCATTAAGAATATTATCATAATAGAAAATTAAATTGATTAAGAATAAAACTGAGTAGTGTTTGGGCATAGTTAAAAGAAATAAAGAAATATATAATAGCATATGAGATAATAAATTTGGTACAGAATTTTAAAAAAATTATATACTGAGTGTTACATTATCATTATCATATTATAACCTGAGATTATTTGAGTTAATTTGAATGACTAGGTAAGAGAGGAGATATTATTAGCAACACACATAACAAGATTTGAATAATTTTGGGGTTTATTATTTATTAGAAGTGTTGCAAGTATATTATCCCCTCCACTAGTGCATTTTATGGCGTGCCCAACGTGGAGCGATTAAAATAAGACTCGCAAATAGTATTTTGATTATTTTATTAATTTTGATTAGGTGTTTGTAATTTATATTACCCTCCTTAGCTCATGTTTATGACGTATTTAACGTGAAGCAATTAAAATAAGACTCGAAATAACATATTTCAAATATTTTATTTATTGTTTTAATAGCGGTAACATTGGTATACATTTTACAAAGGCAGTAAAGTCAGTTACAAACATATTAAGATATAAGAAATAGTGCACTATAATTATTTAAAATGAATACCAGATCTAAGAGTAACTTTGGATTAAATAGATCTGAATCATCTAGTGACAGTGAAGAGGAAGTAGGTCAGGATGTGAATGTACCAGAGGGAGGAGAACTTACATTACAAGTTCAGGAAGGTATTGAACAGACAGGGGAAACACAGGATAGAGGTGATAAGGTGGAAATTCAAGGAGAGACTTCGAAAATAGAAATGTCGATCCCAGTAGTAGATTTTGGATCAATGTTACAAATGTTAAAACAGATGTATGAAGATAATAAAAAGGTTAACGAAGAAAATAAGAAAAATAGAGAGGAGGATCTTAAGAGAAGCGAGAAAAATAGGGATGAGGATAAAATGGAAGCTAAGAAAAATAGGGATGAGGATAAAAAAGAATTAATTGGTAAATTTGACAAGGCAAGTGAAGAGAATAATAAGAAGTTAATGGATAAATTAGACAAGATGATTGAAGAAAGTAGACGCCAAAGAGAGGAAGATAAAGAAGAAAGAAGACGACAAAGGGAGGAAGACAAATTAGAAAAGCAAATATGTGTGAAAGACCAACAAGATACAGCAGAGGTTAAGGAAATATTGAATATGGAAGAAGGAATTATTATGGGAAATCAGTTATTAGAAATAGAAAGAAATGAATCTAAAGAAGTAATGGAAAATGTTGAGAAGGATGTTATAAACTGCATTGACGTTAAACAAAAGACAGTAGAAATTAAGAAATTTTATACAATCGCACTATTACAAAAGAAAACAAAATACTTAGATTCTGGTAGAAGAATTCTAAGATCGTATGTAGATACACTTTTAATAGGAGCAAAAGATGACAAAAAGTTAGTTTTATTTACTTCAAGGCAGGAAAAAGGGGTAGTTTCAGGGGACGATAAATTCACTGGAAACAAATTTAATGTTGGACATAATGTGATACCAACATATATGAAAAAGAATATAAGAAGTGTTATAGGAAATGCAGAAGGGAAAATTTGGAGTCAATTTAAAGGAACGGCAAATGGGGATGACTTCGTTGAGAGAAAACGAGTTTATTTGGATAGAGATTTGCAAAGGAAGGTGTATTATTTTACAGTGATTTTGGATATAGATGTCAGAAGATTTTTAGGACATGATTTTGAATTTCAGGACGGGACAGACATATTGATATTAAGCAATGCTGGTATTATGTTATTTTTCAACAAGGTTGGAAAATGTGTGAACAAGATGTCTTGTAGAATTGAAGAAAATGATTCATGGAATAAAGTAAATATGGTTCATGGGAACATATTTGATACATTACAGAATAGAATCCGATTAAAAATAGAAATGGAAAGAAATGACTGGGAAAATGTATATACGACCGTTTGAAATAGGGCATTTATAGGTAAGACACAATATTGGGAGATTGTATTGTGTAAGTGAGTAACGCCACTTCCTAAATCTGAGTTAAATTAAATCTTTCGACTATAGGTAAGACACAATATTGGGAGATTGTATTGTGTAAGTGAGTAACGACACTTCCTAATTCTGAGTTAAGACAAATCATCCACAATGATTTAATAAGACAAATCATCCAAAATGATTTAATACGAGAAATCATTCACAACGATAAAATAAGACAAATCATCCACAATGATTTAATACGAGAAATCATCCACAACGATAAAACACAATAAATCATCCAAAACGACAAATCATTTACGACGATATAATTATGACAAATAATTCACGTTATTTTCATAAGTAAGAAAATATTAGGAGATTAAACTGTAAAAGGAGAAATGACATTATTTCTCTGAATCATACTAATGCATACCTAGGAAATTTTAGTCAGGACAGAAGATAAGAAAGGAGATCGTCTTCTGAAGGTACTTACAACACCTGCTTATCCAAGTAACATGTAGATCTCAAAATTTCAAAAGTTATTGACAAATAGAGACATGTAGTTTATTAGAAAATAAATAAACATATAGTACTGAAGTATTAGGAGGACATAAATACCTTATGATAAGACAGGGGCATGACTAGATACATATAACAAAGTGATAAGGAAGGGGCATATTGGATTTCGCTTTCTTTTAAATGAGTAAAAGACATAATGATGAAACAGGAATACATGTATACAAACAAGTTCATTTTTATCGAGATAAATAATTTGAATTTATAGAGAGGTTACCAGATAAAGAATTTACATATAGTATTCCGGAATGATATTAGATTAATTTAGTTATAGGACTGTTACAATTATTAGTTATTAAAAAAAAAAAAAAAAAAATGATTAATTAAAAAAATAAGTTATTTCCTCATTCTCATATTGTATATAAATTTGTAAATAATCATAAGAGAAGGTAATATAAGTAATCTTACTAGTAAATAGACTTGCCCAAGTATTTAAATGGAATGAAATGGATAAAGAAGTTGTATAGAAGAAAAATAAACATGAGCCTTATAAAAATAAAAAGAATATTTAAAATAATTAAAACACTTAGTAGGGTTATATAATAATTATTAAGATTTAACAAACATTATAGGTGATGAAGAAATACAAAAGAAAGAAGTTAGGAAGAGCCTTTTAAATAAAATATGTCAGATGAAAGTAAATGCTTACAATAAATAGTAAATATTAAAAGTACCATGAGAATATGGAATTATTATAGAGTGATTATGTATAAAAGGGTGAAAAATACCCATAATGATATAAAATATAGGACCAAAAGTGTCTAAAAAAGAATTATATAGGTAACGTAAGCCTTTAAAAACGATAAGAAAGAATTTGGACTTTCCATAAATGAAAGTATAGGGGATGACGAAAATGTCAATTATAGGTAAAAGGGGAATTTGTTCGTATGAGAACAGTATATAAAGAAAATAATATATATAATTAGTGAGCATAGTGAATCATTCTAAAAAGAGGCTAATAAGTAACTGAAGTATTAACAGATAAAAAGAATATGTTATTCACCTATTTATGTAAAAGTTAGTACAGATAATATTTTTATAAGAAGTTGAGTAAGGAAAACACAGAAAAACATATATGCAATTAATGTTAAAAAGTTTGGTGGCAATTAAAAAAATATAGATATTTTAATAAGGTATTGGAACATCAAGAAGGATTATAATATATAGTATGATAAATAATGGAATAAAAATTACTTATACAGGGCATAGACATCCATTTAAATAAATAAATTTATGCTTTTCTAATGAAAATAAAAAAAAAAAGGGAAAGCCTTATATTACTTTTGGACTTATAAGAAAGTTGAGTTATATAGTTATGAGTGTCACAAATAATTTTGAATTTAAACATTGTTATGTACAGATAGTTATAAATAAAAGTTTAAATGAAATTACCAAATAACAGAAGATTCATTTAAAATCTGTTAAAGGATTTAGTTTGATTAAAATAAGTGTTTGAGCACATTGTTGAACATGTGAATTATCAGTTATGGTTTAATAAATATAAATTTTGATTCGAGTTGAAAATTTACATTTTTTAAAAGGGGCATATGTGCTGAGTAATAATATGAGTGATTGTCACTGTATATTTTGTATAAGTTTGAAGGATTATTTAATTGTACTAATTTTTTTTTATGTATGTTAAATTAAAATATTTAAACTAAAAAAGAACAGTTGTGTATACTTAAAATGTTATTTATTATAGTAAAGATGTGTGCAGTCAATTATGAAAACATTACTTGAAGGAGTAGTAGTAGACCAGGTTTTTGGTTGCAGTAATTTTCATTGGATTCTGAAAATAGAGATTTAAAGTTATTATTTATGTAAAAATGTAGTTATTATCGTGTAAAATTTGTCTAATTAACAATTTCGTAAAGAAAAGTAATTTAGTGTTGAATGTTGAAGTATGAAGGAAACAATTTAGTAAATAATTCGCGGGTAAAGTTTGAATAAGCGGATCTGTCAAAATTGACATTTACATAAAATTTTGTTAGTAATGTTTTGTGAAGTACAAAGTCTTAGTAATTCATTATTATAAATTATTAGAGATTTAATATAGAAGGTATACTGAAATTTGGAAAGCACTGAAACGTATCAATAAAGTTTTATAATACCATTTTGAACAAGAATTATGAAAAAAGGAATTTAATTGGATGAAATTAAAAAACGGAAATATTGTCTTGGTGACGAAAAACAAACAAGGAGATTGAAAAATATTTTTCAAGCAAGGTGCGTGTAATTTTCGGAAAATCACGATTTTATTCCGAAAAGTATACTTTAAATTCACGAAAACCGCGAAAGTTGGTGAGAAAAGTGTTTCTTTCAGCATAGAAAATATTTATTTGATGGTAGAATAAAAAATTATTATAGAGAAGCATAAAATTATAGAATAATTTTATTATTATCGAATTAAAAGATATCCTGGATGGTAAAAGAAGATATTTACGAAGGAAAGGAATATTTAAATAGTACTTACCAAATATTAACCAAGTCCGAGCGGAATTTTAAATTCATCAGTAGTACGTGAGACCAAAGAGGGATTCCAGTTATCAAAGTCCAGTTTATTGTATAAAACGAGAAGTTCCTACTAGTTAGAAACACAGATGTCGTTCCAGATATATGTTAAATTAATTAAAAGGATCCGGGGAACCATATAATTCCGAAGAGGTCTAGTTCCAGTGTTAAGTCGAGATAAAAGTACAGCTGCATTATAATCCAGAAGATATCCTGTAATTTTCGAGGACACAACAAGATACATCCTGTTAGATATACCCGAAGAAGTTCCAGATCCAGGATTAGAACGAGGATATACAAGAAGTCATACTAGGAGAGATCCAAAGAGTCATCCGAGGCACAGCACGAGTCCAGGAAGGTTGTTTTTTTTTAAATAAAGAAGATCCACTGTAGTTATCTACGAACGTATTACCAGAACCTGTGAGGAAAAAGGAAAATATAACTTGAATAACCCAGAGAAAGAAGATAAATGTTAATAAGAGGTTGTATAATTTTTATATAAGAAAAAAATTTGAATTTATTTTATTTTACATCGAGTAAAAGTCATGAATATTGTTAAGAATTGCTTAATAGTATAAAACAAGAATAGAAGTACGTATTGTAAAAAGTTTAAATCTCTATTTTCATAAGAAGTTTCAAAATATGCACATATAAATGAAATTACATGACCTTGGTACTAAAACATACCTTCAAACTTGTTTAATATTTTATAGACGAAAGTTATTTATAAATAATTAAATTGCGTGGCTTAATGCATGCAAAATTGAAAAAGTTACATTGAATTAGATTCTGTACATACCTTATCGAATAGATAACATTTGCTGAACATCCTTCATATAACAATAAATGTACAGGTACAATTAGACAGGTTAAACAATTTATGTACATGTCGTATAATTATATTGGATATATTTTCGAATCAAGATTTAAATATTTATTGTTATTAAACGATTATTGTGGTGAAATTCTTCTTTTTATTTGGTAAAGTAGAAACATTGTGTTAGACATTTTCCTATCGGAAATAGAAGTTTGATAAGTCAATGACCTACAAGTAAACAAAATAAAATAGCATTTATAAAGTTAATTGTGAGAGGAAAAGTATACATACCATACGATTGTTATCCTATAAGTGGGATAATTCATTTTCAGAAATATTCACATCATCAAAAGAATAATTATAACAGGATTATTTGAAGCATGTAAATTGTTATTTTTATGTAGCAGTTGATAATGGCAAATACCAGTGCGACATCTTTATAAAAGTAAATGTAATGCTAGTACTGTGTGGTCAAAATAAAAACTAGTTTCAGTTATAGAAAAGTAATACCATAAAGAAGTGTTGAATTTTTAAATTACTATATGAAAGAGTTAGGAGATAAATATTTATTTCTAAATGCATTAAGAATATTATCATAATAGAAAATTAAATTGATTAAGAATAAAACTGAGTAGTGTTTGGGCATAGTTAAAAGAAATAAAGAAATATATAATAGCATATGAGATAATAAATTTGGTACAGAATTTTAAAAAAATTATATACTGAGTGTTACATTATCATTATCATATTATAACCTGAGATTATTTGAGTTAATTTGAATGACTAGGTAAGAGAGGAGATATTATTAGCAACACACATAACAAGATTTGAATAATTTTGGGGTTTATTATTTATTAGAAGTGTTGCAAGTATATTATCCCCTCCACTAGTGCAATATATGTAATTACCCTTCCTACATAGTTTATTGAAAGCTTTGCTGTTGTTATTCTATGCATTTTAACATTGATTGTAGTTCTAAATCATCTCTCATTTGCTTATTTTATATTTTTTCGTCGCCCCTTTTATTCTTCTTAGATATTTTATTTCTATTTCTTGGATCTTAAGTTTTTATTGTCGTGTCAATCTCCATATGTCATACTAAGCTATACACTGCTTGATAAATGTTCATTTAATTTGTGTAGATATTTTTCTTTGGTGATAAAACTTTGTTTATACTGTGTATACTTTAAATGTGTTTTCAGTTCTATATTTTAATGCTTCTTCTAATTTTCCAGTTTATGTTTATCCTTACTCCAAAGTAATCAAAATATTCTAATCGTTCTGATTTTACCTCATTAACTTATATGTTTTATCGGCATTTCTGAAGAAGAAATGTTGTATTTTCTGTGACTTACATATATACATTTATACGTAAAACGTATATGCATATATGCATGTGTTTAGGATACACACATACAATAAGTGCCATTGCCGTTTTACGTATAAATGTATATATGTAAGTCACAGTATTTATTTACTGCTTGATGTTAGTTTTAACATTCATGTGTTTACACTTTCCATTTTCGTTTTGTTGTATTTTCTTCATATTTATTTTTGTCCGCATATTTTTGATATTTGCTTCCAAAACTTATATTTTCATTTTCTTGGCCAGTTACGTCATTCGGATATGCACATTAAAAAATGTCTTCTGTTTGAAAATGTGTCTAATCTTAAAAAAATCTGCAGTAGCTTATTTCTTCACCTTGTCCTTTTTATATTTTAAATATTTCTGAGTTCATATTTTTGTAAATAAGTATATTTATTGCATTTTTGTATAGATTCTTTATTACATTGCTGTTTCTTAATATCCTGTCAAGTTTCCTCTCTGACGTAAGCCTAGTTGTTGCTCGCTGGTAAAGGGCTTATGAATACTCAACGCTAAAACCAGCGAGGGGTAAAGTTCCCCTGGCCTATCCTGCTCATGCTTTGTTAACATCCAGTTAATTTTTGATGTTCACAGTAACTTTGTTACCCTGTTTAGACTTTGTTTTGGGATTTGACGTATTTCAAGTTTGTAAACTATTACGCTAACTTTGTTTTTGTTAGTTTTGAATTTAGGAGTTTTTTTTTGGAAATTTTGAGGTTTTGTAACGGTACCGCAAAATTCAATTATTATATATTTTTAAAGATGCATAAAAATAACTTTTGCTGCCTATATGTGTTAGAAACTGACTATAAATTTCTTTAAGTTGTTTATTAAATGTATATCGACCTATCTATAAATTGCACAATATTTAGAATAGAGAATATTTGTATTATATTTAAGATTCATGGCGACTAGTTTTTGTGTTGATATCGCTGTTCACACGTGCAAATATGTGGGAACGTAAAAATACAGTGAAGTGAGATAGCAGGTACAACCGTGAGAACGATTCATCTTGGAGGAGTAGACAGGGAACTGTCAAGAAGATAGGTCGACAGAATATTAGACTGTAGTCTTGAAACGTATAAATAAAATAGAACGTTCCAGATTTATGTAAAAAGTCGCCTGCAATTTGTCATACGAGACGGTCAACAGTATATTAGACCGAGAAAAGTGACGAAATATATTAATAAATATTAAAAGTGTAAAAGTTAATATATTCTTACTAAAAGTTGAAAGAGTGCACGTTCACATATAGAGAAAGAATAGTATCTCTACCGTCGGAGGAAGTCCCTCTAACTGGATCAAGGGCGGAAGGAATCTTCTGTTACAGTAGAGGAAGAAAGAAAGAAGACGATAATAAAAAAGGTATTAGAGACTTAAATAAATCATATGTCAATTTAATCAAATCATATACTGTATGACAAAAAAAAACGAATCACCATGCAAACCTGATTATTTTTTAATTAAATTTTGTACAGACGTTTATGGTGTTAAAAGTAATAAATGATATAAAGAACAGATAAAAGTAATAACATTTATGACGTTTTTTGCCGATCTTCAACGAAAAATTCGATTTTGTTCTGCTTATTACTAACCGGTTTAATTGTGTTTTCCCATTTGTGGCAATCTATACTTGCTATTTAGTGTATTGAAATGCCAAGAGTTCGACGACAACCGAATTATCGCTAGCTAAGAGGAACCACAGAACGAGAAGATAGGAGGCTAAGATTGCTTGCCGTTAGAGATCGGTGTAGTACCTCAAGATCTATAGGAAATGTTTTTTCGGCAGAGATATACCAGAGAATAACAATGCGTACAATATATCGACGTATTCGTTCGTTTGCATTGATTTGCTATCGTCCAAGATTAATACTGCCTTTCACTAATCGTCTTTTCTGACGAATCTCGCTTTTGTTTGTGTGCCCATGATGGTCATAGACGAGTTAGGCGTCGAAGAGGTGAGAGACAGTTTTTGAATTTTGTTGTAGAAGGTGATACAGCTCTTACTAGAAGATTGATGGTATGGGCTGGAATTAGCATAGGAATTAGGACTCCTTTAGTATTCCTCCGAGGCCACTTAAATGCTCAAATGTACATTAACGAAGTTCTTAAACCAATTGCTTTACCATATATCCGAGGGCTAAATAATGCCACATTCCAGTTCTCATGTAGCAGCAGTTACGTTACGATTCCTACAAAACGCCAACATCAATATTCTTCATTGGTCTGCACGATCGCCAGATCTGTCGCCCATAGAACATGTCTGGGATATGATGGGTCGCAGGCTTGGTATGTTACCTAACCCTCCTATGAACATACAACAGCTATTTATATATGTACGGAAAGGCACCGGAAAATAAATAAATGTCGGTTTCTAATGCAGATGTTATTTAATTAGAATACCTTTGTTTTCTTTGTTTGTATCATTTAATGCACAAGGATTATTTTTTTTGATCTCTACCGGAAGCGTCCTGAGATAAAAGCACGAGCTAGCCAGGCAAAATTATTTAGTTTTCATTTTATTTAAAACACAAATGAGTCATATTTGAATTCTTGTTTAGAAGCATTAAAAATATCGGGCATAATTTGATGGGATCAGTACAGTTTGAACATGTTTAACTTCGAAAGGAGTTTCCATATATTAGAATATCTTGTTAAACATTTTAAGCTTATGTTAGTTCTTTTGGGTACTTTGAATTAGACGTGTTGAGCGATACACTATTTACTTGTTATCAAAACCGACTAAAAATCTGTAATTTTATATTTTGAAGAAAAATTATCAAAATTCTATCTCGAAAAGTATTAGAGCTAAAATTTTTTCTATTGTCTCAAATTGTACATAATTTTTTCTTTCAGTTGTTTGGCTCCTGGTGTTTATTGGAATGTTAAAGAAAGATTAACCGGAAACTACTGCAAAGATTTCTTGAAAAATGTTATGTTACCGTCGGTGAAGCAGATTTTTGGAAATAATTTCATATTTCAGCAAGACAAGGCTGGTTTAATAAAAGTGACATTTTTCTCAGACTAATACTTCAAGTTCAAAAATTTTCAAGATGACGACGCCCGCCGTGGTGGTGGTGGGGAATTCATACAACATATGGAAAATCCGAACTAGCCTAATTAATGTAATCATTCGAGTTTTTTTTGCTGTAATTTGACTGGACTATTTATGTACCTACTTGTATGTTTTTATTACTCTAATTTTCTTTAAGTAATCTTTTTGAAAGAATGATTCAAGAACTGTTACTTGACATTAATTGTTATTCTTTAAATGACTTATTCTAGGTGCGTTATAACGTATTTTAGATATGTATATTCCTTAATGAGATACATTTTTGTATTCCGGTATTGACATTTTTATTATTATTATACCCTGAAATTTTTTTTCGAAATATGTTGAAATTTTAAAACATCACTGTCACAAATGCTTTAGACTTTGAAAGACTATATACAAAAAAAGTCACTTACCTATATGCTTTTCTAATAATGACACGGTATTAAAAATGTAATAGAGTCAATAATCCTTCGAGAAGGTCATCCATCATCGGATGATACATGACCTACTTCCTAAAGCGATTTTCTAATCAGATTATTAAAATATATTCTTGTAATGTATTTTTTTCTAGTTAACTCATTCAATCAGACTTTGAAAAAATATTGAAATATGAAGAACACAATAATGTTAAGATTGTAGGGAATGTTAGTTAACTGCTTGTCTTCGTTGTGTATACATCTAAGTTATATATTACATGTACATATATACAATATGCATATATTTATACATATTAGTTTGTATATGTATACCTACTTACATGTGTATGGGTATCGTTACGTCACACATTGCATAACGAAATATTAATAAAAAACATATTTTAGGGAAAACCTCATATTGTTAATTCCGCTTTAGTTTTTGTCAATTATTAGCTTGTAATTGACTATGTCTATATTAGTTACTAAAAAATAATTATATACAACAATAATGTATGCGTTTTATTTTATTATAACCGGTTTTTTTTCTAGTTTGAGCCCCGAAATAAGAGCACGAATATTCAAAAATATCACGCTCAAGGATATTTAACTAAAATGCAAATTTCAATGAAACGTATTTTTAATCTTGTCGACCAGTCTAAAAAAATATACGAATTAAGAATTAGAATTAATGTTATTTGATTTTGAACTATGCATTTTATACATTTTAAATTACTACCTATATTGAAATATTTACAAAAAAAAGCACACGTATAGAACCGAAAATAAGAAATATTGCTGGCGTAAATACAGACTCCTAAGTCATATACAGTGTGATTCAACGATCTAACAATAATTTAATAAAAAAAAGGACTGTAGTTGATGAGGTCGCTATTGCTTCACAATTTCAAAATATATACACTTATATAATCGATAAATAAACTTCTATGTCACATTACAAATATTAGCATATGTTGTACAAGTCATTTCTTAGTTTTAAGTTCCTCGTATAATTTTCTAGAAACTGCTCGATTAATCGTTTTAACATTATCTCTTATATTTTCATGTCACCTGCCAAAATCTGACGTTTGTTAGAATTTCTAACATATTTTGGATGGTTTTTCCTATACGACCCGTAATTTTAAGTTTAAGATAGGTTAACATTTTTGCTGGCAACATTTTCAGACAATTTAATGAAAAATTATCGATTTTTTAGTTTAGCTTGAGAATTGCGCTCCCGCGATCATTTGGAAACTTAAAAATATGTTTGTTGAAAGTTCTGTTGTCCGGTTTACTATCAAAACTTTTTCCGCCAGGTTGTACGCCGGACCGGTTGCCGAGATATGGCCGATGGCCATGCTTAAACGGACAGCCAACATGCATACGTATATACATATTAAATTTACTTGTCATTCATTTAGTTGGGGAAGTGATATTCAACACTTTGTTGATGTAATATATGAACATATAATCAATAGAAATGAACGTTGTCATTGTTAATTTACTTTATAACAACAGTATGACTAACAATACGATTACGTATACCGAAAATAATAGATTATTTTACCAAATTAACTGTTTTCTGTCCCTTCTCTTCTTTAAAAAAATTATCCAGGCCGCAACATCTAACGTGATTTCAGCAATAAGCACAATAATCACATTTGGAGTGCACTTTTTCAAGTTCTCATTTTGATTTTAGTTGCGGCATAGTTAAACCCATTAGCCATAGATAAAACAATCAAGTCTTATTTAATCATTAAGACTTATTACATTTTAATATTTATCTACGAGGAAGGGTTGTAAAATAACCGTTCAATTTTAACCACCGAACTTTAGCGAGCAATAACTGTTCCTACGTATTAAATTTATTAACATTAATTTTATGCATCAGAATACGCAATGTATAGAAAATAAAACACAGCAATTTAGAGTAATATTTAACACTAATTCACCGAACTGTGTCAATCTACGGAATGAACTTAAATGAATAATGTAATTCAAAATGGGGCGCAGTAATAGCAGTAACACCATAAAACAGATAGTACGTAACAAGCTGTACATTATACAGGATGGTTCACCGGGACCTGAATCGATCCATTGAGGAAAAACTGTGGCTAGGAATTATTTGAAATTTTGACGCTATACTAAAGCCGATGGGGGCCATTCGCCTAAAATATTTTCAAGATGGCTGCACTCCGGGCTATACCGGAAGTAGCCACCAACTTCCTAATTTTAAATATAATATACTGTATATTGTCAGGTTTTTAGATTCTACGTGAAATTCTAAATATATTTCATGTATAATGTCATATATCTAAGTGTAACCCTTTTTGACTTATTGAAATTCTTATGTTAAATTTGACGTTTGCAGACAGAAAATCAATAGCACTTTTTCCATATAAAGATGAATTTATTATTGAATTTGAAGTAAATTCTCTCAAATAGATGGTCTAATTAAATACTATTTGTATAAAATAGTTACAATTATTAATATAGAGTGTGCGAATTATACGCCTGAAAACGAGTTTTGAAAAATTACCAAAAGACAATTTTTTTAAATGGGAAGCGGCAACTTTTATAATTTCATCTTATTCTGCATTAAAAATAAGGATCACTTTGTATAAATATGTCTATTATAAAAATTGGTAGTTTTCGAAATATTGACAGGTTAGTGTTTTTATCTTCTACAATACATACTGTTTGCATTAGTTCTTTTTTCATTAGTTAGCCATGACAGTGTTTACAAAATTATAAATTGTCATTCGTTGAAGAGAAGTCATTTACCTTATCATAATTTCAATAAGTCATGATTCCGAAATTTATTGCAAAGTCTGTAAAATATCGTTACAGAATGCCAAAAAATCGCACGTACAACATCTCTTAGCATCGCTAAAACATACATAGAAATTGAACCCTTTGGAAGCTGAAAATTTTAACGAAGAACTCTGTGAAAATTTAATGGCGGCTAATATCCCATTAAATTAACTTGACAATCACACTTTGACAACATTTCTCCAAAAATATAGTTGTCGAAATGTTTCTGATGAATCCACCTTACGTAAATATCATGTTTCTAAGTGCTTTACGAAAGCAGTAGAATGCATTAGAAGACATCTTTCAAATCAGAGCCTATGGATAGGTGTGGACAAACTGTCGATATATTAGGACGCTGTGTGGTAAATGTTGTAGCTGGTGTACTACATCCACCTATTCCATATAACGCATATGTAATAGCATCTAAAATTATAAATACAGTTGATGCGGAAACAGTTGCTAAAACTATTGACGAGAATTTGCACAAAATGCTTCATTCGGACGACAGACACAGGGAAAAAATACTTTTATTTGTTAGTGACAGTGCCGCATATATGTTAAAAACAGGCAGACTATTAAAGGAAACATATCCTTATATGCTGCGTTTTATTTGTGTAGCACATCCTCTCCACAGTATCTGCGAATATATCAGAGACACCTATCCGGAATTTGATAGACTTGTATCCGCTATTAAAAAAGTTTTCAGAAAAGCACCATGGTGAGTAGCTCTTTACAGTGAAAAACTTCCATTTTTGTCACTGCCTCTCTCGCTAGTAATAACTACATGGGGAACATGGTTGGAAGCTACTAGTTATTATGCAGAGAATTTCCATAGTTTACAAAATTTCGTTTAAATGACGATGCTCGAAGTATTTCTGAGTGCAAGGAACTAACACAAATCCCAAATTTAAAAAATAATTTATCAGTTATTCTTCCAGGAACACTTTGGAAGTTTACCTAAACTAATCACATATTTTGAAAATCGAAATCTCAATTAAAAGATGGTTTAACCACATTAGATGTGGCTATTAGTAATTTCAAAAGTATTCCAAGTGACTTCGGATGTGGCCTTCAGCAAAAGTTAGACGCAGTTTTTAATAGAAATTCAGATTTAATAATATTGCGGCAATTGTGTATGGGGACAATGACACAAAATCTGACTGCTAAAAACGCTGAAATAAAAGAATATTTCCAGTATGCACCTATAACCCTTTGCGATGTAGAAAGGACGTTTTCTATCTACAAGGATGTACTTCATTCAAAGAGAACAAATCGTACAGAAGAGAACCTTGAGGAAGTACAGCTAGTAAATATTAATACTCCTTTACTCGACTTGAACTATAAAATGGACCAATAATAACGTATTTTGTATTTTATAGATCACCATCCACTAGTTATCCAATTATATAAATAATATTAAAAATTCTTTAAAAATACAACATTTCAATAGTACGCCCATGGGCGATGAGTCATCGGCCCCTCGTGTCTGGTCTTTCCTTCTTATAACAAACATACAGTAGCATGACGCATATTAAAAGTTTTGCACATGCTCTTCATCGAATATAAAATGCTACTCGAATGCACATTTAATTGATATCTTCTATCAAGAACGTTTTTGTGAAGGCACCTGTATGCAAGCATTTATTTTGAGAAAACTGCCACATGTGTCACTTGACAACGCAACGTTAAAATATAATTCAGCTGCTGGATCGGAATGACTGTTCTAAACAACAATCGTACTTTACGCCGAATTGTTGAGTTATTTGCTGGTAAAGAACTAGATTTTTCCGAACGGGGGATAAATGTGCCGACACTAAAAAACTTAATGTACTTTAAATATACCCCTATTTCAACGATAGATGTTGAACGGCCGTTTTCAATATACCTATAATTGAATTTGCGCTGACAGACAATTATTAATAGCTAAGTTTATGGAAAAATGAATTTATCATTTGAACTTTCAACGTGAACAGTCATATACTGTGAAAAATATCAAATCGGAATTTATAATGTCTTCGATGCGTCCCTGGAATTGACGCCATGTAAACCTAACTTCCGAACTCTAGTTATCAAATACGATAAGGGTAAATATTTCAATGAATCTACTTTACCTAAGGTCTTTTTTCTTGGTGATGGTATTCTGATCTTTACAATATTTGCCTTCTTCTTTGGCCCATAATTTATTAGTCTTCCTGCCTATATACTAATGTTAATTACAATAGCTTTGTTAACTATCAACTACAAGATCGATGACTTTTTTAAAGAGCCTGTAAATTTAAAATTTGAATGTGATGTCTAAAGACTGCTTTTACTTTTACTTTTACTTTTATATACTTGTTTATATACTCATATATTGTTTTATTTTTTTTTAACTTTATGTGTATGACGTATTCTACGCTCTATTGCAACATAGAATAAAG
Source organism: Amphimallon solstitiale (assembly GCA_963170755.1). NCBI lineage: Eukaryota > Metazoa > Arthropoda > Insecta > Coleoptera > Scarabaeidae > Amphimallon > Amphimallon solstitiale. The sequence continues at coordinate 18,503,765 of OY720680.1, forward strand.
TATATTATTATTATTATTATTATTATTATTATTATTATTATTATTATTATTATTATTATTATTATTATTATTATTATTATTATTATTATGTAAATCCAGAGCTTTGATTCTTTGTCTCACATATTCATGAAAACGATTTTGAAGTAGTTTGGCAGCTTAATGCATTTTTTTCGGCTGATAATGAAAATATAGTTCTTTTAACAATGTTATCATCCAATAAAGGCCCCATTACTTTATCTATTTAAATTTTTTTATTGACAAAGGTATTTTTGCTTCTGTAATGAACGAAGCTATTTTTATACCCCTTTTTAAAAAGGCGACGTGAATGATTTGAAAAATTATTGCCGGCATAGTTTATTATCAATTTTGCCAAAATATTTGAATCTATTACTAATAAAGGCTTAGCTTAATTAACTGTTTACATTGTTTTCATATTCTATCGGCTCAACATCATGCCCAACCATTCTATTACCATTACCATTCTATTACCACTATGAGTGGTCTGTAATAAAATAAAGTCTAATTCGAGAACTTCAAACCTAGGAGTTCCACAAGGCTCGATTCTTGGACCCACTCTGTTTTTAATTTTTAAAATCGACCTCTCTTCTACGCTTAATTCTCTTGCTTGATTTCCATTATACCCAGACGATATAAGTATTATTATTGATTTACCAACATTAAACTTGATGAAGCCATTTCCATTTTTAATATCCTTAGTGCTTGGATGTATTTTAATCATCTAATTATTAATTTTGATAAAACTAATTGTGTGCTCCATAGAAAAGAAATCATTAATGTGAATAATAATCTAGTTAAATGTAGGAGCTCCTGTAGATTACGGGTTTTAATAATTGACGAAGATTTAAAGTACGTTTTTCATAAAATTTGTGAAGAGGTGTTTTTCGTAGACTTATGCTTTATGTAACTTGATATGGAGTTACAACTGTAATAATTATTATTGTTCACTACGGTGGTTGCGCCAAGTCACAACGAGTTTTCTTAGTACAGAAGAAGAGGGCTTACGAATCATGCTTAATTTTGATAAATTTAATTGTGTTATCTTTAGAAATATGCCTTCTTCTCTACCCTGCTCTGTCTTAACTATCGCATATGGAATCCTAGCCACCTCATTTCCTCTCCATATAGAACCACTCTCTTTCAACAGAGTGTGCATTTCATGGGTTGTAATTATATAATAAGTTACCCTGGAAATCAGAAATTAAACCAGTCTTGGCTTGTTAAGGTTTGTTCCTTTTCGTTAACTGCTTTTCTTTGGCTGAGATTTTACATATTATTATAGTCCTTAGATATTTTGTTCTTGTTTCTGCCTGTCAGCAAGTTTTCCATTTTGCTTCTGGTGTTAAAATAATGTAAATTATTATTATTACTACATCATGACGTAAATGTCAGAAGTTAAATAGGTAAGTTTGACAATTCTCATGGGAGTCTATTTCAATATTCTTCAAATAACATTTTGTTAGATAACTTGCATCTTATTTATTGAATAACGCAGTATTAAACAATTGCTTTTCATAATCTGACTTCATATAAACAGACTGTATTAATAACTTGTCTAATTTTATAAAACACACACATTGTAAGTGTATTAAATGCACAACTCAACAAACCTTTCCTTAATATAATTTTCCTATAATGTAAGTTATGATTACAAGTTTAGTTAAGTATAGAGTTCAAGCTATAAGAAACATGTAAATTTTTGATATGTTTTTAGGGAACTAAATACACAACTTTGGAAAATATTGGGTGAATAGAACAACTGTAAATTTAATGACCTGTTATTATCGGTAACCATATAATTATCTGCAGCACACTTCATTTCATTCGTTAATAAATCTGTACCTCTGAAAGTTCATACTTTATTTCGTAGTAATACATTCCTAGCGATGATTCTTGTCAAATATATAATAGCGCTGTTAACATTTAAAAAATGTTGCTTATGCAATTCAAATAATCTAGATTTAATAGTGTTAGTTAAAGATTTCTTGCAAATTCAAAAAAATCCCGCTAAAATTGCATCGTATACTTGTTGGTCTAGTAGTAAGTATGTTAGAACATAGAGAAATTTAATTTATTTGACTGAAAGACAGCAATGACAAAGTGTTATTATAATTTGATTACTGCATATGTGTAGATACGTAAATGTTTATATTCGGATTTATTAAGTATTTACACGCGTAAAGAAATCTAGAAATACACGCAACGAATCTTTCAAGACTGAACCTTGCCTTACCCGCTTTTGATGCTCACGTTTCCGTATCAATTACATGGGATATGCTCAGCAATTTTCAAAAATAATAGTCCCTTACGAGCCAGTGCCACAAATAGTCCCACCTACAAACCTACTATCATGACAAAATTCCCAAGCCGTACGTTAGCAAACTCGATTCTTTCATTAAATAACTTGCATCTTTTGCCCTGAGATTGAAGAAACTAAAAGTTCTCTTTTAGAATTTTCTGGTAAGACTTGACATTGAGTTTATATATACAGACAATTATTCGATAATCAGATCGTCAAACTATCGGGTCTTTTTGAAACAATCAACCTGACGACTGTGTCGGCTATTAGGTTAGCATTAATTGCTTCCTATATCATAGAATCTACTACGAACAAGTTCTAGATACAGCATTTATGTTTCGGCATCTAACAACGAAAACTCCGCCAGTGGTCGCTGGGTGGATTGAGTAACCCAGAAGACGCTGTTGCCGGTCCCAAGCCCGGATAAAGGAGAAGGTTTGGGCATGGAGCTAACGACCCCACCCTGTAAAAACTTCATCGTTACGAAAACCCAACTAGAGCCTTGGACAAAACCAGGACGGATACTAAGAAGACGGAAACTGCGAGAAAAGGATATGATTATTGGAACTTGGAATATAAGAACCCGATACCACCCAGGGGCCCTGGACGCACTGATTCACCAAATACACAAATACAAGGTGGATGTGAGCGCAGTGTAAGAGATGAGATGGCCTGGAAGTGGAAGACACAAGGAAAGAACACCACATATACTATTGTGGACGAAACAGTGAAAGGCATGAATTCGGAACAGGGTTCATAATAGGGAAGCGCCTAATGAACAAAATCATAGAATTTAAACCAACAAATGAAAGAATATGCTATATCAGAATCAGAATGAAATTCTTTAACCTATCGATATTTTCGGTACATGCACCAACCGAAGACAAAGATGACCTGATGAAAGAAGAATTCCACACAAACCTGGAAAGTGGACTGAATGGAACACCCAACAACGATACCAAAATAATAATGGGAGACCTAAATGCCAAGATAGGCAAGGAAACGTTAAATGCCCCAATTATAAGACAACACAGCCTCCATGAACGAACTTCATGGAGGCTTGAACGACAATGGGGTGAGGCTATAATGTATAATGTTTGCACTGGCGGGTACTTAAATGCGATATATTTAAATTTTCTTAATATTCTGTGCACACAATTAACCTTTACAACTAATTCCCGAGCAGCGTCTCTTATAGAATTATTGGGATGCACATCAAAGTAAGCCAAAACGTCAATTTCCATTTTCTCACTAATTACGTAGTCCTTTCTTGTTCTAGTTTTTTTGAAAATATTATCATTTTTTCTAAATTGTCGATACAGTGTTTGATAATAGCGTCGATCTGGCTGCGGGCGTATAGAGGAAAACACTCAGCGTAATATTATTGGGTCCTTACAGAGTTTTTACGATACATGATATACGCTTCTAACATATCACACTTTTCCAAATGATTAAATACCATTGTCAATGACTTTTTTAAAGTTACAACACAAACTTAAATATAACAACGATAATGCGAAGAAACGATATTGTACTTATCAACAGTAAATCAATACTAACTTAACTTAACCTAAGAAACAAAATTTAAACATAGAAAGAGCACTCCCACTCCTCCGAGTGTGCGTCATTAGACATAGCCATCTTGATTTTATTGATATGAATTGCTGTACAAAATAGTGGATAACTGCCGCAACTTTCATTTTTTGTCAATAATGTATGAAGGCTTTCTTTTTTAAAATAATTCCTTCTTTCAATATATGCAAAAATATACTGGGTGTTCCATTTAAAAAAAAAGTAACTTTTGTAAATAGCGCTAAAATTAGAAGTTCAACTCTTTTTTCTGTTCTGTCATCATTGTTAACGATAAAAATACTACTACTTTGCTAATTTAACCGATACTGTAGGTTGATTAATAACAAAGTTAGCAATAGTGCCGACTTAATTTACAACACCTTGTATAAGCGTTCTTAAAAGTCTCATTTTCAATTCTATTTTTAGATGATAAAATATTACTAGGGCATCATTTAGACAAATACCGCGTTAGTTTCCAGTACAACAATAACACAATACTTAGCAATTACAAACCAGAGATTGATCAACTATTTTTCATAGATTTGAGATGTCCAGGAAGCATTAATTTACTACATGAGGTAAAGTTCTTAATTTTGGTGTCTGCTACCGACCAAAAAATATTAATTTCTCATACTATTATAGGCAAATAAGCGTATGATATTTCAACAACCATATCGTTGGCTGAGTATAATAGATGATATGATGACTTTACCAAGTGATTTGGATTTATTAGTAGACAGTCAGTTCTACTTAATAAAAAGATTACCAAACAATACTTATAGTTTATATTCAACGTATAAAAGGTCTAAATATGTCAATGATTTGATTGAAAATGATATTGCACTTTGGTCTTTGGATGATGGCTTCGTTTATTATAATGACTTGAGTGCAATTAGGAATCGATCAAATTTAATGGGTATGGTTGTAAATATTTCGTATGTTATCACAAACAAGGATTCTTTGAACCATTTATGGGATTACAGGTAAGAGTATTAAATAAATAGAAATACTAGTATAATTCCTTTTTGTGCTATAATTGTTGACAATAATACTTGTCCAAAGAAAATGTTTTCCCGAAAATATTATCTCAAAAGGATTTGTGTAATAGATAATTTCGGTGAAGTACGGAAATGCTTCGGAAGAAATTAATAAATTCTTCTTGTGTGTTTTATTTTATTTCAGGGACAACCATATTGACGGAATATCCAAATTAAATTACATTTTAGTCCATCACGTGACAGATTTCATAAATGCCTCCAGACATTTTATAATGAGGAGTACTTGGGGTTATAAAAATCAAACTACTAATATATACGATGGTTTATTTGGAGATTTGCAATTAGGATTAGCAGAATTTGGTGGTAATATTATAAAATACGATTTTAATTATTAAATACATTGAATGATATTTGTTTGCAAACACAATTTTTAGTTGCTCTGAAGTTATTAATTCCTGTTTGCGTATTTGCTGTTCTAGAATGTATCAATCTTCTGGTAAATTTAAACCTTTATCATAAATAAATCTATTATTATTATTTCGCAAAACAAAAAGCTTTAAATGAGAAGGAAGGAAAATGTTTCAGTAAGGCGGATGATGAAAAGCTATAAAATAAGGCGTTACTACTGCTGGTCATAAATTTAAATATAACCATAAATGTTATCTATTACCTTAGACCATTTAAACACATAGACACGCCTTAACTATCAAGCAGTGAAGCAAACATAATTCTACGCGGGTGACGTCACGGGTGGGCACGGTGCAACTACATATACCTAGACTTTGTACTACAAAAGTAAAGAAAACCCTCCATTTTAATTTATCAAAAACCCCAATCTTCTTATTTGAAGAATATTTGTTTAAAAACATTATAATATTGATATTTTAAGAATATTTGTAAAACAAAATCTGAATATATAACCCAAAAACTTCGTTTATTGTACCCTGTCGTACTTCCTCAAATAACTATAAATTTTTGTAAAGACCAGTCAATTCCATTTACTTTTGGTTATTCAAAAATAAAACTCAAAGCAATTTGTGGTATACATTTATTATTAAGAAAATATGAGGTGTGGGAACCACACGACTTTCTTATACATATATGAATTTCAAATTATGCAAAGTTGTTCTAAATTAATCTTTAAATACATTTATCCTCTTAAAAAAATACGCCTGTGAGTAAATGTGTCCGAATTTTGAACATTCTTTTATACAAAAATTATTTAAAATCCTATTCTAAGTACTACTAGCATCTTAATCTCACAGAATGCATACTTTGTGAGATATTTGCAAGAAAATGCTACTCGCTAAGAGTAAAGGTATTACTTCCGGTCCGAATTTTGAAAATTTGTTTATACAAAAGATATTCCAAATCCAGCTCTAAATACTTTTATACTCTTGATAAATATATATACAGGGTGTCCAGAAACTCTCCTGACAAACGAAGACCGGAGATTCCTCAGATAATTTTAAGACAATTTAACCCAATTCACCCTAGTCCGAAAATGCTTCCTAAGGAAGCTAGAGCTCTTTGAAGATGGCGCCTTGTAATTATTCTTTTTAATATCTCCCGAACGCTTCTATTTAGAAAAACAAAAACTGGTATGCTTATTTATCCTCCATCCTCCAATTTGACAATTAAAAACGTAGGTTTTATTTCTGTTGGCAGTTCAGAGCGAACTAGTGCAAAAAATAATAAATTGAATTTTAATGACGAAAATACGAAAAATTTTCAAATCAATTTTTCTAGAAAACGGTGTATCCTACCGACTTAAAGTAAGAGTACCTTTTAGTACTAGAATACCTGAAAATTTAATAATCTAGTGTCACAAATGCTTAAAAGTTAAAGACAAAAAAGTTATGCGTTAAAATAACCGTTAACCTACACAAAACGGACGCCTATGAGCGGTACTAGAAATTCGCAATTGATGGAATCGATTCATCTCTGGAGGATAAATAAGCATATCAGTTTTTGTTTTTCTAAATAGAAGCGTTCGGGAGATATTAAAAAAAAACTAATTACAAGGCGCCATCTTCAAAGAGCTCTAGTTCCCTTAGGAAGCATTTTCGGACTAGAGTGAATTGGGTTAAATTGTCTTAAAATTATCTGAGGAATTTCCGGTCTTCGTTTGTCAGGAGAGTTTCTGGACACCCTGTATAGAATGCATAATTTACGACATATTTGCAAAAAATCGCTATGTGATAAAAGTGTTACTTCCGGTCCGAATTTTGAACATTTTTTTATTCAAAAGTATTGGATATTAAGTTCTAAATACTTTTCTACTTGTAATGTACCTGTCTAAAAAGCATGGTTTGTGAAATATTTGCAAAAAACTGATTTTTGATAAGAGTAAAAGACCTACTTCCGGTAGAAATTTCAAAAAACTTTTATAATAAAATTTTTCTCAAATTTAATTTTGAGTACGTATGAATTCTTTATAAATTTGTTTAAACTTGGTACTTGACGAAATATTGGCAAAATTCAATTTTTTCACTGAAGTAAACTACTACTTCCGGCCTAACGATTTTACTGAAAAACTAATCAGATCTCAAGAGGGAGATTTTGTACACGTAAATACAAAATTTGGAATTGATATCTACTGCGGTTTGACTGCTACCGTGGTCACACACACAGATAGAGAGAGACAGACACACACACACAGATATTTTTTAAAACCCACTTCTTTGGAATCAGAGGACCTCAAAACGTGGACATCTGCAAAAATCTGAAGGTCGAAAATTTTCGTCATCACAATACTTCTTTATACTACGTATAAGAAAGTAAAAGAAATTGATTTATTTAATACTTATAAAAATCTTTTTGTATTTTCAATTATTATCCAGAAAACAAAATATTTTTACTTAATTTATTAGTATATCTGTTCATGCATTCACCTTGATGATATAGCCTAATTTTACAATAATTAAAACTAATAATTTTAATTAAATTTACAATATGATTATTGCCGACATCGTGGTCATACATGTGTTCCTTGTAATTGTTGAAAATTGTGCCGTGAACACTGCTCAGAACTTTTATACATAATTTAGCCATTAAATTTTTGGCTTGTACCATAATTAAAATTAGAACGATTTAATCAATATCAACACTGTATCCATAACGTTAAAACGGACGTTCGACATACAACAACTGCATAAACAAGCCCACCCGTGACATCACATGCCTGCGTTATGTTTGCTTCAGTTCGTATTCAAGGCGGGACGGAAAACGGCGTATCTATATGTATAAATGGTCTAAGTAAATTACCATGCATATCTAGGACTTCCTCTCTGCCTCTTTCTTTTTATTTTGAACTGCCATACCTTTATGACTAGTGCCATAAGTTTTTGCCTAGACTATCCCATTACTCTTTAGAGCGTCGGGCCGTCTTGTATTAACAGATGTATTTAATTCTGTTCATTGCTGTAATAAGACTTCTGAGATAGTTCATTTTGGTTGACGGCATTTTCCTGTGTCGTCTATTTTTTAATAACCAAGTTTCACATCCCAAAATCAATAGCTTTCTTTGATTTTTTTTATGTTCAAAATCTTTGTTCATTTAGATTCTAACTCTTGATTTCCATTGTGTTACAGTTAGATATTGGTAGTAATGTGCCTCTTTTATGAAACTATTGCCTACTAGAATATATTTCTTTTATTCATATTCTGTTACTGCCATTATCTTTGGTTTAACTTATTTATCTTTATTTTATATTCTGTTAATGTTTCATTTCAAACTGTCTTTTGTAATATTTTATCATAATTATCAAATCATCAGCAAATGCATATTCCAAAACCCATCCTGATTGAAGATTGTGGATAAGATATTCCGCAAATTCGAAAAATCCTTATCTCAATCTTTTTTCACTTTTCTTCGACAGAAGAGAAGTGAAAATCGATCGACATGAGTGTAATTAAGGATTTTTCGAATTTACAAAATATCTCATGCACACAAACATACAAATTACTATAAGTAGGTACTTAGTTATCCATAAATTTCATGTCTTCAAATATTTTTCAGGCATTCACTTATTTCGCAGCAATAATCAATAGCCGTAGCTTATGAAAATTTTTACATATGCATTCCGTTCTTTACTAAATGATGTAGCTGCTATAAATAACTAGTTGTTTATGAATTTGGCCTCTTCAAGTGTTTTTCAGGTACTCTTTTTTTCGATGCCATTAACAATAACCACCAGCTTATGCACATTTTGACGTGTGCACTCGTTTCTTTACAAAATGATTATTATCAGCTGGTATAAGTACCTAGTTGTCCATAAATTTGATCCCTTCAAGTACTTTTCAGGTACCCAGCTTCTTCGAAGCCATAATCAATAGCCACATTTTATGCAAATCTCAACTAAACGATTCTTAGCACCTGCTATAAGTACATAGTTGTTCTTAAAAGTCGTTCCTTCAAATGTTTTTCAGGTACTCAATTTCCTCAAAGCTATACTCAATAATTACAGCTCATGCAAATCGTAATTTAAGCACTGGTTTGTCTACAAAATGATTCTTACCCTAATTCGTAGTTGTCCATAAATGTAGTTCCTTCAAATGTTTTTCAGGTACTCAATTTTCGCTAACCAATAAGCAGTAGTCGTAGTTTTGCAAGACTTTACATACTTATGCACTGTTTTGTATTGTAATGGAGCACCAAATTGGGTGGTGCATTCAGTTTCATGTAATAGTCTTTTTTTATCACATTACCTATCTATATACAATTAACGAGCAATCTTCACTGACAATCTTAAAAATGATTGCCATTATTTTTCCTTACCTTGAACGTCTTAAGAGAGTTGCAGCCCTTGACATGCCAGTAACAATCACAATGATGAATCCAGGCTTCATATTCAGTGATCGCTTGATTGATAATTAAATGCGAAACAATTCTGAAAAGCGTTATTTTTACTACCCCTATTAAGGCTACTAATTGAATTTTTTTTAAATTGTCATCCTCCATTGGGAACATTTTTTTTCAATCTGAAGAGATTATGTCATTTTATCGAAGATCACTGTTTTTTGCCGTACTTAAACAGCTTTGGCCATTCGCGAATAGTTGAACTGCAAAGTGAACAGCAATCATTTCCAAATAAATCATATTTTGAGATTCTGCTTGTTTTATAAGGAATTTTAAATAGTTCAGTAATTGAATGTATACACGAACAGCAAAAACTAATTATTACAAAACTAATAACATGTTGATTAATAAAACAAATATTTAGATTTAAAAAATGAGGCAACTTTGTTTTTGGTTCTATTTATTCGATTATATTAAGAGGAAACAACACTCATTGAGCAAAAACTTACAAAATGTTGAAATTCCATTGATTTTACTCTATTTTAATTTTTTAAAGTAAAAAATTAAAATAGAGCAAAATCAATAACCATAGATGCTCCACCATACTCTGACTTCATTCACTTGATGAAACCATATAGTATGATAAAACATATGCAGTGTTTAAATTACAACTTATTTTTTAACTAAACATTTTTGTTCTCTAAACTGGTTACCAAGACATGCACTTAGAAAACATAATTCAAATTGTATCAACATTAAAAGCATGCGAATATAAAAACAACTCATAAATTATTTTCATAATGTTAACTCCTATTTATTAATTTATAATTACTAGTCTTAAGAAAGACACTGTATACATCGGACATTCATCTATTATAAGAATTGAAGATATTGTAAAAGAACGTTTACGTTATTAATCAATATATGTATTTACTTCTAGGAACAGCAGCATTCTTTACAACAGACAGAATTTCAATTGTTGACTACATCGCCCCAACCTCACCAACACGTGCAAAATTTATATTCCGAGCACCACCACTGTCTTACGTAAGGAATGTCTTTACATTACCGTTTACAAAAATGGTGTGGTACGCCACTTTTCTACTGATTGGATTTATTTCTATAATAATATATGTAATAGTTAAATGGGAATGGAGTGATTCGGAATTTCGAAAGGTTCTTGACCATCAACAAAACTGCATGAGGCCCAAATACATTGATGTATTACTTATGGAAATAGGAGCAATTTGCCAACAAGGGAGCGAAAGCGAACCAAGGAGTGCAGCTGGTCAAATAACGACCTTTTTTATATACACAACTCTCATGTTTCTGTACATATCTTATTCCGCTAATATCGTGGCTCTGTTGCAGTCAACAAGTGATAGTATTAAATCTCTGGATGATTTACTTGTTTCTAGAATAAAATTAGGTGTCGAGGATCAGCCTTATAGTCATTACTATTTCAAGGTACCTATATATTTTTTTATTATTCGAATTATTACATAAAATTTACGCGACATCCTAGTTAAATTTAAAAAAAAACTAAAAAAATGCAATTTAACTGAATTTATTCGTTACTTATGAATAGGTAGTACCAAACACCAGAGATAAGGATCAACGAAAAGCGATAAATACTTTAACAGCTTCTGTCTGTCTAGACGAGATGTTGTTTGTAACAATGAATATTTTTTATTCTCTCAAATGCACAAACATGCAGTTAAAATTAAAAACAAGTGACAAAAATACTGAGAAGAAACTAAGTCTGATATAGAACATATATGTATATAAATAGTTTTTAAGTTAAGTTCAATTACCGTTTGCTATAAGAGAAAGCAGAATTTACGGGCTATAAAATTAAATAAAAGACAAAAGTGATGGATTGTATAACGTTTTGGGTGTTTTACTTTATTCCTTCATCAGATACTGAAAATTAATATTGAAAACATTGCAATTATGGGCAACCAAAAAACAATTTATAACGAAACTAGCAAACCCGGTGCGCGTTGGTATGCCAAAGAAAAAACACCTGTATTTAGAGCTTTGAAATTGAAGCCAATCACAGATATACATCCAGTATTATACATACATTTTAAATAATCTTGCACTAATGCAATATTTAAAAGTATGTTTTCTTTTATTTATAACTGAAAAGGCCTTAGATAATGTTGTGGTCTATACTTTCTCTGTGATTATTAGTGCAACTTCGTGGGTTACTACTAATCTAACCACTGAATAATCACAGGTAATCCAATGTAAATAAGATTATTTGTGCAACTTCATTGGTTAATACTAATCTAACCATTGAATAATCATAGGTGATCCGATATCAATAAGATTAAATGATGGAAATTGTTTTAAATTTTTAGTCTGATCGACACCAAACTTCACAGGAACACGCTCCAAACTATGTTACAGTTTTCCTGTAAATTTCATCAAAGTCGGTTCAGCGGTTTCGGAGTCTATAGGGAACATACACACACATCCAATTTCATATATAAAGATGAAAGACAAATTGTTGCTCACATTACCACACCGTGGACAAATACAAATGCAGCTTGTTGGTCATCTAATCATTGCACGTTTTTTAAAATTTATTTACACTTTTAATTGCATGTTTGACGTCAAGATGGTACGTTTCACAACCAGAACTTATACATGACGTCAAGATGGCATGTTTCACAACTAGGACTCATACACAAAGCATTAATATTATAAAAATAAGGATGAATGCTGTAAATCAATGGCCGGTTTGAAATCTCAGATATGTTAATTTTTTTTATATAGATTACCAGAAACACACACAGTTATTATTTTAAAATAAAACTTGCAAAAACAGAGAATAATTGATTGAAGACGTGTTGAAACTCCATAATTTACAAGTAAAAATTGAAATAAATTCAAATTGAGTTCAAAACAGTTTTATTAACTTCACTACAATTGTTTCTAAAATGAGTAACTTTCGTTTCGCTCGAGGGAAATTTCCACTATTGCAAATGTGATCCTGGTATTTCAGCATTTCCTTTGGATAAATGCAAATCTCGAACCAAATTATTCAGTTCTGCTTGTGTTACTAAACACCTGGACACTTCGGTAATGGATCATTGTGTAAACGTTCAACTGGCTTCGATACTGATAAAACATCAGCCTACTTTATGCTTATTATAGTTCTTGTACTAATACTAAAGACATTCGTGGAACAAAATTAGCAGTCGTTGTCGTGATTTTTTTGTTGTCTTCAAAGCATTGGCGTATTGAACGGCAAATACATTTCCTCGCCCATCGACCATCTGTATAACTTTGTTCTACACGTATTCCAAAACAATTTAGGCGTCAACGGCTTTTCAATATCTCCCTAGCGAAACCAAAGTAGTGCAGATACGCAGTTTTCAGCGAATCTATTATAATTTTGCCATTCTGTGCAATAATATAACAACCACAAACGTAAGAAAAATAGCTCGGGTCGATTTTGCACCATCTTTTCGACATTTTTATATGTTATTTTTCTATTACAAATACTTATTACATTAAATTAAAATTAACACTCTACTGATTCAATCAGCTGACAGCATAATCCTGACAACATGGAAAATCTCAAAATTCTGACTACTTAGCAAAATTCTGGCTACGAATTTGAATTCAGCGCGCAAAAGTATGTTAAGAAACCCTCTCGTTTTCTCGGGTACAAAACTTGGCCCGAATTTGTAATCCTGTGGAATTATACGCGGAATACAAACATGTAATAATAAACAGGGTGATCTATTTAAAAACTATAACTATGGTCAGCCACCAAGTTATGGAGCATTCTATATAATACAAAATAAATTTAGAAGGTACTCTTAATAAGAGGCTATCATAGGAAGGAAATATCATTTTTTACAAAGTCACACTCTGGCTTTTCCCAGTATACAGACTGGACTATTACTATATTGGGAATTTCCTTTTCATCAATACATAAGGAAGTTTGTTACATCAAGGTTTGTCTTGTAAAATCAAGACAAAAATACCTGTGTATTTTTAATATTTAATTCAGTTTTTAATAATGGGGTACGGTTTGTGTAATAAAATTATATAACGCTAAATATAAATAGTTATTTCTTGGAATCAACCTTTATTATGTACGAACATGATAGTTTATGTACGTGTATTTAACAAAATTTTGGACTTTTATTTTTCAGATATACCAGAGAAAAGTTCGTTTTTCTTTAGGATTAAGTTCTAACCGCATATAGTGAAAGTAACCGAGTTTTCTTGAATTATTTTTAGACACAAACAGAAAAGACTCGGAGAGCGATCTATACACAGAAAGTAGCTGCCAGTGGGCAAAAGCCAAACTTCATGAATATAGAAGTGGGCATAAGAAGAATGAGAGATGAGTTTTTCGCATTTCATGTCGAGTGTTCATCTGGATATAAAGTCGTCGCTGACTTATTTCAAGAGAGCGAGAAATGCGGATTAAGGGAAATTGAATACTGGCAGATCATCGATCCTTGGGTGGCCGTAAAAAAGAATTCAAGCTATAAGGAATTAGCAAAAGTCGCGTATGTTACTATAAGATTTTTTCTACATATCTAAATAACATTTCGCACACGCATTAAATAATGATGTGAAATGCAAGTTGTAATAAAATTGCAATTATTCCATGTACCTGTTCATTAAAAATTAATTGGTATGGGTACCATTCCATTTATTTTATTCGTAGTATACTGTTTTTTATCCGTATACTATTTTATCTTTGATGGAATTATACTCTTATGCCTTCAAATGAATTTATGAATAAATTGTCAATTTTCTAGCGAAATATGGGAAGATTTTGGTTTAAAATTTAATGCCAATTTTCGCGTTGTAAACTTTCTGTCCTGTGAAATATTTTTTTATTATAAAAGATTGATGGAATTAGTAAAATCAATCGTATTTCTAAAGAAATATGGATGTTTCAATAAATAATATACAACTATTGATATTCCATACAAACATTACAGAGGACTGACAAAAAAGAACGATTGTGAGAAGCGAATTTCACTCAGTATTCGTAACAAATAATTATTTAAATAATCAAGTCTAAGACATTTTTTCATGAAAACAATTACAATATGCGATGGAGAATGTTTTATTTTATTACTATTTTGTGCTTAATACAATAAAGTAGGTACATACAAATAAAAACATTCATATATGCTTTTATATCCATCACAATAAAATATTGCATGAATTTTTGCGTTTACACGGTCCAATAAATTGACAAATAAATTCAGGAATTTCTTCATGAATATATTCGTCAATTTATTCATCAATTTATTTGACCATGTAAACACTGCATTAATGTGGTTGGACTTGTTTCTAAACTAATCTAATTGATTTATTTTTTGCCATGACAGACAGCAGTTTGAATTTTAAACGTATTACTTTTTATAACATTTCCTCTAATATTAAAATAAATGAAAGTACTATTTTACAATAATAAAAGTGTATTAATATATTTTATCTTTGATGGAATTATATTCCTATGCCTGCAAATAAATTCATGAAGTTTTTGACCTTGAATTTATTGGGACGTATAAACGCTAAAATTGTCGTCCATTTTTTCTTGTCAAATAAATTCATTAATAAATTGTGGAATTAGAACCCGCTTTAATTTTTCGTCAATTTTCTAGCGAAATATGGGAAACATTTTGGTTTAAAATTTACTTCCAATTTTCGCGTTGTAAACTTTCTGTTCCCTGAAATATTTTTGTATTATAAAAGATTGATGGAATTAGTAAAATCCATCGTATTTCTAAAGAAATATGAATGTTTCAATAAATAATATACAATTATTGCTATTCTATACAAACATTACAGAGGACCGACAAAAAAAAACGATTGTGAGAATGTTGTATTTTATTACTATTTTGTGCGTAATACAATAAAGTAGGTACATACCAATAAAAATATTCGGATATGCTATCCATCACAATAAAATATTAGATGAATTTTTGCGTTTACACGGTCCAATAAATTGACAAATAAATTCAGGAATTTCTTCATGAATATATTCGTCAATTTATTCATCAATTTATTTGACCATGTAAACACAGCATTAATGTGACTTGGGTTGGACTTGTTTCTAAACTAACCTAATTGATTTATTTTTTGCCATGACAGATAGCAGTATAAATTTTAATTACTTTTTATAACATTTCCCAAATATTAAAATAATTGAAAGTACTATTTTACAATAATAAAAGTATATTAATGTTGTGCTATAAAAACATCAACAAATTTTTGGAAATATATTCCAGTATGGGCCGATTTCTTCACACTCAGATAAGTTCCCGACAAATTTAAGCGGCAGATATGTGTTGTATAACACTTTCTTCACCTGTGTATAAAATTTATCTTGTAGATATTTGGTGGATAATTTGTCGGCTACTCAATCCACCGAATAAGTTATTATCTGAAGGATATATTCATTTATAAAGACATAAATGAGATTAACGGAATTGTATAATTGCATTATTTTTGTAAAACTCATTTTTAGACATTATAGAATGTGTTTTCTGTGTATGAAAGCGTCCTTTTCCAGTATTGAGTATTGGTATGAGACTCAAAATTCAAACAATTCAAGATATTATTGTTGCAACAGGTGTTCTACAAAATATCTGTAGAAACGAAAAAGATGAAATTCCTATTTCAGGAAGTCCTCCCCCCGTTTTGCTTTCTTCATATTTTATTTTCGCACATTTCTTTTTAATATCCTTCTTCATATCTTCATACTTTGCTTTTATCGCTTTAGAATTCCTATTTAACCCAATAATAGCATTAATTTAATTAGTAATTTTTTCCCAAGCTTCCTGTTTTTGTTTCCAGGTTGTAGCATTGGTTTCTTTACTTTCTATTATATCCTGATACTTATACTGTATGACATGGAAACTGCAACACCAAGAAGGGGTGCGGATTTTTTGACCAAACTTGGTAGAAACGTATAACTAGTCAAAGGCAATAATTGATTAAAATTTCAAAGAAAAAAAACAAAAGACTAACACAATTTAACATAATTTTTATTAATAATGTGTTGAACCGCCCCTATTAGTGTCACACTCCCTCACTCTTCGTGGCATTGATTCGACTAGGTGGTCGATATCCTCTTGGGGTATGGTGTCCCAAGCAACCTGTAATTCATGCCGGAGAGCTATTAGTGTCTGCGGGGGATTGGCTAAATTCATAAGTTTTCGTCCCATAATGTCCCACACATGTTCTATTGGCGAGAGGTCGGGGGATTTGGGTGGCCATGGCAAGATATTGACATGAGCCTCTTCCACGCGATTTATAGAAATTCTCGCTACGTGGGGAGGGGCATTATCCTGCTGGAAAAGTGGGTCTTCGAGCGTTTGAAGATATGGTAGAATATGGGGTTCTACCACCTCATCAATGTAACGCTGGGCGTTCATGGTGGTTTGGATGAACACCAATTGAGACCTACTCCCATATGTTATAGCACCCCATACCATAACACCCACTGCTCGATGCACATGCCTTTCAACGGAAAACTGAATATCACGACGTTCCCCACGTCTTCGTCTGACCCTCATACGGCCATCATGCATCCCTAGACAAAGTCGAGATTCATCACTGAATACCACCCTGTGCCACTCCACGTTCCAGTGCAGTCGCAATCTACACCACTCCAAACGTTGCTGTCGGTGTTGAGCCGTAAGTGGTAACACAAGATGTGGACGATAAGATTGTAAGCCGAAACCCCTAATTCGACGATAAACGGTTCGAAGGGTTACAGGACGACCAATATTACCTAACCACACGTCAGCAATTGATCTGGTACTGGAAAACCTGTCTCTTAGTGCCATTAAGCGAAGGCGGCGGTCCTGTATCTCATTAGTTCTTCTTCGGCCTCCCGTTCCTCTTTGGCGTCTTTCCTGACCTTCCCTAGTCCATGATTGATAACAGCGCATAATGGTGGATTGGTTTCGGTTAAGGCGATTTGCAATTTCCCTGTATGAAAAACCACCTTCTCGCAAACCAACAATTCGACCTCTGTCGAATTCGCTTAATTGGCGATAATTTCCACGTTGCCGCACTCTAGACATAATAAAACTCTTTAAACACGTTAAACAAAGGTATAATAAGACAAAACCGTTGAAATTAATTTCAAACAAACAATTAATACACCACACATTAATGTCAGCGAAAACTGAATGAAGTGTCAGATGTGTCATGACCACTTGATCTATCGCAACAAAATTTTAATCAATTATTGCTTTTGACTAGTTATACGTTTCTACCAAGTTTGGTCAAAAAATTCGCACCCATTCTTGGTGTTGCACTTTCCATGTCATGCAGCATATATATAACTTCCATTAATGTTTCTTTTTCGATTTCACTGAAATTTGTACAACGCTGTGGTTTTTCATTTGTTGTATTGTAAAAGCACATTGGTATTATTAAGCTTATAATAAACGAATGTAAGGTAAAATCTCAAATAATATCCCTAATATGGGAGTAAAAATTGTACACATATAATATGTACACCATTTGACACTTATCTCCATTTATGAACACAATTAGACAAATATTAATCACAAATGGATCATATATTATATAACTTTCTTTTGTACTTTTTACCGCCTACCGGTAGTGTTATGGCAGGGAAAATGTTTTTTAAATTATCAGTTTTCTTATCCAGACGAAATTAGAATCTGTGAATTACCAGTTTACTAAATCGCACACTTTGAGGTACGGCTTTGACTAATTGGTTATTTACGGTTATGTTTCAGGGTTAGACAATATTTGGAATATTTATGTTGTGATAACAGGATTGTGTGAAAAAGTAAAGTTATTTTTGATTTAATATACGAAATGATATAACGAGATTGAATTTATATCTTTATATATCAGACGTAGCCCGGTAGCGTTATCTTCTCTAATATACTTAACACCCTCATTTAACATGAGAAGGGGTGTCTACCCATATGTTTCTCAGGAACTACTGGGCAGATTTACTTGTGCTTTTTTATATGACCGCTGGGGCGGGATTTTATCAAATTTTTGGAATGTCAATAGAGTAAAATCGCCTTTGATGCAATAACGCATCGTCAATTTTTGATATAGAGTGTTGACGTCATAATACTAAATAATTCTACGACTCAAGCTCTATCAGGAAAGTTTTTCCGTTTTTAAAATGTTGTCTAGATCAGATTTTATTTAAACTTTAAGGTTCAGAAGGTTTTCAACAATTCTAATTTTTTCAAACCTCATGCACTTTATGGCAGGTGGTTCAATTACGACTGGCGTAATTTATTTTGTTTTTAATTTAATAGTCACTTTCTGTGTTATAAATAAGGAATGTCAAAGAAAAACCTATGGACATTTCAGCATTTGTTATATTAATTACTTCATTTAAATTATTGTTTTCAATGGTACGACATTTTTGCATTATATTGATGTCATTTAAGGTCAGGCTTTAATGGTCACTGAAAAGGTATGTACTAGCCAATGGAGAAAATTCCCTATTCGGAGAAAAGTCCCCGAGTATGAAAAAGAAGTATACAAGCAGATAGTAGAAGAGATAAGAGGAAGAATAATCATATTAGGCGATATAAATGGGAGAGTAGGTAAGAGAACGAATGAGACAGAAGAAATAATAGGAATCCATGGAGAAGAAGTTAGAAACAACAATGGGAAACGGATCATGGACTTCTGTACCCAAAACAACTTCCTAGTAATGAACACCTTCTTCCAGCATAAAGAGTCCCATAAATATACCAGAGTAATGGAAAGTAGGGGAGAAAAGTCCATAATAGATTACGCATTAATAAACAGACCCTATAGGAAAGACATCAAAGATGTGAGAGTCAGTAGAGGCCCAGAAATAAACAGCGATCACTATTTAGTAAAGGTGAAAACAAACATAGGAAACCAAAATCATAATGGTAAACAGAAAAGATCAAGAAATCAAGAAACAATACCTAGCAAAGAAACAATAAGAGGTTACAAGCTAAACAACAAAGAAACAGCTTTGAAGTACCAAAGGGAAGTTGACACTAGACTAAGAGACATACCAACAGGAAATATGAACCTAGAAACAATGTGGACGATGTTCAACACAACACTGATAGAAGTGGCCAAGACAGTATGCGGCTATATAAAAGTAAATAAAAACAAGAAACAAACTGCCTGGTGGAACGACGAGATAAAAGAACAAATAAAAGAAAAGAAACGCAGATGGAGAAAGTATCTCAAAGAAGGAACCAATGAAAGATACACCGAATACAAAGAACAGAACAACAAAGTAAAGAAAACAGTCCAGGAAGCCAAGCGAAAATCCTGGGAAACGTTTGGAAGTAAACTGGAAGAGGACTACCATGCAAATCAAAAGCTGTTCTATCGAATACTGAAAAATATGAAAACCGGAAGTCATCACCAGCAAACATTAATACAGATAAGAAACCGAGAAGGGGAAATGCTTCATGAAAAAGAACAAATTTTAGAAAGATGGAAAGAGCATTTTAAAAATTTACTAAACCCGGATGGAGACACGAACGGAAATTCATGGGAAGAGAAGGAAATAGATTCCCTACAAGGACACAGCATTAATGAGGATGAGGTAACTTATGCTATCAATAAGCTGAAGAAAGGTAAATCTGCAGGATGTGACCAGATTACTGCAGAAATGTTAAAAATCTAGGAGTACATGGCATGAACTTTCTAACCAAAATCTGCAACGTATGCTGGAACGAAGGAAGGGTACCGAAGGACTGGGAAGTAGGTATCGTCGTTCCGATATTCAAGAAGGGAAATAAGCACGACTGTGACAATTATCGAGGCATCACTCTATTAAGTATAGCTTCCAAAGTATATGAAAGAATACTAGAACAAAGATTAAGATACGAAATAGAACCTAACATGGAGCAGTCACAAAGCGGGTTTAGGAAAGGAAGAAGTACACAAGACCACATCTTCACCATAAAACAGCTGCAAGAACGTACACGAGAGTATGGAAAGCAGTACTTCCTGGCTTTTCTGGACTTGGAAAAAGCGTTTGACAGGGTTCCAAGAGAAGTAATAGCGGAAAGTCTAAGACAAAGGTCAATATCAGGAAAACTACAACGAGCAATAGAGAGCATACATAGAAACAACAGGAATGTGGTTAGAACGCATAATATGGAATCACAAGAATTTAGTGTTAATGTGGGGTTACGACAAGGAGGAGTATTAAGCCCAATATTATTTAACATGGTAATGGATGACGTCATCAAAGAAGTAAAAACAAGAACAAAAGCCATATACGTGGGCCACAGAAACTTAGAAGCGGAGCATATGAGCGAGTGTGCATTTGCAGATGATCTGGTCGTATTTGCACGAAGTGAAATAGACCTGGAAACCAACTTGAACCTTTGGAATGACGCACTATCAGCTAGAAGCTTAAAAATAAATGCCAACAAAACCAAAGTCATGGTATTGGGGAAAACCTACTCAAAACTGAACATAAAAATTGACAACAAGGATATCGAGCAAGTGGAAGACCTCAAATACCTAGGAGTATACATAAGTAGCAACGGAAGACATGAAACAGAAATATCATACAGAATGGAAAATGTATCAAAGCTATACCACTTACTGAGGAACACATTTATATGGAAAAAAGAAATATCTAGGAAAACAAAGATGTGCGTATACAGAACAGTGTTTCTCCCAGTTTTAACTTATGGGTGTGAAAGCTGGGTGCTGAGCAAGAGACTGAAATCCAGAATCCAGAGCATTGAGATGAAGTATTTGAGAGGGGTCCTTGGAATAACTAAACGAGACAGAATAAGGAATACAATAATAAGAGAACAATTAGGAACAGAACCAGTTATCAAGAAAATCGAAAAGAGCCAGCTGAGGTGGTATGGACACTTGGTCCGGATGAGCAGCGACAGACCGGTCAAGAAAACATGGGAGTCACGGGTGCCAACTAAGAGATCAAGAGGAAGACCAATCAAGACATGGAATCAAAATATGGAGCATATACTAGAAGAGCGTGGCGTAACACAACAACGAGCGAGAGTACTGGCAAGAGACAAGAAAGAGTGGAGGAAGTTCGTCTACGAGATGCAGTAACTTGTGCATAACATATACCTTACACCTAAGGGTTCAATAAGGTTTTTGATTATATATATATATACAAGCAGGAAAAGGTGTGTACAAGTGTTATTTTCATCAACACATTAAGAAGAAGATTTAACGGCTGAATTGTGCTATAATCTCATAACTTGGAAAAAATATTTTTACCTAACAATGTATACTCCGCAGCCAAGCAAGTTAAGAAGAAATGTTGAAGGTGGATTTACTTTAGTCATGTACATCATTCTATCCGATTCAGAATACCGACTGCGGCGTATTGCTCTTTAGGGCACTACCCGAAAGAAGAACTGACATTAGCGCCTCCTTCGTGAATAACCTACTGTTCAGTGTATTGAATGCTCCGGAGTTGCTCTAGTGTCAACATCCTGATACCACGTCTTCAGTCGAGAGCAGCAAGTCAATTATGGTTCCGACGCCCAGGACGAATACCTTATACAAAGCACCCTTATACCACGTTGCTATAAATTTCAATAATTGACATGTGTAATTTTTGCCATTTCAGTGTCAATTTTCCAATTTATTTAATATGCTTGTTGTTTTTGTTATAATCCTGTAATACATCATTTCATAATTATTCTTCATCTACATTGTATTATCGAACATTCTTGTAGTTGTATTGCCCCATTTGAAATTTTCTGTTGGGTAATTAATAAAATTATTATTATTATTATTATTAAATTCACCATATTTCTGCCCTCGACTAAGTCGAGGCGCCCACCAAAATGGTACGTACGTGACGTGGATGTGGCGTGGTGACAACGTGGCATGTGGCAAATTTTTAACTAGTGAAATCAGTTGCCACAGCGCCATATCGATGCGCGCTGTCGCATCTGATTTCACTCGTTTAAAAATTGCCACATGCCACGTTGTCACCACGCCACTTCCACGCCATCTTCACACCACTTTGGTGCGCGCCTCGACTTAGGGACATTTTCTCCATTAGCTGATATTATATAATCTTTGAAGCGTCTGTTAGAGATCACGTAACTTCTGAACGACTTAATCGATTGAGGTCATATTCACACAATACATTTGCTTTGTAGATACGATGGTTCAAATGCTAGAATCCGATAAGTAGTGCTGTAGTCAAGTTATTAACAAATTCTATAATATGAGCCATTTTAGCACATAAATAGAGAATTAGTTAATAACTTGACTACAGCGCCACCTATCGTATTCTAGCATATGAACCATGTGGTTGTAGATAGATAAGGTCGCTTAAAATTTATTAATAATTTGACCCCAGCACCATCTATCGGATCATATATATATATATATAATTCTAAATTTTTCTTGACCTTATTCACATATTCATGTGCATATATATATAATATAATAAAATTTAGAATTATTTATCATATACAGCACATGGACGTTTCGGTGCTTATATACGCTGGTATACCAGCAATACTTTCCATCTGTTACTTGCTATATGTATATGTATATGTATATCAGTACAATTTAAAGGAGTCAAGACCGAAGCCTGTGGTAGTGTAGTGGTTAACACACCTGACTAGTAATCGGGAGATTTCGGGTTCGATTCCTGGACCGCTGGGTAATTTTTAAAGATATTAAAAATTACCTAATTAACAATTAAACTAATTTTAAATTAATTTGAAATTAGTATGACCTCTAAATCGTCCAAGAAATTTAATTATATATATATATATATATATATATATATATATATATATATATACAGGATGCCGCATTAGTGTGGGGAAGCCCGATTTAATTGACATTACAAAAGTCATGAATTAAAAAAATTATTAAGGAAAGGTGTAGGTATTCTTGAGTTTCATATTTTAAAATGAGGTATAAATATACAGGGTGTTTTATAACTCAGTTGTAGATTTAACTTTTTTCAATAGAATGCTATACCTTTTTTGCGTATTTAAAATCTGCTAACTTTTGTGAGGTTACTCATATAGGGTTTGCCTGATCTATTCCGTGTGTTTAAAAAGTTATGACCATTTTTACGTCTAAATTAAGAACTTTTAAGAGGGCTGGGTTGGTAAGGAAAAAATTATATGACCTTTTTCGCACAGTTACTTGCTTTGGGTACGTATTCTATTTTCACTGGTTCGTGAATTTAGTAAAAAACAAATATATTGTATACAGGGTGAGTCAAAACTCGGATCTTTAAGTTTCTCATTAAACTTAAATGGAATACCCTTTATTTTTTATAACGTTTGGATAGATATTTATCGGCTCTTTCATTTTTGTTAACCATATCCCATTCTGTCCTTTCCTTTGTAAATGGAAGTAAAATTGCTTGTTCTGTTTGTAACGGTACAGACCATTTCAGTTATTAATTTTATAATTTTACTTTTTTAGGATCTAATTAAGTATATTCTGTTATTAATATTTTGAAGAGAAATAATATTTAAAATCAATGAATATGTTATGGTATTATTATGTAAATATTAGTCATAAGCTTAGTGTGTATTTAGTTCTAAGAACCGTGTCGCCGAATGTTTACAACAGTGAAATAAACGCTACAGTTGTGATAAACATTCCCCTACGTAAAAGAGTGTGTATGGGAAACTTAAGTGGAAATAACCGAACTATATAGAGAAAGGGGAACCACAGACACTTTTATATAAAATAGAAACACGCGCTAAAAACGAGAGAGTCAACCGCTAGACTTCATTCGAGTCGGAAAGTTAACTCCAAAGTTGGAGGGATTTGACTGGCTGGCTTCATAAAGAAGTCGTCAAACCCCGACTAGCAGAAATTCAAGTAATATACATTAAATGTTCTATAAAAAGGAGAACCTAAAACTCCTATAATAAATTAGATAACAATCATAAGAATTGTTATTTGAAAAATAGAGATTAAAGTAGCACTTACGGCCGGTTTCATAATCAAGTTAAAGTAACTTTAAATTTCAAAGTTGACTTTAGATCTCAATTTCGGTTTCATAATTCCACTTTAACTTTAAAGTGAACGACAAAGTCACTTTAAGCCAAAGTCAGGATTTTCCAGCTTTAGCCAACTTTAACTATTTACTTTAACGACAAGTACGGTATAACCTCACATAATAATTATAATATACTAGTGTTGTTGACGAATACCTTGTTAAATTTCTAAATAGATATACACTGGTATTTATTTCGAATACTATCTAATAAAATGAACCAAAACATATTGCAAACGAGTTCTAGTTCCTCATCAGATGATGAGGTTGATGTAGTCGTAAGACGACCGACGTAAACTTTATAGAAATAGGGAGAACGGTTTGAATAAATTCAATGATAATGAATTTTTCAATAGATTCAGACTAACCAAGAATCGAACATTTAATTTCACTTCCTACAAATTGGTAGGTATTATCATGAAGTTATTGTATCACTACTAATAAATGATATATTTTAGTGGAGAATGCATATAGTCATACTACACAATATTGCAATTGAGATGCAAAAGGAAATACCAGATGAATGGGAGGCTGATTTAAATGTGCATGAAGCAGATAACATAGAGGCAGTTGTTAATAATTTTAACGGAAGGCTAGGAATGAGCGTTTGTTAATCGTAAACATTTTAATAACTTGTAATATGTACCTACATATATTTTCTTCTTCATACTATTCATAAGTTATATGAAATTGAAATTTCTCTCACCGGAATACTTCAAAAGGTTGTTTGCTAAATCCATAGCATAAAACTTTATATTGAAAGTATGTATAAGTAATATAATGATAAGCCATACTAAATTTTTTGAAATGAAATTTATTTCATCTATAACTGTATTTTTTACAAGTGCAAGTACAGACATATATTAATATTGTAAATTATTTATTTCTGCTTTCATAATTTATTTAATAAAAGTAAATTTAAATGTTTTCATTGCTTTATTTTTGTATATCTGATAGTTGTATCAAACAAAACAAATTTCTTAAACAACTGACAAAAAATTGAACACAATTAATTCACTGTTTTCTTAAGGAGTTATTCCATATACACCAAAGTTATATATCAAAGTGCTATACTTTGGCTTAAGCTGGTCACAGCTTCGTGCATTGGAAAGTTTAATTGTTGTACTTCGCAGTTATCCTCCTCTCCCATGCTTTTTCCTACAAAGTCAACCGACATTTTATAGGATATAATAATTATAGTCTCTTAATTATTTTTCAAAGCTTTCGGCACTTAAAATCTTGTTTATTGTTTTGCACTCTATATAAAGTTTTTCTTTTTCCACTTCCTGCACGAGCAACAATTCCTCCTTGCTAAAATTAGTTCTATTTTTCTTTTTTCCCTTTTCTTTGTGGTCACACATTTTGCACAATATATTTAATAATAAACTGTCACTATCAATATCGAAAGCGAATTCAAGCTATAGTTACACAATATTGTCAAACATAAAAGGCGCGTAAAACTATCAGGAAAGCCAATAGAAACTCGTAAAATTGAAAAAGAAACTATAATACATTGCAACCAACACAGAAACATTACATGGAAATTAACTTTAGCTAAAGTGACATCCCAATACCATTATGAAACGCATTTACTTTAACTCCAGCTTGAAGTCAGCTTTAACTCAAAGTAGACTTTGGTTAAAGGGACTTTGACACATGTATTATGAAACCGGGCGTTAGAGAGTAAATGTGCTCAGTGTTAAAAGTTTATAATAAATATATTGTGCTCCAGTAAATAGAGCAAGTAGATTCGTCACTTCAGGATCGTGACCACTAAAGAAAGTCCGTTGATGACAACGCCAAGCAAAGAAGAGTTTGCTGAGAATAGACAGCGCCGAAGAGAGAAGAAAGAAGCTGAAACAAGAAACTTTATATTAAGATATTTTTAAAAGATTATTGTAAACAAAAGTAATGTTGATACCTAATGAATAGTTAAAGATTATGAAATTAATTTTAAATTGAAAATAACATAATAAAGTTGATAAATACATATCATCTCCGTTCTATGAAGGAGAATGTAATTTGATCTGTATTAATATTGTTGTGTATTTATATAATAGTACACAAAACCAGCCTACGTAGTAAATTCTGGCATCCGTTGTTTATGTTAGACTACGTCGAACAATATACATAAAAATCTATGGCCATTAATTATTTGCAAAAATGTATTAAAATTGTCTTTAAATATATTTTATTTCTTTTGTTATATGTAAAAAAAAAATAGTTTTGTTATATATAATTCATCGGTTTTGAATATACGAATTGTTTAAAGTTTTACAATGGTATTTTTTTTATTAAATATAATTAATGTTTAGGAACACCGTAATCATTTCTTATTAATCCAAATCGCCCTGAGATATTCTGATTTGAGTTTAAATTTTATTTTAGATTTAAACTCAACAGTTTTATTCATTTTAATTATTAGTGGGGTTGTTCCATCACATTATGGTGTCCAACTTTGGGACAATTTTATTCATTTTAATTGCAATGTAATGCATGTACTATTACATTATGTCGCCCAACTTTGGGGCAGTTTTGGCATTTTAATTGCAATATAATGTACTATTACATGTTATATAGATCAAATAATTATTATATTATTATAATTGTTGCAGATATCGTAAGGTGCATGAAAATGGTTTACAAAATCGCGAATACAGAAGAATATATACCAAAAAGCCACTATGCCAATCTCGCGGTAGTAATTTCGTCAGTGTTGGATTGATAGACTGCTACTATGCGTTTCTTATTTTTGGAATTGGTATACTAAGTGCTCTAGGAGTAGCACTGATAGAAATTTTTTATAAGCGTAGATGTTCCAATGTTGCTACTGATCAGGAGATATAATATCTGATATTTAAATAATTTATCATAAGCTGGACTTTGCAATATATTAAGATTATCGATCACTGTTTTTATGCCTTAGTATGTACAACTTAATTAATCTTCACTTAATAATGTAATAGTGAATAAACGCAATAGCACAGCAATAAATGACAAACAAATTTCTTATTTATTACGTAAATCCAAATTAACATACTAAAATTTAGTGGGCAAAATTCTCACAGCCACGCTATTTTATTTTAATATGCTCTATTAAAAATTGACCTTCGAAGTTCCTATGAAATTTAGAATGAAGATGTACAATTTTCAGAAAAAATATGTAACAGTAGATTATTATAATTGATCTTTTATTGTGACATATAAATACTTAATAGAAAAGTTTCACGTAGCTAAGGTAAGTAATCTCTGACAAACGCTCATAAGTAATCAGCTTATAGTCTAGTATTGCTTAATCAAATTTTGGGAATAAATATGGCGAGTTTAAATTAACTTGAAAGAATTATCTATTTGGACTAGTGGCGTTAGTTTCTGTGATTTAATTTTATTAAGACGTGTTTAAGTCATTAAGGTATCAATATCAGCATGATCAAATCATATTTCTATTGATTCATAAATATTTCAAAGATATTTACACCCTGAAAGGCATCAGATTGCTTTTCCTACAAAATTATTTTGCAATGGCTTTAACAAAGATTATGTAAGTACTTCTTTATAGTTTATTTTTTATGCGTTACTGTATTAATTTAGTTCATAGTTAAGTCCTACTATTTGTATTTTGAGTTTTACTATTGCCAGTGACGCTTGTAAAAATTAGAAACAATTATCAAAAGGTGCATTACTTATTATAATTTCTAAGCATGATGACTTGGGATTTTAATTAAATGATATTAACAATCAAGCTTACCCTAGAGTCTTATGAGGCTTCACAATTAAAAGGAAGCTAAAATTCTCTCGGCATAGTATATATGAGACAGACAACTTCACAAAAAGAAGCGCATGAATATACAACTTATACTATCTAATAACTCTTTCACTTTTATCTAAGAATTATACGGGGAATACAAAAATGTAATAATGTATAGCGTGTTCCGTTTAAAAAACTATATCTATGATTAGCCACCAAGTTGTGGAACACTCTGTATAATATAAAATAATTTTAAAACGTGCTCCTAAAGAGTGGCTATCTTAGCAAGAAAAACGTTTAGAAAAAAATTTTCTCATAAAGTCACCATTTGTCTTTCCCTCGGAGATGACTCACCCTGTATAAAGATTTTCTCCAAACCTTCTGGATTTTTTTTAATTGAAAACAGTCTATTGAGTTATTTCCATTCCGGGAGCATAACGAACAAAACAAAAAAAGAATCAACCAAATATGTCATTCCTATCGTCAGTTATGATCGAGAGTACCTATAAAAATGATGATTTTTGTAGTGTGTCTGCATTTTCCAACTTTCCTTTGTAATTGTCCCGATTTCTTTTCCTGAAAGCTTTTCCAGAACAAAAACAAACAAAACAAAAAAAGAATTCTGCATAACCATCGTTGGAATCGTGAGTTAAGGTCTTTCAGTTTTCCCCAATTTTCCGGGCAACTTTTCCAATTTTTCGTTCCCTAAAAACCTTATTCAACTACTACCAAAATTTTTAAAAAACCCAAAGCCAAATCGTTCCGGCCGTTCTCAAGCGCTTACCAACGACCAGCATTTTATTTTTATCTATATAGATATTTTATACCAGTATCCAATTAAGTTTCGTTAAATATTTTGTTTTGTGTCAGTATTGATCAAAACCTTCAAAATATGGTTGAGCTCATGGGTGGAAAATTTAATTCAGAAATCGACAGGATTCCTTGACAAAAGAGTTTATCACATCCTGTTATTGGTTGGAACTCTGACAGGGAAGATTATTTAGTTGTCTATTGATGTAGATAATTTTGAGGCAGCCTGATTGTCTCAATAAATCATCGATTTAACAATTCGCCACGACGCTTAGAAAAAGAAAACTCAATTTTTGTGGTCAAGTCAAACAATTAAATTTTTTTTATGGAAGATTGAATTTTGCTAATGTATGGCCTCCGAATTGTCAAGATATGTTTGTAGGAATATTATCTTTGCTAAACATGTCCACGTAATTGACACGGAAACATGTAGACGTTTCCGTGTCAGAATCCGCGACGACATAGTTCAGCCTAGGAGGATTTCTTGTTTGTAATTTTATTTTTCTTTACGCGTGTAAATACTTCATAAATACGGAAATAAACATTACATTTCCACGCATATACAGTAATCAAACTATAATAACACTTTGTCATAGCTGTCTTTCAGTCAAATGAATTAAATTTCTCTATATTCTAACATACTTTACTACTAGACCAACAAGTATACTATGCAAGTTTAGCGGGATTTTTTTGAATTTGCAAGAAGTCTTTAACTAACACTATTAAATCAAGATTATTTGAATTACATAAGCAACATTTTTTAAATATTAACAGCGCTATTATATATTTCAAAAAAAAATCATCACTAGGCATGTATAACTATGAAATAAAGTATGAACTTTCAGAGGCACAGATTTATAAACGAATGAAATGAAGTGTGCTGCAGATAATTCTATGGTTACAGATAATAACAGGTCATGAAATTTGCAGTTGTTCTACTCACCCAATATTTTCCAAAGTTGTGTATTTAGTTCCCTAAAAACATATGAAAAATTTACATATTCCTTATAACTTGCACTGTATACTTAACTAAACTTGTAATCATCACTTACATTATAGGAAAATTATATTAAGTAAAGGTTTGTTGAGTTGTGCATTTAATATAGTTACAATGTGTGTGTTTTACAAAACTAGACAAGTTATTTATACAGTCTGTTTATATGCAGTCAGTTTATGAAAAGCAATTGTTTATACTGCGTTATTCAATAAATAAAATGCAAGTTGTCTAACAAAATGTTCTTTATGCGATTCTTATTTGAAGAACGTTGAAATAGTCTCCCATGAGGATTATCTGTTAGTATTACTGATTTCTAAGTGGTTAAATTAAATCTACGGTTCAATATTAACTGTCAAACTTATCTATTTAATTTCTGACATTTACGTGATGATATAGTAATAATAATAATTTACATTATTTCAACACCAGAAGCAAAATGTAAAACTTGCTGACAGTCAGAAACAAGTCTCAGAGAACAAAGAACAAAATATCTAAGGATAATAATATCTAAAATCTCATCCAAAGAATAGCAGTTGTCGGAAAGGAACTAACCTTAAACAGAACTCTTAAATAAGCCAAGACTGGTTTAATTTATGGTTTCCAGGACAACTTATTATATAGGTACTGCCGAAAAAAATAAGGGGAACACTTTTTCCAAAACCAATAACTTTTTGAATAATTGTTCTAGGCAAATCAAATTTGGTATGTTTCGACGACATATATTTGACTATCTTCATAAATTTAGGAAAGTTTGGAAAAAGTAGTACTGATGCTAGTGTGAGAAGAACCGTACGTATGCCGCAATTATAGGAACGTATTCTAAATGCTGTAGATAACAATTCATCAACGAGCACTTGACAATTATCAGCTCAGTTTAATACATCGAAAACAATAGTACATGAAGTTATTCATGAACAGCTGTTATATTCATATCATTTACAAAAAATACATGAACTGATTCATGAAGATTTTCCTCGTAAAATGCAGTTTGCAAACTGGGTGTTGGATCAGCAACGTAATAATGTTAACTTCATGAACATTATTCTTTTCACGGATGAAGCAAAGTTTACCAAAAATGGCATCACCAATTTACACAATACGCATGTATGGGCTGATGAAAATCCTCATGCCACTATTGTTTCGCATTATCAATATCAATTTTAATCACTTAATATTTGGGCAGGAATCATTGACAATTTTTTGATTGGACCATTCGTTTTGCCAGAACGATTGAATGGATAACTTTATTTGGAGCTCCTTCAGCGTTCGTGTGCGGGAGCAACTGAATAACGTCTATCCAAACCGTTGGATAGGTAGAGGAGGACGAATAGCCTGGCCTCCTCGATCTCCTGACTTAACGCCGTTGGATTTTTACCTCTGGGGACACCTCAAAAAAATGGTGTATTCCACTCCGGTCGACACTAAGGAGGAACTTCCACAGAGAATCACGTTTCATTATGATGTGATAAGGAACACGGCTGGGTTATTGTTGCGGGTACAACAGTCCTTAATTCGTCGTGCTCGCGAGTCTATCAGATTTCACGGAGCCCATGTTGCACTCTCTTATGAAGTTTTTCAATAATTCCGTTAAGGTGCCTCCGACACCACTGCGTTCATATTTATATTAATTACTTTAAAAGAAATTCAATAAAAACCGATTTCCAGCGGCGTCTTTCAGGGACGCATATCTCCCTAGGAGGCACCTGTAGGAACATTTTTTATAGGAACGTGTCATCTTATTTGTACATGTTCTATCTGAATCCAAGAGATTTCCCACATTTTCCCGGACACCCGTTGACTATTTTTAATATTTGTTTGTTATGGAATCAACTGGTTCGTTTTTGTCTTTTAAAATGATGTATAACATTTTTCGTTCCATTCTTCTTGATGTGTCTTGTAGCTTGTGATTTTCCATGCTATATACCAGTAAAGGAATGATATATTGTTCTAGAATTTGGGCATTTATTCGCGTTATACCAAAATGTTAAACCTCCATTCCTCAGGATGTTGCTTGAAGAAATGTATTAAAAACAAAAACAGTACAATAATAAATTAATGTATACACTCATAGACAACATTAACGCATCACCGCATATATTTTGTGTTATTCCAAAATAATGATGATTTTTAATTTTCTAGTTATCTTACAAGTAGGCTGTGGACCTACTGGGTCTGTTCAAGGAAATGCTGTCAAAATGGGTTTTCTTTTAAAAGTACAATTGCAAATAAAAGCATTTTTGGCAAAACTTCATCCAAAATCTAATCGGAAATTTTTGCTTGGTAATAGAAGTTGTCTTTAGCCACCATGTTTTTTTGTTTCTGATATTGTTAGTTAGTGCGAGTGTAACACATTTTAGTAATAAATCGTCGAACAAATTTGTCAGTGAAGAAAGCAGTAAGAACATCAACTTTGCTGGATAAGGGATATTCGATGCGTCATGTTGCTAATGTGATAGGAGGAAACCATTCCAACTTCAGTCGCATGGATAGATGATTTAACGAGATAGGTTCTCACATACAAGCGGCGGGGACAAGAGCGAAAGCGGTTCACCAATGCAATAGATGAGCATTTTCTTAGACAATCCGCTCTCAGAAACAGGAGAACGACTAGTACCGTCCTAAAAAATGAGCTCGTAGCTGCTCGCACGCTGGATTGTACAGCGAAAATCGGCGAAGAAACCCCCGCTTACCAGAGAGCACAAAATTCTAAGATTGCGTTTTGCGAGAAATCATCAAGATTGGACTCTGAATGATTGGAATATAGTTTTATTTTCAGACAAAACGAGGATTAGCCTAAATCTCCTGATGGTCGTGAGCGTGTCTGGCGAAGGTCAGGAGAAATATTTGCTAGTTCCAATATCTCTCCAAGACTCCCGTTTGGTGGTGGCTCTGTAATATTTTGGGGACGCATATGTTTCGATGGCAGCACAGAGTTGGTGCCTGTACGTGTTAGGCGAACGAATGCAGATTATTATCTTGAACACATCGTTGTTGCCCATGTAATGCCGTGCTCTTCTTGTGTGGCCGAATTTCTTGTTTATGCAGGATAATGCTCGTCCTCATGTGGCTGGGCAAGTTATTCACTACTTAAATGCTGTTGCTATTCCGTTCATGGAATGGCCAGCCAATAGACCTGACATGAACCCAATAGAGCATTTATGGGACGATATTAAAAAAAGGTTTCGACGTCGTACACCTCCATCTGCCAACCACAATCAACTGATAGACGCAGCAATTCAAAAATGGGAAAATACTCCTCCAGAAGTCGTTCAAAATTTGTTATCCTGTATACCATGACGCATGGAAGCAGTAATTAGAAGTAGTGGAGCTATTCTAATATACACGATATTAGAATAGCTCTAAATACATAAATTCCATTGTTTTCGTTTGTTTTTTGTTTACATGTTAGCGTTGTTTTTAAGAAAAAAAGTTTTTAATAAAAAATGATTAGAAATAACGCAATATTTCGGTGATTTCATTTACAACCTACCTAGACAGTACCTAACAATAAACTTTCATGAATTTTTTTTGCAATATTATATTCAGTACTGCAATTATCCAAGTTTAATTGAGTGATGAGTTAATTTTGTCCATGAGTTTATAAGTAATATTGTATTGCTTGTGATATAATAATTATTTCGTATACCAATAATTATACTAAATTTACAAAATAAATAATTAGAGTGTAGTGTAGAATTAGTGTTTTATTTTGCAATTATATAAATAAAAAAAACACAATCATCGCTCTTCGGAATTATAGGTGTAGATGATATAACTGAGAGTACTATTTTGACGGCATCGTCGAAATTATTAGATCTTTTAAGTCTAGGGCATGAGAGATGTAATTGCTTTAGAAAATTATTTCCATAAATTCGTATCGCCCGCCGCATAGTTATTAGTTCCGTTTTATTTGGTGAGGGTAAAAAATTTAACCTCACTTCTGAGCATTATAGTTTCCCTTATATGTATCATCTCTTATCTATGGGTGGGAGTAGACAAATAATTATCTCTTCATGGTAATTATTGCAAACCCATGAGATAAATTGCTCTTTGTTCAATAAACCAGTTTTTATTGCAATGGTTGCTGTAAAATTATCAACCGACGTACTTGTATACAGCTACCAAGCCCAAAGCAAACATTATCTCCAGTTTCCTGTGTATTAGCTAAGAGTGAGTGTAGCAGATCAACAACAGTTATAATAATATGTATATAGCCAATATCTACTTCTATTACTGCTTGCACTACTAGGTATTCAACTTCAATATTAAATTTATCCATTGCTACAGCAAATTCAAAATTCAGCATTTGTCCACTAACTAGTGATAGTAGATTCTATAACTTCTCTTAAACACCCGATATTGAAGGAAGTTGTGCATTAGATTTTTATTTGACGAAAGGTAAATGGTTTTTATGTAGTATACGCAAATATATTTTTTCTCTAAAAATTAAAAAGTTTGAAATAATGTACTTTGTTAATGATCAATTATTTTACCTAAAATAATGGAGAAATTCCATAATAAACATTAAAAATGCTATTAAATATCCCACAATGAGTATTTGTATAGCAGGATAGCAATCTACTATGGTCACCCCAGTAAAACTACTGCCTCGCGACACACATCTTGGCTTTTTTGTATATAATAAGGCGACTTCTCTAGATTGGATACCACTCTCATGAATTTTTCGTAATCTTAAAAATAGTAAATGAAAATTTATAATAAAGCGCATTGCTTACATACCCAATTTTAAGCATCTCTTTATAAGAAGAATTCTTTTGAATTGCTAACCAAGGATCTGGTACTTGTAAAAATTGAATTTCCTCCAAGTCGCATTTTTCGTTTTCCAAAAATGTCTCGCCTGCAAGTAAACCTAAAGAATTATTATTTCAAAATTAACCTAGAATCCGAATAATTTAAACCAGATATGCCTAAAGACATGTCTTAGATTAATTATGACCCTTTGATGAAACTGTGTGGATAATGGTGATGATTCTATGCTTAATTGTTCACATTTTCACTTTTACACATTTCTAGTTTATATTACATCTCACTAGTCAACTTTTTAGATGACACTATTATTAATTGTCTTTATATTTGCCGCTGCGCCAAGATAACTTGCTGTTAATATAATTATTATACATAATACGAGTGCAGAGTAACGAATAAAATTCGTTAAATTTTTATCCTTACCTGTTGGGAATTTTTTTAAATCCCCATCTTTTGGCATAAATTATACTTTTCCACCCCAAACAGTGGCGGAGTAACGAGAGGCAATCGAAAAATTTAAATGACAACGGAGGTCAAATGTTGCATTTTCGGAAAGGTCGCTTCATCCTCTATTTAGCAGTGAATGATTTTTTTTTAAATCGGTGGATTTAATTAGGAATAAAATAACTTTCAATATTTTATGCCAACAAGAAGGGATAAAAACTTAATGAATTTTATTCCTTACTTTCCACTCGCACTGTATAATAATAGCTTACCCCACAAAAAGGCCACCATAGTCGTCCATTTTCTTGAATAACCTAACTTTTCATGTGACATTTATCCAGTGTTGCCAACCTTGAAGGATTTCCTTCGATATGAAGGAATGCGGCCGT
Organism: Amphimallon solstitiale; assembly: GCA_963170755.1. Classification (NCBI taxonomy): domain Eukaryota; kingdom Metazoa; phylum Arthropoda; class Insecta; order Coleoptera; family Scarabaeidae; genus Amphimallon; species Amphimallon solstitiale. The sequence goes on from OY720680.1 coordinate 18,539,645, forward strand.
TATTTTTGTTATTTGAAAGATTGAAGGATTTATATCCTAATTTGAAGAAAAATGGTACTAATTTCAAAAGTGAAGGCAAATATGTATGTCCATGATTATTTTCATTCGTTTTTATCTTTTTAAAAGCTTCTCAGTTTTCAAGTTTAAGTTGGTAATTAGCTAACACGGTGCATGTGCATGACAGATGTCAAAATCGTCAAATTTCTGAATGACGTTGGTTTGTCTATGCACAATTGTGTTGTTAGCATTTTAGAATTATGGAATGTTCTCCAACATTTTTTTCTGCAAGCGGTAGTTGAAGATAATTTAAAACAATGCACATTTATATATGAAGCTCTATGCAATCTTGAAAGCAAGGCATACTTGTTATTTCCGAAATGTTCTCTTGACTATTTTAATTAGTTTAATGCTTTATTCCAAAGCAGAGATATTTTAATCCATAAGTTATCTAAACAAAGTGGGCGTATTTTTAGAAATTGTATTAAATTTCATAAAAACTGAGAAATTTAAAGTAAATGTTAACTGTAAGAATCCTGAAAATTATAAAGAGTTGGATAATTTTTATTTAGGACCAGAATATGAACGTTATCTGGCTGAACTAAATTCTAGTAGTGTTACCATTGTTAAAAAAATATGCCTTGCATTTTACATCACAGTTTGTGATGGATTCAACAAAGACTGCCATTAGACGATATTTTTTCCAATCAATTATCATTTATTAATCCTAGTATTGCTTTAGACACTAAGATAACTAAAGACATAAGCCAAGTATTAAATACTGTCAATCCCCTTTTCCGAACGTAGATCAAATTGAGTGTGAATATCTTAGTGCTCATTTTGGTAAGGGAGAGGTAGCTCAGTTTGAGAAAATGTCTCTTTCTGAATTTTGGTTTAAAATATCCAAACTGAAAGATTTTATGGGAAGACTCTTATTTTCAAATACTTCTTCCTTAGCTCAATTTGTATTTTGTCTTCCACTCTCAAATGCTGAAGCAGATAATAGTATTCTCAATTAAGAATTAACATTTTGATAAAATGAAGAAAAATATTTTATATAGGAAATAAATAGGTGTAGTGCGACTAGTAGACAAATGTCTACTTCAGTATTACTTTATTTGCTGCTTATCACAAGAATACCTGATTTTTTGTTAGGTTTTGTATTTACCTATTGTTACACCTTTTTTTTGGAATCCTATACCTTATATTAGACTTTATAATTTTGGTACATTTCCGGCGAGTGTCGCTGTATATTTGTCCTGAACACTTCCGTGCGTATTAGGTCACGTCTAGAATTAATCTTTTGTTTACTGTCGGAATTACGTATAAATATTTCCCGTGGAATGTAGAATTTTCTTTTAATTTTCGAATGAGTTGTACATTTCCCTTCGAATTATTTTTAATTGTTTTTGGGAATAATTAGATTGTTTTCTTATGTTAATTACCTCAAGTTCACCTTTTTTTTTTAATTTGTAGGTCAAGTTAGTCATGCTGGCACCATCTTGTGTGTGTGCGATTGGTTATGCTATTAGGAAGCTTTAAGATTTTCCTTCCGTTTAATGTTGTTATATTCCTTACAACGATGCACTTGCTAGATGTCGCTTTGACAACTTGTAACCCGGCCTCGTGATCTTGTCAATTCATTCTTCCGTTATCGATCGAACTATTTAGTATAATAAAAATCGCGATCCAATTACGTCATTCAGTGCTCACTGTATAATTAATGGACTGGATTTGTCTAATTACCGTACAAGTCACACGTTAAAATCGTGGATGTTTAACAGTGGCAATATATTTCTGGTAGTTACTTAGTTTTTTTGCTGCATTACGCAGGATTTATTTAGTTTGAAGTACATATATGAATCGGTAAGATTTCCATTTTGTAATTTCTTTCTAGTGATTAATGCTTGTTTCGTGTCTTTTTTTTTAGCTTTTTATTCTATGTCGTACTGTAGTACACATTTTTGTACGAACACGTTTGTGGGTTCCGGAAGTATCGCCGCCATCACGTTATCCTTTCTCCTGCTAAGCACGTGGGCGTTTATATCTATGGGAATATTTGGACCATGTTCCGCCCTTGTTGGCATATTTCCATCATTTTGGACCCGGAATTAAACTATTTCTTGTGAGGGTGCCTGTGGATCTGATGTATGGATTGGCTCAATTACACGGTCAAGATATGTATATAGATAACTGTTTTGATTGGAAATTTATTTATCTGTTTTGTTTTAAATTAATTTCATTGGCATAAGTTGCACTGGTACCTGTAATTTTTAATTTCTTGAACGTTATAAGTGGATCTTTTAGATTCGACATTTTCTCGTGTCCGATGCCAAACGGATCGGCTTGATTGAAAATTTCTAATTTAATTGACTTCCATAATTTTTGTTTTCATAAGTTTCATAGTTTTATAGTTAGCTAATTTGTTTTCTTTAATACACATATACAGTGTGTAATGTCTTAGAGGCATTAATGCAAAGCGAGATCTCGTTCCGCATTAATTTCTTTTGTAAGTTAATTAATTAATCATGATTTGAATGTATCCAAGTTTTATTTTTATTAAAAGAAAAAAATATTCAATTTTTCTTAAGTGCCCTCTTGTGGTTGCCAGACCTGAATTTACAATTTTTAAACGCATTTATGCTCTTTTGGCGTTGTATAGATGCTTTGAATTTAGATAGTTGTTTACTTTTAAAATTTAATTTGTATTATATATAGGGTGATCCACCCATTTGTGGGTTTGCTATAATTTTCTCTGTGCATCTTAGCATTCTATGATTCCATACTATTAACAATAAAATTGTTATTGCTCTTTATATCGTGTATGAATGTCATACTAAACCTAGTGTACCTAAGTTATTTTCGCTGTCAGAATAAGTAACTTATTGGAGTGGGGCTGAAATAGAATGACAGCTGGCGCCTAAGAGTCATCCACCTTCAGTATTCTGAGTGACCCATTCCCTAAAACCGAGAGTTAGAGGCACAGGCTCCACCCCATCTTTTCCAACGCATACTAGAGAAGTAAGGTAAGGCAGGTTGAAGGTGACACACAATAAATTTCCGAAACTTTCAAAAATTTAATTGGGCAATGCTACAGTTGTGAAACTCCGGCAAACGGGCACATCTCTAATTGTCGATCGGATGACATTATTCTAGTTACCGTTAGCGCCATATGTGCCTCCCTTTCTGCCAGGACAATCCCAAGGAGAAGCGAGTGTAACACTATTAGAAAATATATTTTGTGTTTTAGAATGAAAAAATGTAAATCGTGTTTTATTATTTCATTTTATTTTTTAACTAATTTTCATTCTTCCTTCACTGACTTATGTGCATGCCTGATACGTCTTCTTGAAGGAATTTTGTGACGCTTGTGAAGGATTTCGTATGCTTAACAATAACGCGAGTATGCTAGTATTGAAAAATGAGGGGATAACAGGGTGTTCCTACTACATGTAGTACATTAGGCATATCTGGATTAAATAAATTATTATTAACATTCAATACAACTCAAGATAATTCTGGATTCTGACGTAAGATTTGATAATATTACCTACTAATTTATAACCTGCTCCAGTTTCCATGTGGAAAGCAAATAATCCATTCCGCATCTTTCGTACTCCCAATTCAATTGGAAAATATCTCGCTGGTTGTCCTGGTGGTGCAACTTTCTGTTCATAAATAGCTTTACGAATTGGCTCTGTAGCACTCTTAAGTAAAAAACAAACTAAAAAAATATCAAAAAGATAATACCTATACTTACAGGAAAATAAAATCTATTGAAAACGGTGTCATCTACGCCAACTTGAAGTCTAGAGTGCAGTAGATCCTTTAGAGTCTGTATACTTGTCGAGGATGATTGCAATAAAGCTATAATATTCCCCGAGTATGAATTGTAAAGGAACATTAACGATATGAATAAAACTATTGTTATCATTCTTCCTGAGATAGTATCGGGAACAGAATTTGCACTTTGTTGACATGCAGCACCGAACGCCATAAGAGAAGTACTCAAAAGATTAGGTTCGATGTGTTCTTGTTCTTGTATCTATAATCGATTAAATAACTAGATACTGTATTTGTAACGTATGCACAAAAAGAGTTAAAACAATGAATTTGAAATGTTGATTACCTGAAGCTTATCCACTTTGTATGATTCCCACATTGCCACCAAATATAATCCGAAGGATATAACAATTATCAATGCAATAGTCGATAGCCACACTGCCACTTTAAATGGTAACGTAAACACATTTGTAACATAAGATAACTTAGGTCGACGGAAAACAAATTTAGATTTTGTTGGTGTAGTCATTGCAATGTAATCAATAACAGAAACTCTATCGCTCGTCAAGAATAGAGGCGTACCTGAAAACGGATGCATTGTTTCGTGCTTCTTAGACTACTTATGAATAGATGATGGAGTAGCAAGGACATTTAGTATAAAAATAAACGAAGGAATTACAACATATTTGAGGATGATATATAAAAACTTAGAAATTCATAAAAAAAAGTCCCCGTTTTCAATTGCTTAAAAGAGAATCATGGACACGACATGAATAAATAATTATTACAATTATAATACCTAGCAGTAAGAAGAAAGTAAAAGTATATGTACGGTCGATTTGACATATTCTTACTTATAGGATGATAACAAAGAGAATAACTAAGAAAGCAGAACTAAAACTAATTGAAAAAAATATTGCAAACAATACAGAACTATATGTAACGGACGTGGAGAAAGCATATTAATATAAAATAAAGCTCAAATATTACAAAAAATAGGACATGTAATAAGAAGAATTCGACTGAAATGATTAGATAAATAAAATAAATTAATATAGTATATCTTCTGGCTAGTACCACGTGTTAGACGTTTTCAGGCCGTCGAAGCATCTATAACATGGCATAATGACTAGGGAGCGGAATCGAGCGAGTCATGACTCATCGCCCATGGGCGCGCTATTGAAATGTTGTATTTTTAAAGAGGTTTTAATTTTATTTATATAATTGAATAACAAGTGGCTGGTGATTATAAAATACAAAATACCCTACTATTTGTTCATTTTCTCTTCTGTAAGAATTGTTCTCTTTGAATTAAGTACATCCTTGTAGATAGAAAACGTCCCTTCTACATTAGCATACACAATTGCCGCAATGTTATTAAACCTGGATTTCTATTAAAAACTGCGTCTAAGTCACTTGGAATTATTAATAGCCACATCTAATGTGGTTAATCCATTTTTACTTTCTTATACGTAGTATAAGGAAGTAATGTGAAATTTTCAACTTCGAGATTTTTGCAGATGTCCACGTTTTGAAGTCCCCTGATACCGAAAAAGATGTTTTTAAAAAATGTCTGTGTGTCTCTATGTGACCACGATAACCGCTGTAGATATCAATTCCAAATTTTGTATTTACGTGTCTAATCTCCCTCTTGAGATCTGAGTAGTTTTTCAGTAAAATCGGTAGACCGGAAGTAGCAGTTTACTTCAGTGAAAAAATTAAATTTTGCCAATATTTCGTCAACTACTAAATTTAAACAAATTTATAAAGAATTCATATGTACTTGAAATTAAAATTGAGAACAATTTTATTTAAAAAGTTTTTCGAAGCTGCTACCGGAAGTAGGTCTTTTACTCCTATCGAAAATCAGTTTTTTGCGAATATTTCGCATGTCATGCTTTTTAGACAGGTACGTTACGGGTATAAAAGTATTTAAAACGTAATTTTCAATATCTTTTGCATAAAAACAATTTCAAAATTCAGACCGGAATTACCACTTTTACTCATATCGAATAGCGATTTTTTGCGAATATATCGTAAATTATGCATTCTATATGTATTTATCAAGAATACAAAAGTATTTAGTGCTAGATTTGCAATATTTTTTGAATATATGAAATTTCAAAATTCGGACCGGAAGTAACACTTTTACTCTTAGGGAGTAGTCCTTTTTTCGAATATCTTGCTAAGTATGCATTCTATAGCGATTTATTAAGAGAACAGAAGTACTTAGAATAGGATTTTGAATAATTTTTGTGTAAAAAAAATATAGTATAGTTTGAAACGCTCATACGTATAAGAAAGTCGTGTGGTGGCCACACCTCATTTTTTAATTTGAGATTCTATTTTCAAAATATGTCATTAGTTTAGGCAAATTTCTAAAGTGTTCCTGAAGGAATAACAACTGATTTTTTAAATTTGGGATTTGTGTTAGTTTCTTGCACTCAGAAATACTTCGAGCATCGTCATTTAACCATGTAACGAAATTTTGTAAACTATCGAAATTCTCTGCATAAAGACTACTAGCTTCCAGCCATGTTCCCTGCCTGTTTTTAACATATATGCGGCACTGTCACTAACAAATAAAAGTATTTTTTCCCTGTACCTGTCGTTCGAAGCAACTGTTTCCGCATCAACTGTTATATGGAATAGTTCGATGTAGTACACCAGCAACAACATTTACCACACAGCGTCCTAATATATCAACAGTTTCGTCGGCACTTATCCGTAGGTACTGATTTGAAAGATGTCTTCTAATGCATTCTACTGTTTTCGTGAAGCACTTAGAAACATGATATTTGCGTAATGTGCATTCATCAGGAACATTTCGACCAGCATAATTTGAAGAAATATTTTGAAAGTGGGATTGTCAAGTTTATTTAATGGGATATTAGCCGCCATTAAAGTTTCACAGAGTTCATCGTTAAAATTGTCGGCTTCCAACGGGTCCAATTTATGCGTATGTTCTAGCGATGCTAAGTGACGTTGTACGTGCGATTTTTTGGCATTCTGTAACGATATTTTACAGACTTTGCAATTTAAGAGTAAAATCGACTTTTTTGTTGTCGTTTTCGCGACGTAAACAGATGTTGAGATGAGATTTCGATTTTCGAAATATGTGATTAGTTTAGGCAAATTTCTAAAGTGTCCCAGAAGGAATAACAACTGATTTTTTTAATTTGGGATTTGTGTTAGTTCCTTGCACTCAGAAATACTTCGAGCATCGTCATTTAAACATGCAACGAAATTTTGTAAACTATCGAAATTCTCTGCATGAAAACTATTTCTGTGTATGTTTTAGCAAAGCTAAGTGACGATATTTTACAGACTTTGCAATAAATTTCGGAATCACTGACAATTAATTTTTATCTCAGAAAAAGTAACATAAACAACGTTCTAGATCTAAATAAATGATAACTAAAAATGTAGGCGTATGTTATTGAAACATACATATTATATTGCGAAATATAAGGTAAATATAATAAATTTTAAAAACTCGTCACCCTTGTACCTACGCCGATGAAGAAAGGATTTTATTCATAAAATTCCTTATTTTATGGCAGTTTTTTCTCTGCTTCTCTGGAGTAAACAGATGTTACAGTTCGCCCTATGAATTAGTGCTATTCAGATATAATGTGAACAACACGCAGTTGTTTACATTATTTCTTTTCACGGCTGTGGCTCCGTGGTAGTTTAGCTCGCTCGATTCCGCTCCCTAATAATGACTACCACAAAAAGACTATTAGCAATTTCAAAAATCATTTTTTATAAATATTTTCTCAAATTCACTTGTTAGTACATTTGTATTCTTCAGAAATTTGTCTAACCTTAGTAGTTGACGATTCGAGATATTAGTAAATTCTGATTTTTTTACTGAAGTAAAATACTATGTCCGGTCCACTGATTTCACTGAACACCTAATCAGATCACAACAAAATATTATATTGTAATATAAATGTTGGTATTGATAGTTTTACCCGTTTTGCCGTTACCGTGGTCACCCACTTACGCACGTACGCACGCTCTACCGCCCGTACGCACTGAGACACACATATGTACATAGAGAGAGAGATGGGGAGGGGGGATAAAGGAAGGTACATGTTTGCAAAAACAACTTTTTCTGTATTGCGGGCCATCAAGGCGTGGATATCTGAAAAAATCTTGAGGTCGAAAATTATATACGAAAATAAAAATCTGCATTATCCAGGGGGCTTACGCAGAGGTGCCGACTAACTGCCGTGAGGTAGGACGTAAGGGGTTGGCGCCATATGCGCTAAAGTAAATTCTGGACTTTAGAAGGTTTTGTTCAAACAATAGTACCGTTTTCATTTACGAAATATCAAAACGAAATTTAAAACATAAATAAACAAAGGCTCAATGCATGTTCGACTGGAATTAGTTTTTAAAATAAAGTTTCTGAAACTGTGTTATGATGAATTTTGCCAACATTGAGAGTGAAATATAGGGGTAAATAATTTGAATTATAAGAAAGTACTCCCAACAAAACCTTAATTAATCCTTTGTATTCAATTTAATGCAAAAACATAATAAGAAAAACAAAAAATTCTGCTAGGGGGTGGCGCATATGGCGCCACCCCCTTACGTCCTACCTCACGGTAGTTAGTCGGCACCTCTGCGTAAGCCCCCTTAAGTAATTGTCTTGCTGAAAAGTGAAACAAGCAAAACAATAATAGAAAAAATATAATAAATAACACAGGGAACTTGGTTATATTTAGGGTTGAAAATTTTTATAAAACAAAACCATACGTTTTGGATTTATCCAATAAAAAATTACGTATTGCAAAAGTTTTCTATTATAGTGATCGTGATCTAGATAAATAGATACATACGAGGAAGCGTTTTTAAGTTTGCCGAATGGAGGGACTGAATGGTAGTGGGAACGCTCTTTCGTATCTTAAGGTGTTCAGTAGCTCATTATTAGTATACATATGAAGTTTTAACACAATTGCGTCAGTAGTATAGCCCCGTTATCAAGTTCCTTACAAAAAAGGATAATCCGTTCATACCATGCTGGAAGAGATGTCATCAATTTACAAGGAATGCTGCTCAGGAAAAACTATGATTTCTAAGTTACATAGCCTCTTTAAGCAAGGTACAATTACTTGACAACTGACGGCGGAGGCACCTATTAAAGTGACCATTACAGAACTTGTTAAAAAAACGAAAAATTAATAATGAGAGTAACACAACCCGCGGGAATGACTGGAGTATCTGATACATCCATTTTCAAAATTCTTCATGATCATCTTCGGATGACTACGCTCAGCTCAAGATGGGTGCCCAAAATGCTCACGCCCTCGGCATCAGTTTGTTTCACGTTAGTGTCTTTTTATCTTGATATACCAATATAGAAAAATTAAATTATTTGGGTGGTTTGTATGTCTCTTTTGGTGTTATGTTCAGTCAGTAAGGTATGAAAGGAAATAATTAAAGTTACTATGTAGAATTAGACATATACTAATTAAAAGAAAACACATTTTATGTCACAAAGAACACAATACAAATATATAATACACTACCAATGTAATCCAGTGAAAATTTAAAGCGGAACAATGCAGAGACGGAGATTTCAGAAAAATCACATACATGAACATTTGAAGTAGTCCAAGTTGAAAAATGTCTACCATATCCGTAGATGCTAATGGTGTGGAAGGGTTGTCAAAAGATGGATATTGAATAATAAATCAATAAATGTCAGAAAAAAACACATTGAATTTAAATGTACTTATAGTGTTAAAGTTTTAAATTTATTTGTGTTAAATATTATAACACATAATATAAAGAAGTAACAAAGGAAAAAGAAGAAGAAGAAGAAGGAAAAGAAGAATACCTACACAAAAAACACACTCTAACATCATAACTGCAAGTAGTTTAATTTGAACATTGTATAAAATTTTGAAATATTAGACGTTTGTAAAAAACTAGTGTGCATTTATACAGCATGTGTAAAATCGTATTGGGGATAGGACATACGTATACTATGCATACCGGCAACAACTCGCAGGTCGTGGTAGTAAAGTACGATTAGCATTTCAGTTGCATACAGTCAGCCGATGGATGAACATATATTTATCTAAGCATGCATCACATGCTTTGTAAATATATATTTACCAAACAAGAATTCAAAATTCTTCTGGGAGTTTTATTATATTGCGTATACAACGTAATAGGAAAATAAAAGCACAATTCTAATTAAACATTAATTCTTAGTAAATTATTCTATAAATTTACCAAGTAAATAAAAATTCAAATTCATTTTTTATAAAAATCTAATTCGAATGTAAATTATTATTTTAATTATAAATTACGAAGTATTTGTTTTGGTTTTCATAATACCGTTCCAAAACAGTTTTATAGTCATCCATAATTTTTTGCCAGTTAGAACTGCGCAGTTCGGGAACTGCCATAGAAGAATTTAATTTGTCGAAAGAAACATATTCAGTCGAGTTTTGTATTCATGACGCGAGGTAGGAAATACGAGAGCGCACGAAATTATACATCAACAATGCCTCGCTACACACCAACAGAAAAACTGCAAAATATTATACTATAGTGGTAATTCTGCAAAGGATTGCATAAATTTATTTCCGCAAATATTTGCAGACCGACCCGTACCCTGTGAGCAAAGCATATTGCATATTTTGAATAGCTTTGAAAAATGTCTTTGTTTGAATAATTGCACAAAGTGTAATCCTAGAGAGGTAAATCAACAAAAAGCTGAGGAACGAGAAGAGCGGGATGTAATGATTTGTAGCACTCTCGAAGTAGAGGATACGCGATCTAGCAGAAGTGTTGCTGAGGAATTGGGTGTGAGTAATAAAACCGTCGCGAACATATGGAAGCGCAATAAATTAAAATGTCTCCAATATTCGAAAACGCAAGAAATATTTCTCGATGACAATTTTCGAAGAATGGAGTTTTGTGAAACCGTAATGGAAAAGGCGAATGAAAATGAGAATTTCATTGCAAATATTGCATTTACAGATGAATCGTCATTTCCATTAAATGAAAAGCACAATCCTTCTGTTGTTCGATGTTGGGCTCGGGAAATTCAGCACAGATATTTTGTAAACACACCCAATATTCCTAGTGAATGTCTGGGCTGGTATTTTAAGTGATCATTTGCTTGGTCCATTTTTTATTGATGGTACGTTAAATGTGGACAAATACCTCGATATGCTACAAAATCAGATACTTCCCGCTATTGATAATACCGGAATAGATCGGCATATTATTTGGTTCCAACAGGATGGTTGTCCTGCACATAATGCGGTCAGAGTAAAGCATTTTTTAATGAATACCTTTTCCTCCTGATCTATCGCCAAATGATTTCTTTTTGTGGGGATACATCAAAAATAAAATATACAGCGCAGAAGCTGGCAGGCTAGAAAACATAGATATTTTGAGAAGGCTAATCATAGAGGCTTTTGGATCAGGAACAGTCGATATGATTCGTAATGTGCGAGAAAATTTTTATGATAGGCTCGGACAATGCCATGCTGCTGAAGGAGGCATTTTTGAGCCTATGCGATAACATTTTATTTTTTAGAGTATATTTTTTATTTTCATTAAAATTCCGTTCTTAATAAATTTATAGAATACTAAGAATTAATGTTTAATTAGAATTGTGCTTTTATTTTCCTACTGCGTTGTATACGCAATATAATAAAACTCGCAGAAGTATTTTGAATTCTTATTTGGTAAATATGTATTTACGAAGCGTGTGATGCTTATCCGACTGAAATGCTATAATCGTACTTCACTACCGACACGACTGGGCGTTGTTGCCGGTATGCCTAATATACATATTGCCGTGATCCTTGCATATTTTTAAAAAATTAGAATAACATTAAGAATTAGTTTAAGTATTAAAAAGAATAGAAATCGTAATATCAACTTATTTATTTTTGATTTCAAGCATTATACAATACAAGTAACACAAAGGTATAATGGGTTGCCTATATTTAGATATAGAAATTTTGAAAAATTAAATATGATTTATTGTTACATTATAGGTTGGATAAGTATTAAAATTAAGTATTATATATGTACAAAATATAAAAACAAAATCAGTCTAAGCAATATATATTTCTTTTGTAGAAAAGATAAACAGGAGGTATGGTTTGTATACACTGAAAAGCAACCTAACTTTTCACAAGGCGTGAAAATAGCTTTAAATATTTTAAATAATGGACCTTTGTTTAAAAACAAAATGGTACTTAAAGCTAACAACAGAGAAAGAGTCATGTTGAGGGATGGAACGGTAGAGAGAGTGAGTCATTTAAACGCTATAAAACTATATGAATGGGTCACATTCGTTATGCACGAGACGAAAATATGGCAGAATAAATAATGTGAATTTAAACGTGCACAATGTGACAAATTTATAAGAGAGATTTTAATAAAAATTACCTCAAACTTATGACTATAAATAGGAAAAGGATATAAGTTAAATATTCTAATACGATATGGTCAGCAACAATGTTCTGTATAAAAAACAACTGAACGAATAAAAATATGCATTCATGAATTTGTATGTGTGTGTACAAGAGCTTCCCCAGACAATAAAAATAATTTGTGTGGTTTAGAAGACCTGCAAAGAAAAAAAATAGTATAAACATTGTTTACAGTTTCTTGCAGATAAATGTGTTACCGTGGGAAGAGTCCTGCATAGAAATTAGAGACGACGTAGTAGGCCCGACTAATCGTTGTAATGCGAGTGATATGAGAAGAAGAATTCCTGTTACCTGCAATATATTTCCGGTTTTGCCTAATCGAGATATTTCTAAAAGAAAATTGAGGATTGTGTTAACAAATGGAAAAAGAAAGTATGTAACAAATAATGAGAAAGGCAATACGTTTATAAACAAATACAAGGAGGGACTGTATTAAGAAGATAGAAAAATATACCTACCGATGGAAATACATAGGAAGTTAGTGAAAAGACTTTTTAAATAAACAAACAATTCGGAGTGTTGATCGTTGGTGAATGAACTGTCAAAAACAATATGTGCGTGTGTGTTCGTGTAGCAGCGACAACTTGCAGAAAATGAACATCAGCGATTTCACCGAGGACGCTTCGATACCAACTTAAAGTTTAGTTAGAAGGAGGGCGCAATGAATAGCCGATGTTCTTTTGTTTTCTCGTATATATTTGAAAAACAGGAATGAACAGGAATTAATTATTATTTCGACTTCGAAGGATAAAGACATAATTTTAAAAGCTAACAAAAAATTTGAGCGTAGGGTTCGATACACTACGGTTAGACTCATAATTATTTAATTTGCATTAGTATATAAATTTAATTTTCATTCATTTTATTTAGAGTAATTTTCTTTTGATAATTTTTTATTTAAATATGGAGATGCCTATTGCAGAATTCGAAGAGATATTTGATGAAACAAAGTAAGTTGTTCAATTGTAAAGGATTATTAATACAGCTGTGCGTTTCTAAGAATACAACGGGAAAATGTTTATTCTAGTATAACGTTGAGCAGTAAGAGTTAAATAGATATTATCCTGTTAACTTATAATAATTCATTAGTTTTTTTATAACAAAGAAAGGATCATTAATGGTGTTGGGTGTGAGGAGAATACAACGTGCGAATTTTTATTCTCAAACACATTATCAAGCATCATTAATTGTTGCATTTCATTTTTGATTTAAAATTTCAAAACATAATAATATATAAAAAAAAAGGAAATGTTTTTGTGTGGCAGGTATTGAGACGCTAGCAGTGATACGGTCGAATGGTTGCGGCTAGTGATCTTCAGGCTAATCTCCGAACATTTACCATTGCAAAGTTCTAGATTATCAGGGCATTACGTGCAAATATAATGTTTCTGGTAAAATAGAATCAGCTCAATATTAACAGATTACCTATCGGGAATCGAGCTTTTGTTTGTTTAAAACAGGATAAATATTTCATGACTATCATTATCGATATATATATTTTACAAAACATTATAACAGAAAGATGGTAGAAATGTTTTCTTTCAATTACGTGTATTATAAAATTTAATGTGGATATAGTATAGCAATGCTATCTATAATTGATGTTCTAATAAAAATATACAAATATGATTTTTATATAAACTTGGACTTTTCTTTAATAAAAAATTATATCCTTATCCCAGAATAATACTGAACAAGAGATTTACCAGGAGACAAAGAGGCTGAATGAATACACTGCTAGAACTCATAAGTACTTACAAAGTACGTGCTGTTGAGAAATAAGTTCATACATAGAATATAAATTATATCAGCTATTAGCATTCAATTAAAATCATTGAATCTACAGCATATGGTCATTATATTTAATAAATAATGCTGGTACAGCACACAGAAATATGTCCTATCCCCAATATGTTTTTACACATGCTGTATATGACATAATTCTAACTGATTTTTATTTGAATCATAAATAACAGTACACCTGCATAAACTGGGCTTCGATATTTTGAATCACCCACCCTATAGTCCAGACCTGGCTTCTAGCTATTTTTACCTAAAGAGAGCAGCGTGGGAAGAAATTTACGAAAGATGAAGAAGTAAAGGACGCAGTTCCGGTGTATTTTTCAGACGAAGATAAAACATTTTTTTTATAAAGGGATACACAAGCTAATTGAAAGATCTGAAAAATTTATTAGGGTTGCAGATATATATATTGAAAAAGAAAAATAATGTCGTATTCTTATTTTTCCTATTATTCTATACCACGAATTTAAAAACGCTCCCTCATATGTATAATATTTTTAAAAAAATGAGGTGTGGCCACCACACGACTTTCTTATACGTATGAAAGTGTTACTTCGGGTCCGAATTTTGAAATTTCATTTATACAAAAAATATTCCATATCCAACTCTAAATACTTTTGTACTCTTGATAAATATATATAGAATGCATAACATATTTGCAAAAAATCGCTATTCGATAGGAATAAAAGTGGTACTTCCGGTCTGATGAAATTTTTTTTATATAAAAGATATTGAAAATTATGTTTTAAATACTTTTATACTCGTAACGTACTTGTCTTAAAAGCATGACTTGCGAGATATTCGCAAAAAACTGATTTTCGATAAAAGACCTACTTCCGGTAGGAATTTCGAAAAACTTTTTTAAGACAATTTGTTTCAACTTAATTCTAAGTACATATGAATTCTTTATAAATTTGTTTAAACTTAGTAATTGACGAAATATTGGCAAATTTCGATTTTTTCACTGAAGTAAACTACTACTTACGGTCTGCCGATTATGCTCAAAAACTAATCAGTTCTCAAGAGGCCGATTACACACGTAAATACAAAATTTGGAATTGATATCTACAGCGGTTTGACCGCTATCGTGGTCACACACACAGACACACACACACACACACACACAGACACACACACACACACACATACACACACACGGAGACACACAGAAATTTTTTAAAAACCACTTTTTTGGTATCAGGGGACCTCAAAACGTGGACATCTGCAAAAATCTCGAGGTCGAAAATTTTCATCATCACAATACTTCCTTATACTACGTATAAGAAAGTAACAATGAAAAGCACAAAATACCTCCTATATCTGCTTCTTTCCTAATTAATTCGCCAATCATTCCGCTCCATTCCGATTTATTATTTTTGTAACCCCAAGATGATTGAATAGAAAATTGTATTGTTATATTGAAGATGTCTCTTAGATGTAACATGAATTGGTAATTTACTTTTGCTATTGTATCTATGTGGCGGTCACTAAAATAAAATAAAATCAAAAGTCAACATGACAGAATCAATAACATTTTTGTATTTATATTTCTTCTCAAAATTCAAATTTACTCTTAAATCTGCCCTATATTAAAATGTACTTACCGTTTATCTTGGAGATGATTAAGAGTGTCATTGTGAGTAATAACAATACAGCTCCTGACTTGTATGCCAAACAGATTCCTTCTACGATTAGCTGAAATTTTATCTTTGGTAGTTACAATATATCCCTTTTCTTCTTTCCAGATTCCATAATTTTCAAAAATTAAGGCAAACGTTGGAGCAGGACGATATATTTTTTGAATCAAGCTTGTAGATGACGTGTTCGGGGTGACTAACATCACATCACTGTCTGATAAAATGTTTACATTTTTCATAAAGTTGCTTGCATTTTCAGCGGCATTTATTATAATCCATCGACTTGGTGGAGCAAATAATTTTAGTTGATCTGCCTAAAATGTAAAGATTGATAATTCATATATCTTATTGATTTATTTAATTCTCGGTACAAAAAAAAAGTTTTTTTTTTTTGTACATACTACAACGGTTTGGTGCATCGTCTGCCAAAATAAATTGGTCATTAGAAGAAATCATTTACTATCTCTTAAGACTCAATAACTCAATATTAACCCCACGGGTTTTTTCTTTAGACTTTTTAATTTTTATTTTGCAAAACCCCAAAATTCAACATTTGAACATAAATTTTACAAAAAGTTATAGGTGATTCAGCCTAATTCAAAATTACTTGCAATAACAATAACATGTAGTTTTCATTTCATTAACTCACGAAGATTTTGTAAGAGGTAAAAATAAACTAAGCTCAACTAATTCACTAAATATTTAGATCGGGACACATCAGGCTGATATTCGATATTAGAGGTGAAAACTTATTTTTGCGTAAATAACACGCGCGAAACAGATAAAAACTGTTATCTCCCTCATGGGCAACAGAAATCAACATCGGAAGTATTGTGATGAAGAAAATTTTCGACCTCGAGATTTTTGCAGATTTCCACGTTTTGAAGTCTCCTGATACCAAAAAAATGGTTTTAAAAATTTCTCTCTCTCTCTCGCTCTGATCACGATAGCGGTCAAACCACTGTAGATATCAATTCCAAATTTTGTATTTACATGTATAGTCTCCCTCTTGAGATTTCATTAATTTTTCAGTAAAATTGGTAGATCGGAAGTAGTAGTTAACTTCAGCGAAAAAATTGAATTTTGCCAATATTTTGTCACTTACTAGGTTTAAACAAATTTATAAAGAATTCAAATGTACTCAAAAGGAAATTGTATTAAAAAAGTTTTTCGAAATCCCCACCGGAAGTAGGTCTTTTACTCTTATTGAAAATCAGTTTTTTGCGAATATCTCGCAAGTCATGCTTTCTAGGCAGGTACATAGGAAGTACACTTTTACTCCTATCGAGTAGCCCTTTTTTTCGAATATCTTGCAAAATATGCATTCTATAGAATTTATTAAGAGAACAGAAGTATTTATAATAGGATTTTGAATAATTTTTGAAAAAAAAATTCCATAATTTGAAACGCTCATACCTATAAGAAAGTCGTGTGGTGGCCACACCTTATTTCTTCTTAGGGTATTTCTGAAACTGGCTCGGCAAGCGCGCGCCAGAGGTACAACTTTTTTAGTCGAGTTTGACTGTCTCTACGTAACGTCGCATGCCCCAACTGTTAGCTGTGTATCTCTAAATTCATGAATTGGAGAAGTGGTCCTATTCCTAGGCTTCGACGTTCCCCAGACCTAACTCCGTTAGATTTTACGTCTGGGGAAGGGCCAAACGACTCATATAAGCCTCGAAAATTGAAACAAGAAACGATTTAGTCCAACGCATTGAGGTGGCTTTGGACACAATTATACAAAAAATGCGTTTACATACAACCACTGTAGAAATAAAGCAAAGATGTCGCTCACGCATACGCAACAAAGGTCAGCAATATGAGCAAGATTTATAGATTTGTGATCATGTTATCGTGTGTCTTGTTACACAAATTTAGCGAATTAGTGAAGTTATAACCAACGTTTTATGGCATAGGTTTTGCATACTATTGGGAAGGGAATAGGGGAGACGTTTTTAAAAGAATTAGAAGAGCACGATCGTTTTTAGTTATTTTTCTATTGCAATGTAAAGTTGAGTTTAAAGTTCATTTTTACCTCTTCCAAAAACTTTGTGAGTTAATAAAATGAAAACTACATATTATTTGCAAGTAATTTTGCATTTGGTTGAACCACATAGCACTACATATTACAATTAAACCTAAATTTGAAGACTGCACCTGTATTTTTTTTAAAATGTAAGTGTAATGCCGAAGTTTGGAATTTTGCAAAACAAAATAATTAAAAAGTCGAAAACGAAAACCCGTGGGACTAATATTGAGTTATTGGGCCTTAAAAGACAGCAAATGATACTTTCTATCGGCCAATTTAATTTGGCAAATGATGCAGCAAACACTCTGTATATATAAGCAGGGATATTACTCGTCTCCGTTGATTTCTTTGACTTTAAAGGTCTTATAGAGAAGTAAATATCTACATCTGTAATATGATCTACGAGGATGTATTGAAACATTCTTAACCTGTTATAGAAGCATACAAAATTCGAAAGTCAAAATATGTTATTATTCAACATACTCTCCTCTTAATTGGACACATATATTACAACGAACCTGCAACGCCTCTAGACCTTTCAAAACGAAATTTTTATCTTGCTCTGTAAACCAGGCCTCCACAACTTCTATCGCCTCTTCGTTGGAAAATTTCGAAAATTTGTCGACCTTTTAAACATTTTTTTGGTTGAGGAAAGACATGATAGTCGGACAGAGCCAGATCTGGTGAATAAGGGGGTGTTCGAGTAATTCGAACCTTAAATCACGAATTGTTTGCATGGCAACATGCGATTTGTCTGCAGGTGCATTGTCTTGCAAAAACAAAATACCTTTGGACAACTTTCCGCGTGGCGAGTAACGTCGAATAGTAATTCCCAGTTATTGTTCTAGTCTTATCCAGAAAATCAATCATGATTACTCCATGGCAATCCCAAAAAACTGAAGCAAGAACTTTTCTAGCAAATTTTTGAACACGATACTTCTTAGGCCTTGGAGAACCAGAGTGTCTCCATTCCATCGATTGCTGCTTTCTTTCTGTGTCGTAGAAATGTCCCCAAGTTTCATCCATAGTATCAATACGACTTAAGAAGTCTGTATCTTTTTCAAACCCAGCACAGCTCAAACGCGATGCTTCCACCCTTTCACGCTTCTGGTGAACAGAGAGAGATTTTGGAATCCAAATTGCAGAAATTTTTCTCATGTCCAAATCGACGTGAACTATATGATGGACGCGTTCATATAAAATATTCAGTGCTTCAGATATTCGTTTTAGCCCAATTCGACGGTCCGACAAAATCATGTTATGAACTGGATCAACATGTTCGGGAACGGACACAGAAACTGGCCTTCTCGATCGGTGTTTATCTTCAATGGAAAGTTTATCCCTTTTGAAGGTTGCAATCCAATTTTTCACAGTCGCATATGATAGACATTGATCGTCAAGGGTATTAAGCATATTTTAGTAAATCCTTTTAACCCCTTCAAATACAGGTACTTGATGATGGCTCAATACTCCAAATTTTCGATTTTCACAAAGTCGGTCGACATCTTTTCTTTCAAATTTTAGTGCGCAACTTTGGTTTGACTTTTTGACGTGAAACTTTGACTCTGACATAGGTTATGTTTCATTGCTATGGTATCGTAATATTTTATTTATCCGCGGAACCGGCCAAGGCTAACTAGATATCAATACATCATCGTACACCCACGCACCTCTGAATACATTATACGAAAATCATTATAAAAAATACATCGGAACTACAATGTATTGTTTGTAGCGCTCTTTTTTGTGACATTCCCTAATTTCCAATAAGATTTTATTTAACTATAACATAATCGCTGTCAATAATAATAAAAATTCAAATTTCTTAGGTTATGCGCATGTGTAAGTAGTTCTAATCATTGTTTAATATTTTATAAGGTACTGCAAACACCGGTTATTAAACTATACTTAGAGAAAAATTACGTATGAAATTGAAAACATGGAAGAAATTCTACAGATTACAGAATCTGTCAGGTTCACGTTGAGAGCTTATGCATACATTTCAAGTACTTTTGGTCTTTTGGTTAAACTGGGTTTAGGCTGTATTACACTTATCAAGTTCTTGACCAAGAAATTGTCGGCAAGTTCTTGATCAAGTTATTGTTGACCTTGGCTGTTTTACTCTTATCAATTTCTTGACCAATTTTTTAGGTGAATTAGCAGCACCAATAGTGCAAAAGTACGAAATAAAAAAATTAATAAAGTTACCGAAGATTTGTGTTTGATATTGAATGACTGCACAAGAGATACAAAAGAAAATAAATAATTTACGAATACAATTCTTTCAAGAAGTATCAAATTAACATGTCATTTTTAACAGTATTCTAAAATGGAATTTGTGTTTACATTTTACACAGTTGGCAAAAAACTTTATAACATGAATATTACTAGAAATTACTAAAAACTTGATCAAGTTGAGAAGAAATGTTCTAAGCCACCAAGTTCTTGGCCAAGAAATTGATCAAGTCGATTTGACAAGTGTAATACACGACTTGTCGTCAATTTTAACTTGATCAAGTTCTTGCTCAATAACTTGGTCAAGAACTTGGTAAGTGTAATACAGCCTTTTGAATGAATAGTGTGCGTGCTTGTAAAGTAAACGTGCATTTACATTCTATACTAATAATTATTACTGCCACTGTAAAGTTCATTCTGATTCCTCCAGAATATAATATTATTTAAGTTAAACAGCTGATATATGATCTTTCAGAAAACATATTCGACTCTATCCATCCTACAGAAATTTGGTGCAAGTTAAATCGTCTCATGTATGGCAATGAAAAGTACAATATATTATACCGTTAATAAGTCACTGATAGTCCAGTTGAAGACAGCAGATGCAAACATTCTTTTTCAACAAACTATTCTGCTTTTAAGATTTTGTTTCATGTCATTTATATTTTACATATTTTTGGGTAAATGTTAATTTGATATGAATATGTGTATGACGTGTAAGTATATTGTATTTATTTTTTCATGCCAAAACACTCAAACAAATTCAAATGTAGAAAATTGCGCCAGTATTATTACACAAAATATACCAATTTGGATTAAATGCACTCGCAAATATGTTGCCAACTTTGAACAATAATTTTTTAAACACTGTTTAGACAACCGGTGTACTTCTTTCCATTGAAAAACGCCGGTTAAAAATAATTAAAGTATTAGGCTTAATCAATGATTAGTTAATCGAGCATTTTAATCGTGGTTGCAAAAACCGGCCCTCAGTAAAATGCAAATGTTAACTGTCAAGAAGAGTAATAATTCATATCTTAACATTTCCTAACAGCTTAAAAACAATTACTGTGATCTTCCATATATATTTGTAAATACACACACGTATACCAAATTAATAATAATATTCTAAGAATCATTTAAAGAAAAATATATTTTCCGGCAGAGTATATTATCACCAATAACTAGTCGAATATTAATTCTCTAGTTATATGCAACCACTTTAGCACATTGTGGAGTTATATGCAACCACTTTAGCACACTAAGAGTAGACCCTTTGAGTAGACGTATGCTGTTAGATAGTTAATATTAAATTAAATATTTTATACGTACATATCTCTTAATTTTACTCTCTTAATGAATTATATAATCATATTTGTTGTATAGTACCTTCTGATACATAACCTAAATAAATATATAAATAAATAAGAGTTAATCAAAGCCACATTAAAACTGACTATGTAGGTATTAAAAAATTAAAAACTAATACTGATGTAAATTCTTAAAAATATATAAATTCGAGTGAAAGATTGTACAATGTAATACATGTATAGATTAAAGACGAAATTAAACATAGAGCAGAGAAAAGTTTAGTTGGAAGCCTATTTAGAACGATTATTATAGTGGAAAAGTGTACCTATTTTCTTATTTAATATGAGTTGGATTCTATATTTTTATAAAAAAGGTAATATGGTGTATCTCTGACATTATTAGCGGTGAAGATCATTGTAATAGTATTGCATTTGAATCGGCACGAAATAATGCTAAACTATCAAGCACAATCAGAAACGGAAGAGGCAGAAACATATCTACATCACGCCTGTACATTTTACCCTAAACAGCTAGACGTGGCCAGTTAAGAATAAATGTTCCCACCGAGATAAATAAGGACATGCAAATGTTAGCTACTTTGCAACCCTCTTAATTCGAACAATAGAGAATATTCCCTTAGACTAGCACATAGGTGCAGGTTTCTGTTATATGTTAGAAATAATATCCCCTTTCTAAATTGTAAAATACAGACTTGAATAATATGAAGCACTATGGCAGAACTGCGGTATATAATTGCTATAGACAATTATAATGATAACACCAACTAATTGGTTGTCGTTAATACAGCGTTAGAATGGGAAAGTTATGTCAAATCAACGTTTAAAAAAGTATCGATATGTTGTACAGTAGTAGATAGGTCAGAGGTATAAATTGTAAATAATAATGGACCCCATGGATTGTCCTGAGAAACACCATTAATAATTTACGCAGATTTGACGCTAAATCCTAAATTGTTAATACATATTTTGTGAATAATATTGTAAATACTAAAAGCTATAGCAATTTTTGAGAAAATGAAGCTTAGATAATGTGATATAGTCCAAAAGTGTGACAACTGTCATAGCGCCTTTGTTATCAGCCGTTACAATATCATCCACTATATTCAATAGAGCAGTTGTGCAATCCAATTGGGCTTCAGGCAAAATATTATTAATACGCAAGTGGTTTTTAATCTGTACCGCAATAATTTTCTCTAAGATCCCAGATATAACTGGTAGTAGGTCTTAACTCGGAAAAAGTTGTTGGTTCTATCTGTTTCGGAATAGAAATGACAGCCGTGTTACTCCATAAAAATGGAAGGTACTTTTCGAGAACACAAGAATTAAAGTTATAAATGGCATTACGTACTTGACTGCTTCTTATATCAACACACGTTATAAGTAGGTACGCTATACAGACTTCTCATGATTTAACAGATATTTAAACGAAGCTTTTCTTATGAACTAAGCCATTTGGTGACTTATAGTCCACTTGTTTCTTCTTGTCCAACACTGTGGCCTTTTAAAGCGAAGTGCAGGCGCATGATACTGTACTATAGGTCCCCTCTACAATAAACAATGACTCTATATGGATGTATAAAGCTGGACTTTTCTTCTCTGCTAGTGGTCTCCTCAGCGTTGTCTGACTATTTAGAGTTAATATCAGTTTATTTAGTGCTAGGATTTATAATTTTTTGTTCTTTACTTTTGTGGATACATTAATAACAGACATATCTCTTTTGACATGTTTTATGTGACTTGTACGAGGTAGGCGCCATAAATTCTCGGCCTGACAGGCTTATATAGGTTCAAACGTGTTCAAACTCCGTCACGTCATGCATGCACATACGCGAGGTGTACAGTATAAATATAACGGTTCGAAGCCTAGTAGTTTTTAGTAACCAGCCAACCAACGTGACTAGAGCACGAATATGTCTGAAGTAACGGACATTGAGTACCGCGCGGTCATAGGCATACACCTTATCACATTAAACAACGTTTAGACAGCGTTTACGGTGATTCATCTCCTTCGTATTCAACTGTAAAGAAGTGGCCAAAATGTTTCCGTTTGAGACAAGAATCCCTGGAAGATGCTAATCGGTCGGGTCGACCAATTGAAGTGATAACGCCTCAACAAATTTCATTTATTGAACATTTAGTGTTAGAAGATTGTCGTTTGAAAGTTAAGGAATTAGCAGTGATAACAAACATTTACGAAACAAGTGTTCGCCGAATTCTCCATGATCATTTGGGTATGAATAAAATTAGTGCTAGATGGGTACCCCGCGACTTCTTTCTGCTCTCCAACGTGAACGACGAGTCGAATGTGCGCAGTCCTTTTTAAATATGTGTGGAGACGATCCAAAACCGATTTTGGAGTCCATTGTCATAAGGGATGCAACAGTGGTTCTGTTTTACGATCCTCTATGGAAAAGGGAGTGCATGGAATGGCGGCGACCTGATGAACCTCGTCCCAGAAATGCGAAAGTCGTTCAATCAACGAAAAACGTGAGGGCCACAATATTCTGGGATCGTGAGGGCATTTTGCTAATTGACTTTAAAGAGCGCAATACAAGTGTGAACGGCACATATTTATGCGTCTTTATTGCATAAATTAAGGGACAGTATTCGTGCAACACGTGACAAAAGGTGTGTGATTAACAAAAGGTTTTGCGATCATTGCACGACAATGCTCCCGTCCATACTCCCGCCATTTCACAAGCTGCCATCCGCTAATGCGAACATTAGCGGATGGCGCATCCACCGTATAGTCCGGATATGGCTCATTGTGATTTTTTTTATTTTCTAATTTAAAAAAAGATCTTAGGGGAGTAGTTTTAAGGATGACAGTGAGTTGCAAGCAGCTGTTATAGAACATTTTGACGGAAAAACTTCAGATTATTTGTACAAGGGCATCGAATTATTAATTAATCGTTGTAATAAATGTATAGAAAGTTGGGGCAGATTAGATTGAAAAATAAAAATTCTTATATTGTTCTAAGTTTCTTTTTTGTATATCAGTCTGAGAATTTATGGCGCCTACCTCTACAGACTGAGTGTATCAATAAATGAATTTATTATTATTTCCAAACTTCCTCAACGTTTCAGGGCTCAAAATTTGTAATTTCGGCACAAATAATTTATTTCTTTCTTGAATGGTTTTCGGATTGTTAGCGTAAACAAGATTGTTCAATTAACCAAAACAAAAATTCAGAGGCCATCAAATCTAGTGATCTGGGTGTTCAAGCGCAATTACAATTTTTCGAAATAATTGGTTCATCATAAATTTAATAACGCATCAGTATTGTTGCTCTGGTAGTGTACTCTGTGACTTTGTCTTATTGGACAAAGTCACGTCGGTGGATGCGCCATCCGCTAATGCGAACATTAGCGGATGGCGCATCCACCGTATAGTCCGGATATGGCTCATTGTGATTTTTTTTATTTTCTAATTTAAAAAAAGATCTTAGGGAAGTAGTTTTAAGGATGACAGTGAGTTGCAAGCAGCTGTTATAGAACATTTTGACGGAAAAACTTCAGATTATTTGTACAAGGGCATCGAATTATTAATTAATCGTTGTAATAAATGTATAGAAAGTTGGGGCAGATTAGATTGAAAAATAAAAATTCTTATATTGTTCTAAGTTTCTTTTTTGTATATCAGTCTGAGAATTTATGGCGCCTACCTCTACAGACTGAGTGTATCAATAAATGAATTTATTATTATTTCCAAACTTCCTCAACGTTTCAGGGCTCAAAATTTGTAATTTCGGCACAAATAATTTATTTCTTTCTTGAATGGTTTTCGGATTGTTAGCGTAAACAAGATTGTTCAATTAACCAAAACAAAAATTCAGAGGCCATCAAATCTAGTGATCTGGGTGTTCAAGCGCAATTACAATTTTTCGAAATAATTGGTTCATCATAAATTTAATAACGCATCAGTATTGTTGCTCTGGTAGTGTACTCTGTGACTTTGTCTTATTGGACAAAGTCACGTCGGTGGATGCGCCATCCGCTAATGCGAACATTAGCGGATGGCGCATCCACCGTATAGTCCGGATATGGCTCATTGTGATTTTTTTTATTTTCTAATTTAAAAAAAGATCTTAGGGAAGTAGTTTTAAGGATGACAGTGAGTTGCAAGCAGCTGTTATAGAACATTTTGACGGAAAAACTTCAGATTATTTGTACAAGGGCATCGAATTATTAATTAATCGTTGTAATAAATGTATAGAAAGTTGGGGCAGATTAGATTGAAAAATAAAAATTCTTATATTGTTCTAAGTTTCTTTTTTGTATATCAGTCTGAGAATTTATGGCGCCTACCTCTACAGACTGAGTGTATCAATAAATGAATTTATTATTATTTCCAAACTTCCTCAACGTTTCAGGGCTCAAAATTTGTAATTTCGGCACAAATAATTTATTTCTTTCTTGAATGGTTTTCGGATTGTTAGCGTAAACAAGATTGTTCAATTAACCAAAACAAAAATTCAGAGGCCATCAAATCTAGTGATCTGGGTGTTCAAGCGCAATTACAATTTTTCGAAATAATTGGTTCATCATAAATTTAATAACGCATCAGTATTGTTGCTCTGGTAGTGTACTCTGTGACTTTGTCTTATTGGAATCATATGAATCATGTGCCGGAGGTAAAAAATTGTTGATCATTGTCTGGTATACCGACCGAGAGACGGATTCAGTTTGTTCAGGGTCATTATCGAAAAATTATTGATTGACTACTTTTTTAGCCATAATTCCACACCACATGGTGCACCTAGCAGGGTATATTTGCCGTTGCGTTGAATAGGCTTCGTCGCTCATTATGAAGTTGTGTAAAACTCTGGAATCATATCTAGCAACCTGAAAGAGCCTGTTGCAAGAGCAGTTCGGGATCCTGCGGCCAAAGTAAGTGTACCAGTTGAAGTTTGTAGGGAAATATATTGTTGTTGGGGGCTGTTCTAACATTAAAATGCTTGCTGTATTTTCTTTGCGTAGTAACAATTTACCGCTCGGAATCATAATAAAATTGGATAATTTATGCACTTAGGTACTCACAATTGATATCCATGCAAAAAAATTAAAATCAAAAACAAAAAAATTCCGGATTTTTAAAAACAATCTAAGTTGGGCCAATTTAGAATGACCATTTGTACATCCATATTTATTTTGGTTTAAAAGATATAACATTACCTGAGTTAGAATATTCATAGATTCTGGGCATTTTAAATCTAAAACGTATAGTACCTCACTATATTTCCGCTTTGACAGTATACGACTCTCTTCATCATATATCATTATGTTCCGCAAATATGAGAAACATCCGCTTTCAGAAAAAGTTTTCATGAGCAAGAAATTATCTGAAAATTGCACATAAGTGCATAGTTTTATGTTATTATTAAGTGAAGTAAATGTTAATTTACCTTCATTATCGCAAAGAAATCCTGTTATAGCACAAGGTTTTCGAAAGTCCTGTAAAATATCTTTCATCATACGTACGTTGATTTTTGAGTGTACAACGAAATTTGCCATGTAAAAAATAATAAATGCAGTACTTGTGATAAGCATTGTTCTTCGAATACTCAACGAGAGAATAAACTGGGAAAGAAGGAAAATATATCTATGGTACATATACCTACGTTTACATTCCTTTAAATGTACACTAAAAGTTATAAAATTGTTTGCGAGCGGTAAATATGAAATTGAATATATAGACCAATTTCTGTAAGGATAAGCAAACACAACCCGCACATATGTAGGTAATTTCAATAGCATGTCAGCAATTGATTACAAGAAACACGTTTCAAAATCATTGTTCACTATGACAATGTCATTATTTTTATTGTAGTATGACTATGCCAGATTAGATTTTTTAATGTGCATAGGTTTTCTTTTCTTATTTACTTTCTATTATTTGTAGTTTAACATGTAATTATTTATTCTTATAAATTCTTATTATTACTTAAACTTGAAGGCATATCTGATAATAGAATCTATTATTGTTTTTATTCCTTTGGATAGAAAATTAACTTAATTAAATGTTTATCACTAAAATTCTGACTGATACACTTAATGGTCAAGATGATCATCCGGTCAAAGCTGGTAAAACATTGCAAAGAAACCATCAACAGACTGACACTAGATAATGTTTTATCACTGATTTATGCGGTAGGATATAAGGATGTTAAGAACGAGTCGATAAATTAAACGTCTCTAATTGGTGTCTTAGTCAGTGGTTGAAAATTCTAATTATTTAAAATACCTATCATGGTTCAAAGTTGATATAAAAAAATGAGTTGTCAGTTAAGAGATATTAACATGTAAAGTGGAAAAAAAGCTGGTGACATGTACTTTAGACGGGAATTTGAGAGATTACGCAAAATATTTAATCCCAAGATCTCTACTGCATACGTGATTCATACA
The DNA here is from genome assembly GCA_963170755.1 of Amphimallon solstitiale. Lineage (NCBI taxonomy): Eukaryota > Metazoa > Arthropoda > Insecta > Coleoptera > Scarabaeidae > Amphimallon > Amphimallon solstitiale. The sequence continues at coordinate 18,567,342 of OY720680.1, forward strand.
AGTTATACGTATATTATTCCACGTTCCTTTTGGTACTATGTCAGATCAAAAAAAAATATTAATAGAATTCCCGGTAGACGTAACGATTCCGTTCAAGAAAATAACACGCCATCTAGGTACCATTGTGAATACCTTTGCATTGACTTTCCCTGATACTTTCCTGCGTAGTGATTGATGACCTACCTGATTCTCTATCTAATCATCCATTGGTGTATGTTCCAAATATCGTACTTCCAAAAGTGATACATCACTCCAAAAGGCATAAAAATAATTTCACTTCCGGTAATAACAATACTCCTCGTTTCTTGGTGAGGGATTGTGCTACAGTTTTGCTGAACCTTTATGTGCGATTTTCATCTTGGCTCTACGCACATGCGTTTTTCCAGATGCTTCGAAGATTGCAAGGGTTTGTTCAGTCTTTAAAGTAAGGTTACGCTAACAACTAACAACTATTGCCATTATCCCTGCTTTTGCAAAGATATACGAATCGATAATTAATGAGGGGGTCACTTTTCTCACCAAATCTTTAATGACCTGTCATCAACACGGATTTACTTCAAGATCAACTGTCACCAATTTATACACTTTATTCCAAGTAATAGCGCAGACGCTGGAGATGGATGGATAATTAGACGTAAGAGATACTGATTTTTCTAAAGCCTTTGGCAGTATTGACCACAAACGGAGCTCGTTGGGTTTCGATAAGGCACTACTCCCCCTTTTTAAAGTCCTCCTTGACAAACTTGACAGAATTACGCCTACTATAATGATTTAAAATCTGTTCAGTACGTGTTGGTTCACTTTTATTTAATCTATTTATAGATGATCTCATTAACGCGATTCAATGTCCTCCTTTGGTTTATGCTGACGACTTAAAAATTTATCATAGAATAGATGTCGATACACGTCAGCAGAATTTAGATATAATATTTACCTGAAGCACGAAAAATATAAGCTTTACCTCATCATAGACAAGTGGTGCTAATGTAAGTAACACTTACATTAGGAAAGTAAATTTCAGTCGTTCAGAATATCATATTGACAACATATCCAGATATAGTTTGTCACCCGTCAAAGATCTGGGTTTTGTTTTTGATTCACCACTGACGATTGCTGAGACCATGCATCAACTATTACCATTTCTGCGCATAAAATACTTTTTTCTATTCCGGTGCTATAAAGTTCACTTTACGACACCCGTTTTGGTTGGATAAAGTATTACTTTATCGCACGCTAATTTTATTTTTTTGAAGTTGGTAACAAAAAAAATGGAACCAAATCGTATTTAAATGTCAAAATATAAGCCTTTAAAGTAACAAAAATGTGCAATAAAATTGTACAAAGAATAAAAAGCACACATGCTAACATTTCACTTACTAATTCGCAATATAAATTGTTAAGCAGAGTTGGATGATAAGTTTTCGGATGCTACTATCGACATTTACTTACCATGTTGAATAGTACAACTGTTATAATAGTATATTATACACCTAGGGAGTGAAATGATGTTTTTTTCCGAGGTGCAGTTTGTAGCCCGAGGGCGAAGCCCGAGGGCTCTACAAAGCACCGAGGAGAAATTCATTCACTCCCGAGGTGTATATACTATTTTTTGCACGACCCAAACGATTTTAATTGAAGAAATCTAACTTTTTTTAAAAATTGTCAACATGACGTTTCCAGTTGTCGAACGCAAAAATCATGCTGGTTCTGATGGAAACCCTTGACGACCGATAAATAAGGGTAGCCATATTGGTTTTTTGTGAATATCGAGAAACTGCCCGTATTTTCTTCGCTTCGTTAAATAAGCATTGGAAAAATGTGTGACGAAACTATTGAAGAAACGGCTTCAAAAATAGTTGTGAATTTATTGCCAGAAAAATCTAGGAAGATCTACGAAAAGTGCTTCAAGGAATTTTGTGATTGGTGTCTGGTAAAAGAAGTAGATGAAATTCATAGCGAGAGTGTGCTCCTGGTATATTTTGCCGAAAAGGCGAAGCATTTTAAGGCTTCAACACTGTGGTCACATTATTCAATGATAAAAGCTACTCTTAGCGTGAAAAATAATGTCGACATCAGCAAGTACTCACGATTAGTAGCATTCCTTAAAAGACAAAATACTGGATACCAGGCAAAAAAATCAAAAATTCTTACTAAGGAGCAAGTTCATCAATTTCTAATAGACGCTCCAGAAGAAAAGTACTTGATGGTTAAGGTAAACTAAAAAAGTTAATGTTTCTAATTTAAGATAATTATACACTATGATTTCAGGTAGCAATGATTATGGGAATTGCTGGGGCTTTAAGATCGGATGAACTGGTAAAATTGACAGTAGATGATGTCCAAGACTTGGGATCAACTATTTTGGTATCTGTAAACAATACCAAAAATCATGTAAATAGAGCATTTACGATAGTCTCCAAAGAAAACTGTGCAATTGATTTTGTTGTTATTTGTAAAAAATATATGGTTCTGCGGAAAGAAAACACAGATCATAGACGGTTTTTTGTATGTTACAGAAATAACAAATGTTCCACACAACCCGTAGGTAAGAATACTTTTGGAGGATTGCCTAAGCAAATAGCTTCATACCTCAATTTACCCAATCCATCTTCCTACACCGGCCACTGCTTTCGGCGCTCATCAACATCTTTTCTGGCCGATTCAGGTGTTGAAATTGGAGTTATAAAACGTCATGGCGGATGGAAATCTGATACTGTCGCAGAGGGATATATTGAAAATTCATTAGTTAATAAGAATTTGATTTCCGAAAAAATTCTAATCGGAAAAGACTCGGAAAAGGAAAATCGACCGTCAACTTCCAGTGGGTCAAATCAAGTGGATATTAATGTAAAAGAAAATCGACTGTCCAATTCTAGCGGCTTTAAGCAACGTGTGATTAGTCCATTAACATCTTTGTTCACTATTAATGGTGGTACTAACATTAATGTCAATATTAATATTAAATAAACGATTAAATTCATAAATTGAGTTGGCTATGTTTTTTATACCAAGGGAGCAAAAGAGTCACTTCACTCCCTCATTTAAGGGAGTGAACGTGCCTATTATGCAAGGGTCGTGCAAAAAAGTTTGTTTTGATAAATATGTAGCGAGTTTGTGGACGAAAGATTTTGTAAATTGTCTTCTGCTGTTTTGCGAATCTCTGGGGGCGTACAGTTATTTATTTCGTCCTTTTTGTTGATAATTTGAAATAATTTATTGTATAAATCAGTCTGAATTTCAAATACAATTACATATAGCACCACCGATATTCAAATATTTAAAACGTTCTACTTAAAAATCAGAGTAACCAACTTCAAAAAAGCAACATTTCTAAAATATTCGAATAAAACATGTCTATTATTTTAAGCTTTTTTGAACTTTTAATAACCGAAATAGAAAAAATAGTATAAAATACACGTTTCATAAGACATTTTGCGCACTTGTTCTTTAGAAAACTCGCCTAGCGGCTCGTTTTCTAAACTTGAACGCGTGCGCAAAAATCGTGTCTTATGAAACTTGTATTTTAATATACTATTGTTTGTTTTACTAACTTACAAATGTTCCCTGTTTATGCCTTCGTTGTAAGCAAATTGGATTACGCATCTGACGTGGGATTCCCGATATACCTACTATGAATACTCGAACGGGCACAAATAATATTTCTGGAATACCTGTCATTCAAAGTGGTTACTATCCGATTCAAAACAACGAGTACGGCGCATTGCTGTTAAGAAATAATTTCAGGGTATTATTTGAAAGCAGAACTGACATCAGCGCCCCTTTTATGGACAACCTGATAACTCGACAATATCTTTTGAGAAAGCATTTCCAAAATAGGGGATGTGAATTACAATACGAAACCAGATACGGATACTCTGAACGAATTGAAAGAACTCAGGTAGAAGTATTTTGACAAGCAAATATACCTAGATGAGTACTAAAACTTCCGTTGAGCAATAATAACTTTTGTGGAGGACAAAGGACTACATCTATTATACTAAATGCCATATGATATTGAAATGTTATATATCTTCTTGTAAGTGCATGATCTATTCGCAAAAATTACCTATTTTCTCGCTAACATACACAGATAGGCGTGTTTCACCTTTACTCAGAAATCATCTTCATCGTAAATCAATCCCATCACAGAAATAATTGCTTCTATGCCAAAAATGACCATTTAAGGGTTAGGTATTACCATTCCAAAGAAAAAATTAGATATATTTCTCATACTGTCACAGTTTTAGCAGTAAATTTTAGATTTTGGCAAAGATTATTGAGCAGTGAAATAAATTCGTCATAGAAATATTCCATCGTTGGCATTCTGATAGTCTCTGCTCATAACTCTGGTTATTTCAAAGATTTCATTAAAGATATCATAGTTGCATTACAACAATTGTTTATCCATCAAATGCATTAGGGCATTTTCACGTAAAATACTACCGGGCAACATTTTTATAAAGAAGTCGAAATCTGTGAAATATGATATGAAAAAATAGCTTGAAGTTTCTAGTTTCTTATAACACAATCATATCTTTTCACCACCAGATAGATACTAAACCGTTTTACATTTACAACTAGAGAATTGTTTAAGATCAATTTTTTTGTAAATGAAGTTCAAAGCAAACCAAAAAAATATTTAGTTTTTATTGCCCCAAAAGACCTAATACATGATAAGACAATAAAATGTGTCCGTGTGTTATCCGCATTAATATGTTTTCTCAGCACAGTCAAAACTTTTGATCACAATGCTGTGATTTCTCGTTAATAACGTTAAAATAGCATTAGTTTTATGTAGTATACGCCAGACCATCTTTCGATTATCATTGCCCATAATTTTTTAAGGATAACGCACGGTCATTTTAGTATTTTTGAGACCGTACATTGGCGTACCTATAACGCACAGAGACTTTATTATCTTGTGTCGTTTGCTATCAAGACAATAAAATGTGTATGAGTGGAAACTGCAGCCACTGCAAAAATAAAGAAAGCATATTAAATCCTCTTCTTAATGGGGTGATAAATGCAAATTCTATAAACGTGACTTCGTATCAATGGGAAGCAAATCCAATGATGCCAAAGACAGTGAAAAGCTGGACTTTAGTTGTATGCTTTCAAGAACTTCAAACCCAATTACGACTTTATTTGATACATACATACACGAAACGTGAACAATCTAAATATTTTGAACAACTAAAGCATCAAGTTAATGGAATTAACATTCTGTTGCAAGTGGATTTTGCAGAAAACTTTTCTATTAAATTACAAAATGAAGTACAGAGTGCCCACTGGAGTCATGACCAGTGGACAGTTTTTACGGGTTATGCCAGGATTAACCAGGGAGAATCAAAAAGTTTTGCAATAATATCTGACTCATTAGAACACAATAATGTGAGTGTGCATGCATTTTTGGGCTCTATTTTTCAACAACTTATAACAGCATTTCCCAACATCGACATTTTTTTAGATATTCTCAGATGGGGCAGCATCTCAATTCAAGCAGCGGTATACAATGTCCACTTTACAGTTATTTGAAGAGAAATATAGAATTAAATTTGTCTGGAATTTTTTCGCAACAAGCCATGGGAAGGCGGTTGTTATGTTGACGGTATAGGTGGTAGTGTAAAAGGTGCTGTTTGGAAGAAAACCAATGGTCGGCATGATAGTTCAATCCCCTAAAGATGTGGCTTCAATAGCAGAAAAAGTTTGTCCAAATATTAACATCATTTATACAAGAAAAGAAGATATTGAAATCAATAATGCTATGCTCGAAGAATGTTGGAAGGACGTTCAAATTCAAGGTATCCATAGATTTAATCGTACTGATTGCATGGGAAACAATATGTATGAAGTATAAGAGGAATCAATGTCGAACAGCAGAAGAGTTCTGGATTTGAAATCCCAAGCGAAACGGTACGTACACTAGAAGAGGCAAGAAATGATAATTTTACTTTTTATTGTTCCAATATTTTGAAGTTAGTTACATTAAATAAATTGTACGTGTCCGTGCGATTTTTTTTTAAAATTTTGCTCTTAATTTGTGAATGTATTTTGGATAAAAAAGTATTTTTTGATAAGCAATACAAAATACTATTATTTAATGATAATAAAAGTTTTGCCCTGCATCCACTTTACCTGTAACTGATTATTTATTAGAAGAATTCGATTACGAATGTCCGTGCGTTATCTGTGAAAATGCCCATTACATCAAGCTGCAAAACTGATAGCTTTCGACAAACTGATTTCCCTGTTTTATCGGAAAATCATATGTTTAGACACAATATGAGTATTTAAGACAAATCTTGCGGTCGAAATGGATACATTTAGTATTGAATAGTAAAGTAATCTCATCACAGAAATGATCGTAAGACAATATAAACATTACACGGCCAGTTTACGAGTTAGTTATAGGTTTGCAACATCCACGCCTTATAAAGGGCAATTTGTTGTTTTTAATTTTGAGACAGCTTTACCTGTGAATTTTACATTTTTACGTATTAATGGAAAAATATTGAGAAGTGAAAATTCATCAGAGAAATGTTCCATTATTGGCATTGGCAAGTCTCTTCTCATAGGAAACATGGCTCTAGTTATATTGAAGATTTCATTGAAGATATCTGGATGACATTCAGGGTCGTAATCAAGGGTGCGGGTGGGGGTAGTGATGGATACCTGGCTCCTGTCTGAAAGCCCAAAAAACTAAGCAATAAAAAAAATTGCCATGAATGCAATTGAAATTCTCTGCGTTAATTAAACACATGGTCAACACATTCACGCGCAAAAGCAACATACTTTCTCTAAATTTGTAGTTTCTAGTCGAAAATAAAATACATGTGGCAAAATCACGACTACTCCTGAATTTTCTGAAACTACCGCTTGTAGAACTCTGGAAGCGTGACTTTTTACCATCGAGAAATATCTAGAAGCGCAGCCATACTCTACTCGTATCTAACCACTATACAACGAGTAATAATAATAATAATAATAATAATAATTCATTTTATTTCTTAGTACTTCAGACATTGTATGTAGCACAGTACAAAAAAAAAGTAAAAGAAATACGTCACATACAATACAATATAAAGTTATTTAAAATAATTTATAAAATCTTGAACACTATAACAACAAATATGAAGGAGAGAGTCTCTCAATTTTTTTTAAAAAAGTCGTAATGCAGGACATGTTCTTATTTCATTTGGCAAAGCATTAAATAATTTACAGCCCACAAAAGCCAGGGTCTTCTGAAAGGAATTCGTTCTATGTACAGGAGGCAAAACACGATCATAGTGGCGGGTCTCATAGCCATGCGATAGACTAAAATCAAAGTTGTTGCGATTTCTGTATACATAACACAGTACCTCAAAAATATATAGGTACATCATAAAATGTAAAAATCCCGTTGGCCCTGAACACATTCCTACACGAGTCGCCCCGTCGGAGATTAAAAATAGTCCTGACAGCCCTCTTTTGTAAAATAAAAATGCGAGAAACGTCGCTACTCATGCCCCAATGCATTATTCCGTAACGCATCCTGGAATAGAAGTCCGAGTAGTAAAAACTTTTTAGTGTAGACACATTGCAAGACTTGCCCAACTGAAAGAGAGCGTAGCACGATTTGGCGAGTTTAGAACTTAACTGGTCTATGTGTTCCGACCACTTTAAACCCTCATCGACAATGACACCGAGCAACCTACAACTGCTAATGAAATCAATTTCAGAGTCAGCCATGACAAACCTTGAGATGTTAAATTTTCTTTTGTTATTAAAAAGCATACACTGAGTTTTTTCGATATTCACGACGATCCTATTAGACTTAACCCACTTATTTACTTTAGACATGGCCACACCAGCAGCACTAATAACATCGTCAACATTGTTCGATGAAACAACTAAACTTATGTCATCGGCATATAACATCACCTTAGCAATACCAGTTAGACAGTTAGGAAAGTCATTGATAAAAATTAAATATAACGTGGGCCCGAGGACAGAGCCCTGTGGAACACCCATACGTACATCAGTGCTACCAGAGAAATTCCCGTCGATACTCACTCTCTGTCTCCTTCCCGACAAATATGACTCGAACCACTTCAAACAGATACCATTTATACCATATCTACCAAGCTTATGCAATAATATCAAGTGATCAACTGAATCAAACGCTTTAGACAAGTCTATTAGCATACTTAGACATGGAAGATTGTGGTCGATCGAAGTGTAAATACTGCTTAAGAAATTAAACATAGCAGTATCTGTTGAATTACCTGGGAAAAAACCATGCTGATTTTCGGACATTAGTTTAAAATGAAGAAAATAATTCATTAGTCGTTTATTTATAACAAATTCATACACCTTGGAGAAAACGGATAGTATACTTATGGGACGATAATTGTTCATATTATTAGGATCACCCTTAAGTAAGGCAATAAAGATAAAGTTTCTGGGGAAGTGTAATAATCATAACAATCGCTGCAGATCTGCGAAATGCGTGGGTGTTTAGTATTTTAGTTGATGATAGTGCTGATATTTCAGGGAAGGAGCAAGTTTCAATAGGACAAATATGCCTATAATGGAATGCTTTCTGTGAGAACTTACGACGATATTTCTAGAACATTTGAATTTAGCTGTCAAATGATCTGTTTGTTAGTCGGTGAATGTTGCCACGTGTTTACGGGAAATGTGCAAGAGTATTTCAATTTACCCGCAATGTTTGAATGTGTTTTATTTTTCTTTCTACTTAGCTTTAGTAACATAATAGTTGGCGTTGGACGCAAGAGAATAACATATGTACTTGCTAATACTTCACTGCAAAATTAGTGAATAGACATGTAATTTAACCAATACAAGTTTCCACATCTACTTTTTGACCAATTTTCTGCTTGGGTACACGGTTTGTCTAGTAATTTCGCAACAAAATGTGGCTAATTCACATTTTACCTGTATTTTATTTGATTGTCTTCATAGCAAACATAACACGCACGAAATTCGAAAAATGTTACTTCGAAAGGAAGGAGTAATGCAAGGATTGGGACGATTTCGGCCCATGTTTAGTTCTGATCACAAAAATATCCCGATTGAATATCTCCAACAAATGAAAACACAGCTTTTTGGTCTAACAACATCGGATCCAAATCATCTTGCCTTTTAGTATGCTGTGCAAAACCAAATTAAACAATCGTTTAATAAAATTGATCAAAAACTGGGAAGGATTGTGTGAATGCGTTTCTGCGACGATACACAGAATGGTCTTTACGCCTTCCTGAAAAGCTTCAGCAGCGCGCGTCAGCGTTTAATAAAGTAAACATTGATAAGTTCTTTGATCTCCCTGAAGGATTGTATGAAACTCTCACACTACTCCCTAGGTAGAGTGTACACACTACAATTGTGATGAAACTGGAATTACGATAGTGCTGAAAAGATTATCGAAAATAATCTAGGAAAGGAAAAAGCAAGTGGACGTATTATCATCGGCCGAAAGGGGAAATCTGGACATGGCACGCATATCAATAATCTAGTTGTGATACTTTTGGGAAAAGAAAATCATGTCGAAATTCTAGTATTGCCTTCACCTTGTATACGCCGTCCTCGTTGGACATGCCACTCATATCAATAATCTAGAGGTGATGCTGTTGACAAAAGAACATTATGTCGACATTTTCGTATTGCCTCCACATTGCATGCACTGTCTGCATCCACTAAATGTTGCTTCATGTTTCTTCTTTCAGCATATTACGAACAGGTCGTTAATGTATGGCGGAGACAACATTCTGGCGAAGGAGTCACGATTCACGACGTTAGAGCCCTTTTTGAGGAAGCCTATTGAAAAACGGCCGCATTACAGAACGCAATCTCTTGCTTTAAAAACACAGGAATCAATCGTTCTGAAGGGGCTTTTCCTAGAGATTACTTTTCAGCTGCTGGAACAACTAATTGTGTGCTTGCAAATGAGGACCAGTCTGCAATACTCTCAAATTCAACTCCTTCAACAAAGACACTTCCGACAGCGACAGATATTTCATCTTACGATATTTTACCCGTTCCTCACGTGGGTGGGTCAGAAATGGTGATGACGCGACTATATGTTCTATATGTAAGAGTCGCAGAGGCACCACCATTATAGCTACAACTACATCCGCTATTGAAGAATTAAAAATGAAAAAGACAAAATAAGGAGAAAAAGAGGCAAAAAAAAGAGAGCCAAGCCAGTCAAAAAAAACACCATTTCCCGATAGACACTGAAAGTCACACGAGCCACAAACAAGTGACAGTGACTCCGAAGAGGCTAAGTCATTCTCAGTAGATGAAGGCAGAGATCACAGAAATAATAACCAGACCATTACACCAGATATAATTAGTGTAGATATCTGGGTCGCTATCAAATATGGAGGAAATCTTATCCTATCTTTGACTTAGGAGAAATCCAGAGATAGGGTCAATGTAAAATGCATGGAAAAAACCCACGAAAATTTTCCAATGGTCTGTGAAAAAAGATCTAATGACGTATTACTAAAGCTATCTGCGCATGATCATTGGAGAACCAAGGAAAATGTGAAGAGGTTTATTCCTTATTCTCGAGTTTCCTCTGTTTGTCACGATATAGGCAGTTTATTATTGAGATTATATTATTTTTTGTTCCTATTGTTTTTTCTGGTTCCATATTTGTATGACTCAAATTTAGAAGAAAATAAAAAATATGTGTGTATTTTAGTTATTGTATCATTTTTCTTTGACCATGTTCAATTTTCTCTTTACCTACATTAACTCGGAAAAAGTGAAATATTGCCTCTATGAATGAAAATTAGTATTCTATATGGGTGTGATGAGATGAGGCTGCTATTGGTTGGGGTTTTAAACACCAGTAATATACAAGCCAAATGAGCATAACTTGAGATTCATTCATTCATAAATGTGTCAATTTTTCAAACGTTAGTTATGTCATTTTACCTGTCCTTCCCCTATTTAGAATAATCTTGTAGTCAAAAAGCATGTATCTATGGAATATTTTCCCTGACATGATTAATATAAGTCAAAAAGCAACTATATTTGATGAGCTGCGCGAAGGAGAGGAAGAGAGAGAGAGGGGGGAGGGTGGGAGGGAGAGAAAGTGAGAGGCAGAGAGAGAAATAGAATATGTCTGATATTAAACAGGGAAAGAATAAAAAAAAGCAATTTCTGTAAGTCCTTCAGAAAAAGTTCGCTACATGAATTTTTATAAAAATAAGACAAGTCATTTTAGAATAAATTATTTATTTGTAAAAGACTAAGAATATTATAAAAACGTATAACATTTTTTAAGGTATACTATGAAATCTCATTCTAAAATACATGGAATACGTACACACAATAATAAATATTATATAATTATTATTAATAATAATAGTGATATTGTTCTAAAAAAAAATAATACATAAGTATGATTCTTCAAATCGTACAGAATAAATCACGTGCTCTTAGGATGTGTTCCAAACAACAACAGTTAATAATTTTGAACAGGTTTGTATTACACCGAAATTTAAAAATCAAGAGCAAAAACAAATTAGATGTTCGAAAATTAATCAATAAATAGTATAAATTTGACTAACGTTATGTACAATAAAAAGCAAATTAATCACAAAGAAAAGTAAACAATTCAGATACGTATACTTATCAGGTTTTATATAGTATTTATGAAATTTAGTAACAAGGAGAATAGGAAATAACCGTCGAAAACAATAGAATACATATATATTTCTCAAGGTCTAATTTTCCATAATATTTTTTTTTGTAGATACTAATTATCTATGTGTAAAATAAAATGTAATAATATGCAACTTCTTGGTTGTTTAAACTACATAAGTATATGCAATTTGTTATTACGCATTACAAATGGAGACAATCTTATCACATATATGGAAGAAATTTTTTATACTAGATTAAAAATACTTAGAATTTATTAATAAGGATACTGCTTTAAACGAAAAGAAAATACATATCAGTCATGAATAAACTAAAATTAAAAACTGTACAATGAAAACAACACATTTTGTAACTATAAAATTGACAATGATTTTTATAATGCGAATGATTTTATGAACGATATCAATGTCATGGGTCTACGACAACATTATCGGCAAATATCACAAAACGCAATGATGATTTGAGTGTTTCTTTTTCTTTCAGTATTCATTTCATTCGTTCACGTTAGTTTCTATTCACAACCAATTCATATTGAAACAAATTATGAGAAGGAATGCTTCAACATATTCTTTTTTTTAATTTTAAATCTAACGAATGGACCTCAATCAGCTGCTTCAATAATTACATAAGTGTTAAGGAAAACATACAACAAAAACAAAAACAATATGCGGATTAGAAACAACACATGAGCTGCTTCCATTTTGGTTTTCTTTTGATGTGTTTTCTAAGTCCCACAGTGATGGCCATATCAAAGGCTTCCTTTAGCTGGCAACAAGTTTTCGCGGACGTTTCTATGTAAGGTGCATTTAATCGAGTAGCTAATTCTCGAGCGTGAGCGGGTGATACTGGAACTTCTCCTTGTCTTCTAAGCCTTTGAAGCACTTCTGGGTTATTCATACAATCTGCTTGAGTGCCAACTAAAACGATTGGTACACCCATTTTTTTTACTTCTTCAGCCCATCTTGTGCAGGCCGATTGGAAAGATGATGGCTTCACAACGGAAAAACACAACATGAAAACATCTGCTCCTGGGTAACACAGGCTTCGAAGTGGATTCAGTTCGTCCTGAAAAAAGTATACTCATTAGTATTGCTTTATATATGCAAAATAAAAAATCTAAATAAAAATTAAAACAATAGTCAATACAATTTTTTATTGTTATTAAAAGAGGGTTGTTAAAAAGGTGTCTTATTGATAATATAATATAATAATATTTATTTCCCACAAAGAACATAAACAGTCATAGGGATTAGTCATAAGGAAGAATATAGATATATACAAGTGTACAGTCGCATTTAGGCCACACAATATAAATACACATCACTATATAAATAAAAATTGAAAATTAGTTGATTAATTAACATATGTTTTCAAACAGATTTGTACTAAGGCTGTGCATCATTAAAGAATTCATTCAAATGGTAGTATGGTCTGTCAGTTAAGAAATTCTTTAGGGAGGATTTAAAATTATATTTTGATAGATTTTTCATCTCATTTGGAACATTGTTGTAAATTTTCACACCCACGCACAGGAGACTATTAGATGTTAAAGCAAGCCTGTGGCTTGGTTGATGTATTTCGGGATTTCGAATGCTATAGCTGTGCATAGGATTATTGGTTGAGACGATTGACCCTCTATTTCTATGTATGTACACAGCGGCTTCATATATATACAAAGACACCACGGTTAGCAGTTTAAACTGCCTAAAAAATGGTCTACAAGTGGTTCGCTGCGGGACGTTTGCCATCACTCTCACGGCTCTCTTCTGCAGTATCAAAGTTTTAGTTATCGCTGGACTGGAGCCCCAGATGATAATTCCATATCGTAAATGTGACTCTATGTCGGATAGATATATCAGTCTTAATATATCTATATCTAATATCTCTTTAAGGTATCTAAGTTTAAATATTGACCTTGATATGTCTTCATCTGGTTGATGTGGTTATTCCATCGTAAATCACAGGAGAACGTAATGCCCAACGTTTTGATGTTGTTTACAGCATCTATGTCAGTGTTTTCCAGTGTTAGTTGGAGACTGGGTGGTGAGGTGGGTGTAGTGGTGAAAACTACATGTTTTGTTTTTGACTTATTTAGGGATAAGTTGTTAAAGGAAAACCATCTGTAAGCATCAGCCAAAACAGAGCTCGTCCTTTCTTGAATGTTAGTGCTGCTGCCATTAACCAGTATAGTAGTGTCATCTGCATAAGAGATTGTGAAGTGGTCTCGAAGGAAAGTATGTATATCATTCACAAACAGGTTAAATAATAGCGGTGACAGTATGGTGCCCTGGGGTACGCCGATTGTCACCGGTAACAGCTTGGAGTGAAAAGTTTCTTTTATATTGTTATTGGTCATTGTTATTCTCACGAATTGCACCCTGTTCGATATATAGGATGTCACCCAATCCAAGGCAACCCCCCTAATTCCCATCCGGTGAAGTTTTTGCGTTAATATATCATGTTAAACACAGTCAAACGCCTTGCTCAAGTCACAAAATATTCCAACCGGTGTTTGCTTGTTTTCCAAATGTGCTAAAATGTTGTTATACATGTCTGTGATCGCGGTAATCGTTGATCTACCTGTTCTGAAACCGTGCTGGTTGTTACAGACGACGTTATATCTCTCCAGGAAAGAATTCAATCGCCGCAGCATGGCGCACTCCAACAGCTTCGCTACCGAGGAAGTCAGAGAAATGGGTCGATAGTTTGAGATATCACTTGGATCACCTTACTTGTAGAGTGGAATAGTGACAGATTTTTTAAAGCATGCCGGAAATAGCTCCTGTTCCAAAGATTGATTGATCAGATACGTGATTGGTTTTACAATATAGTGTTTATCTTTCAATATATCAACCGATATATCGTCTGACCCTGGTGAACTCTTCTTATTGAGGCTGCCGAAGACCGATAAGATTTCTGCCTCCGCAAATGGAAACAGGAAAATGGTGTTCTCATTAAAAGGCATGTGATCGTAAATTGTTTGCGAAGTGGGGACATCCCCAGTGAGCGAATGTGCAAGCTCAGAGAAATACTGGTTAAAGGTGTTAGCAACGTCATCCGGAGACTCAATAGTTACATCATTTACTTTCAGCTCAAAGTTATTTTGGCATTTGTTAGTTTTGTTTGTTAGGTTATTAATAATATTCCATGTTGTTTTCGTCTTGTTTTGTGAGTTTAAAATACAAGAGCTATTTATTTACATCAAACGAACAATAGCAATCTCTCATAGATATCGTTCAAATATAAGGTAAGATACATATAAATCTAAAACTAAAAATCTTTATTACTACAGACACAACACAATAAAAATTAAACAAAACCCTTATAAGAAATAAAAAAAGAAAAAAATGCTAATATATTTTTATAATTTAATAAGTTGTTTTATGACATGGAAGTTGGTTTAGTTCTCTCGCTGCCAACGTGAGTGAACAATCATACTATAGAAGGTTCTATGATATTTTAAAAAGAATAAATTCTCATTTCTTGTATTAATTGTTAGTTCAAGGAAAAGTGACAACGACAATAATAGTTCTGGACAGACAACTCAACTATGTAGGTAATGAGTGTTTGAATTGACTTATGCCTTGCGATTTATAAATTTCAATTTTATTAAGCTGCCAACTTGGAAACATCTTCTTTCATTTGTCCTACCGCCAATGCCTAGATGTTTAATTTGCAAAATAAACATTACCTTATAATCATGATCATGATTACGTGCAACTATATCATTGCAAGTATGCTGAAATAGAGCATAAATAACCTGCAATTTTGAATTCATATTATGTTAGTTGATTAGTATATGTCGATAATTTACAAACTAATTCCTACAAAACCCTTCAAGTTGCGCTTATGGGATTCTAATGTCAAATTTGACAAATAATTTGAATTCATGCAGGGGTGGATATTGCGAAACGTAAAAAATCGCTAGAATGTAAATGGCGGCACATTATATATCCAAAGTTAAACAAGGATTTTTTATTGAGTGATGAAATGGATTCACCCACCCAATTTTTCAGAGTACGTAAACAAGTTTTGTTTTGAACTAGTAGAAAATGTATTTTTGAAAAACTTGCATTAAATACCTACACTCGATTTTGTCCGATTTTACAAGTGTGTGAGGTTCTATGTGATAAAGCAGTATTCGAGAATAAGAGGCAGTAAAGCCTGGAACAAAGTGACTTTTCCGATGACAATATGGAAGTCCCGAATCTGTTAGGTACCGAATGAATCCACATAGCTTGTCAGCCATATAAGTGATATCATCAATATTTATGTATGAAATATATATTTTTTTGCTGAGGGTGATTATTTCACGTTTTTTTACGTTTAATGATACACTATTTTCGTTGCATTAGGTAGAGATACCGTTATATAATAATGGTCATTAATCTAGAACCCAAAATAAATATAGGTTTCCATGTTAAAAATTAAATTATATAATTCGTTTAGTTAAATAAATCTATCTAATAATCTTTGATTAATGCTTTACTTATCGTAGTATAAAGAAGTAGGTATTGTAATGATTAAAATTTTCGACCTCAAGATTTTTGCAGATGTCCAAGTTTTGAAGTCCCTGATACCGAAAAAGAGGTTTTTAAGAAATCTCTCTCTCTCTCTCTCTCTCTCTCTCTCTCTCTCCCCTCTCCCCCCCTCTCTCTACGACCACGCGATAACGGTCAAACGGCGATAGATATCAATTCCGAATTAGTTGCGAGTATAATCTCCGCCTTGCGATCTGATCACATTTTCAGTAAAATCGGTAGATCGAGTTTAGTATGTAGTTTACTTCAGCGAAAAAAATGAATTTTACCAATATTTCGTCAACTATTAACAAATACTTATATAGTGAAATTCCTACCGGATGTAGGCCTTTTACTCTTATCGAAAATCGGTTTTTTGAGAATATCCCGGACCAAAATTCGGACCGGAAGTAATACTTTTACCCTTATCGAATTGCATTTTTTTTGCAAATATCTCGTATTATTTTCATTCTATATAGATTTATCAAAAGTACAAAAATATTTAGAGCTGGCTTTTGGAATATTTTTTGTATAAATGAAATTTCTAAATTCGGACCAAAAGTAACACTTTCATGAAAATGTTAATGAAGAAGAGTATCTTCGCTATCTACGGACGGATTTTCAAAACTTTTTGAAGACATCTTCAAATACGTCAGTAAACATAACCTTTATTTTATTTCGATGATAACCAACAGTGTCAAAAATGAAATATTGCAACTGGACATTGCCGGAATTAAAAAAATGAAATGCGATGCTCTTCATTCCATAAAATTATTACTTTTGGGATAGTTGGATATAACATTTACTTGTTTGACAGTTGACTAAGGAAGTCGGGCGCCATCCCTGCCTTCCATTGGTTGAACGAATATTTTGGTGCATAGAACAATAGCGCTCGTAGTTTTTTAATTGACCGCTAATAGCTCCTATAGTGATTATCTAAGAAATTACAAAAGATAGGAGGACATTGTTAACAAAAATGAAAGAGAATAAAAAAAGGAACAAAACGCCTCAATAAAATACTGGGTGTTCCATTTACAAAAATAAGTTTTTGGTATGTGAAAATTTCAGGAAGTAGGCTTTGAAAACACAATGTTTTTTGAGGTATTGTCCAGTGCAACTTTACTAAATGATGCAGAATTTTCTTGGCTACAAGCACCACCAAAGTTAATGTTTTTGCTTTTAAAAACAATATGAAAATGATTTTTTCTGAACACGTGTTTTGGTCAAATATTTTCAAAAAAAATTAATAACTCAAAAACTATTGGTTCAATTTTGAAGAAGAAGAAACAAGCGAACAGACAATTTAAAGCAGTACAAGAAAATCCAAAAATATATAGGGTGAGTCATTTAAAAAAATTACGTCCGTGCATTTCCGGTAAAACCGAAAGTGCGTCAGAACTTAAAGTATTTTTATAACATGCGCCACAAGAAACCATAGATCTTCCACTAATTGTTTTTTCTTTTACTTAAAACACAAAAGAGCAATCGAAGAAGCGGCTACTAATGACTCACCCTGTATAGAAAAAAAATTAAAAATTAGACATGAAGTAACACACTTACAGACAGATTTATTATCTTAAGAAGATAAAAGTAAAACTTTTGTACAATTTGAAACGCTCGTAAGTATAAGAAAGTCGAGTGGTCGCAACACCTATTTTTTTTTATGTAACAAGAAGAACACATAATGCAGACATTCATGGACGGGTTAAAAAATCATCAGCTTCTTCTATATTTCTAATGTAATATACGTGTAAATACTTATACAGCAGTCTGAAATTTGGCGAAAAATAAAATAAGCTACTTTCTAAATGTAGAGTGATTCACAAAGCTAACTGCGAAATATATAAACATATTCAAATACTAAATTCCTGACGTAAACTTTGTCTACACTGCACCGAATACTTCACCTGTATTATACTATAGAGATTCGGTCTGTTTTTACCTTGCATGCGAGCTAAAGTCCATGTATTGAAACGGAGGTTGTTGCCAGTATTTATAACATGTGGGCAGTACGCACGTACTGTTCGACGGTAGACGACAGGCCGATACGATCATGACGATCATAAGATTCCAATATAATGCATGTGTGCATGTTGCAGGGGTTGTTATCTTCATTTTAAGGTACTATTCCCATTCGTAATATTCTTAAAAAAGTATCTTATGTTAATATTATAAGAATTCCTTCAGATTTATTATTTTTATGATTGAATTTAATACGGTTTCGCTGAAGGTCTACTTGTCGGCTCGCAAATATTCAATTGTATCTCCAGTAACTAATGAGAGCGGGAGGGGTACCAATCTCCAAGCGAACAGATTTTTAATCAATCTGTTGGTCATGCGTTTCAAATCCACTGATACCTGAGAATGTTCAAACTTTCCTCATCGGCTCTTTTAACAGAAGAAGAAAAGAAAATCCTTGGTTTGGTTAAGACGTATAGGCGAAACAAGAAGAAAAAATATTATTTATATTATTATTCAGGAATATTTTGCAGCCACTAAATGTAGTAATATTTTTAAATTATATATTCGCACTGGCAATTTTTAATTGGACAAACTGTTTGTACCGTTACAATGGATAAAAATAAGTGTAAACTATAGATAAAGTCGCATTTTTAAAAGTAATTGTGCTAATTAAATCGAAAAGATCAAATTATTTCCTTGGCACAAAACCTTAGCAAAATATTAAGAAACTATAACCTTTTACTTTACACATATATATGTATATACACATACGAATGTAGTTTCGTATTGTTATGATGATTGGTTTATTACCTTAGATTCACATAAGTGGGATCATTACCATATTGTGTAAAAAAAGTTAATATAATGTAGGTATTTACGTAGGTAAGGAATTTTTTAATTTATGTTTTCCTGGTTGATTTGTAAGACATAAATACATATACAGGTATATACAATTAAAATATTTGTCCTTGTAATCAAATCGACAAGGTTGTATAACCGTAAATAATCATTTCGTAGAAATATAGATACATGTATATGTATAGGGTGATCCCAATTGTTGTGAAAATAATGTAATCCTAATCGGAATATACTAAATTGACGAAAAACGAAACGTATAAGTATATTATATACATATTTTATTGTATAAACGAGTTAAGGAAACAACAGCTATTATGTCAAATTATCAAGGATATATTTTAAGAAAAAGCCCGACAGGTAATGGTGTTAATGTAATTAGTTTTAAGAAGTATTACATGATGACAATGTCTTCTTTTATGGGGAACTATGTAGCACATACATACAAGTACACTTACTTACCACAGCAGTGTCAATTTGTGGTGATGCATTGCAGTGTATACCAGGGCAAAAAATAATCTATAGGCAGGTATGTATAATTACTTATGAGTGAAATATTTGCTCGATTTGTTGACAAAACCGCGGTGTAACTGGAAGGTAACATATACAGTGGGAACAAATAAACTGATTGTGTTGGCACATGTGAAGTATTTATGTTAGTTCGGCGTGACAATATATTTTAAACAAATTGTATCGAATGCTGCAAATTTAAAAAATATTACATTCGTTACAATGTCCATATTTAAATTGTTCTTTAAAGACACTTTTCATTTTTTTTTATTTCATTTCTTATACGTTCTTTTATGTACACCGTGTTCTTATGCTCTTTTCCAATTTTTGTATGTATTCGAATACTATTTCCACTGACAACATTCCATAAAATTGGTCACTTTATTTTTTTATTTCTAGCAACATACTCCTTGTTGCTGTTTATCCTAATTGTATTGAATTCAAATTGGTAATCTCAGGATGTTATTTTATCGTAACATATTTATTCGAAGTGTCTGTGTTGCTTAATTAACTAAAGTTTCCTGATCTATGTACATACTTTAAGACGGATATTCGTTTCAGCTCTAATCAGTTCTGCACTTCTTGTTGGTACTTTTTCAACTTTACGATAATAACAAACTGAATTTGACAATAATTACAGCATCTTAATAATAATAAATCTTTATTTGTGCAACACACAGAAGTCTAATTAAATTACAGAACAAAAATGGACACTGTTGAAATATTTATAATACACACACGTTATCTTGTAACTTCTTTAAAATTGTGTTAAACCACTTAAATACCTTATTAGAGTTCGTATCTACTGACTTAATATAAGAGGCCAAATGTTTTCTAGCAATACTGCTTTGCTGTAACTCACCAATTTGAAGTATTGTGATGATGAAAATTTTCCACCTCGATATTTTTGCAGATGTCCACGCTTACCAAAATAGTGTTTTTTTGAAAATCTCTCTCTCTCTCTCTCTCTCACCACGATAGCGGCCAACCCGCTATAACTATCAATTCAAAATTTTGTATTGACGAGTATAATCTCGCTCTTGAGATCTGATTAGATTTCCAATAAAATCGGTCGACCGGAAGTAGTAGTTTACTTCAGTAAACAAATCGAATTTTGCCAATATTTGTCAACTACTAAGTTTACACAAATTTATAAAGAATTCATATATACTTAAAATTAAATTTGAAAAGAATTTTATTATGAAAGTTTCTCAAAATTCCTACCGGAAGTAGGTCTTTTATTCTAATCGAAAATCGATTTTTTGCTAATATTTCGCAAGTCATGCTTTTTAGACAGATACGTTTACGAGTATAAAAGTATGTAGAACTTAATTTTCAATACCATTTGTATAAAAAAAATTTCAAAATCCGGATCGAAAGTAACAGTTTTACTCTTATCGAGTAGCGATTTTTTGCAATTATGTCATAAATTATGCATTTTATTTATTCAATTTATCAAAAGTACAAAAGTATTTAGAGCTGGATTTGGAATATTTTTTGTATAAATCAAATTTCAAAATTCGGACCGGAAGTAACACTTTTACTCTTAGCGAGTAGCACTTTCTTTCGAATATCTCGCAAAGTATGCCTTCTATAGAGATTTATTTTGAGAATAGAAGTACTTATAATAGGATTTTCAATAATTTTTATAAAAAAAATTCTTAAAATTTGGCTTATTCTTCTAAGAAGATAAAACTATTTAAAACAATTTTGTATGATTTGAAACGGTCATACGTATAAAAAAGTCGTGTGGTGGCCACACCTCTTTTTTCTGTTTAATTTAAAACGTTTATCTGCAAATTATAAAATCTGCCCATGTTAACCAAAAAATGCGAAAATGTGACTTTCCGATTTTCCTTGTACCACATTTTGGATAATCAAATCTCATTCCCGTATGTGCATTGAAAATTACTTGCTTTTTGGTAAGAACTAAGCCCAAAATTTCACGTTTCCTCGGTGGTGACACTTTGTGTACTCGAAGTCAATTAAACAGTATTATATTGAATTAGAATGAACGCTAAATGTAAGGGCTGTACGATCTAAACTGTGAACAATTTTGTATACAATATTTGTCATATAAATTAAATCAAACTGACAATTGAATGTACGTATTTTTTAGCACGTGGTATATGTAGTGGATATTCTACAATATTATGCCATTTATCATTAACAAATTTAAAATATTATTTGGCGTTGTACTTGGCGCCAGCATACTATTTTTGATTCATGTAATCCGATGTGCATCGTAAGTAGCGTTTTATGTATTTGCTCCGTGCGAGATCCCTTGATCGTGACGTAAGTGAACTGATTTTGAACTGAGTGGGCAGGCAAATAAAACGCAAGGAATAAAAAGATATATATGCTCCAACAGAAGAGGCAAATGAAAACAAAAAGAATAACTTCTGCGAGGCAATAACAATATTGTGCAAGGCATGATACACCGATCATAATGGAAGATTTGAACGAGAAGATTGGAAAAGAAAAGTATTTGAGTAATGTAGCAGGGAAATATACAATTCATAAGGATAATAATGGAGGAAGACTGAACAATTTGGAGACGAATTAAACAGGTGGGTAGTGGGTACAAAATGTCAACACAGAAGACATATAACATGAGACATGGACTATATCAGGACCAGGAGAGTTAAAAAAAGGTATGACGAAACTAATTAAAACAGAATGAACAGGAAACATATGTATAATCCTCTTTTACAAAGGGAACAACATTCTAGGATTGTCATTTATTTTTTGATAAGAATATTAAACATATCAAAACGTTAAGAAGAAATGTTTTAGTTTTATTAGTTAACCCTGCCACCTATCCAAGAAGCAACAAGTTGCATGTAGTTTATGCACTTTTAAAAACGTCTATATTATTCACTCATGTCTATAATAGAAATACATTTCTTAATATACATACATTCAATAAATGAACACATGCGAGTTAAAAGCCCGACAATCTTCACGCCTTACTAATAATAATGTATCACACGGTATATTTCTATTTTGTAGAGCAGGTAATTATAATTTATGAAGTTAAATCGTGCATAGTCTTTATGTTTCCTCATGCTTGAAATGGCTCCAACAGAGAAAGTTTACATGGCTTGAGCTTCGACCACAATGATGATTCTAGTTTCCAGCAAATAACGATTATTTCGAATTTAACGGTAATTATCATTTCTCGCATACAATCTATTAAATAAATTTTGAAAGTGAATCCTAAATCGAATACTAACGACGAACATTTCGCCGAGCTTAAACAAATGTAATAATAACATTTAATCATCATTCAATACATACATAATATTAATAGTGTGAACAAAGTGAATTCTTAAATAGCAGAAATGAATATTTGTTCAGCAAAGTAACAGTTGTTTACGAAAGGCATCTTCCGACAGTACCTAGTTAATAATAATTAATTAAAGAACTACGAATAATACCTACACATATTACTATACAGCATACGAAATTCGCAAAAAAAGGTTTTTGAAACATTAAAATTCGCTTTTTGAAGGTCGCTATAGAACAGTTTAACATATAAGAAGACAGGAAGGAATCCTCAAATGCTGAAGATAACAATATTTCTGATAAATAACAGTTTTATGAGTAAACATAGCAATTTTTTCCAATAAGAAAGATATGACTGCACCGATTGGAGAGTCAAAAATAACTTTAGATCCTGCCGGTTTGTGGAAGTACATTGAAAAGTTTAGAGTTGGCTCAAGGATTCAGGGGTATATGCGGTATAAAGGAGAGAAAATAACTACCCCGCAAGCAGTGGTTGATACTTTTGCTAGTTCTCCTTTTACTTCGCCATCAAACTGTGGGCCGAATAATATTAACATCTGCCTTGTGTGCTGTGCTAAGAAGGTGAAGCCCAACTTCACTACAGTAGTTAGGGGTTGGGCTCCAGTATTTTCGAAGCTTTGTTATTCATTTTTAATTTGATCATCAGAACTTTAACTCTTCCAGATGTGTGCAAGATGATATAATTATTCCTGTGTTTAAAAAGGGTGATCGCTCAGATATCAAGTACTGTAGATCAATTAATGTATTAAATTATTTGAATCAGTCATTTATAAGCAGATTATTGATGGGTCTGGAACCTCCCTTTCCTCACATCAGCATGGTTTTAGAACAAATCGATCCATCATTACAAACTTGGCTGGAATAACACAATATGTGTGTGAAGCATTGGACAATCGCTCTTAAGTGGATGTGATTTACACCGACTTCTCTAGAGCATTCAACAGTATTGACCACTCCTTACTGATAAATAAGACGGACAGTTTCGGTTTCTCTACTTGTTTACTTAAACTGGTCTTGTCATATTTAACAAATTGATCTAGTTATGTATTTTACAATGGATATTTTACCCCAACATCTAGTGTGCCACAGGGATCCAACCTAGGCCCCTTGCTCCTTAATATATTTTTAAATTATCTACCTACTGATTTCGCTGACCTATGATTTTTTGCATGATGTTAAGATGATCTTAAGATATTCTTGCGAATTAATAGTTTGAATGACAGTTGTATACATCAGAATAACTTACAGAGAATCAGTGGTCTGTTGATAATAAACATCTTTTAAGCATTGGTATATGTGCGTTTGTTACCTTTGCTAAGATCACCAATCGCACACTCTTTCCGTACAATATAAACATTACGCTATCTAGTCGAAAACAATTTCAGGACTTGGGTGTTTTATTTGACCCAGCTTTTCAATTCGTAGATCATATTTATGGAGTTTGTAATATCGTCACAAGATCTTTGGACTTCTTGGTTCGTTCCTGCAAGAGTTTCACTAATCATTGGCTCATAAATGTATTTATATCGCCCTTGATAGAAATAGATTGGAGTACGAAGCCATTATTTGGTACCCTTATATCATTGGAAAGAGTACAAAAGTGTTTTTTAAAATGTCTTAGTTATAAAGTGATCGTTTTTACCCGGCTCCGAACATGAACTATATTGCTTTACTGGATAAGCATCCGTTGAGTCTCTATCAGAAAGAAGAATGTATAACAGCGGACTTTTTCTTACATAACTCGATTAATAATATGGTGGACTCGCCGGTACTATTATCCCAGGTCAACTTTGTGGTCCCATCCCAACTCACGCGTTCGATTGACATTCTTTCGATGCCGAGGCCGAAAACTAATATGCTTTCGAAGGAATATCTCGCGCATGTGGTGAACAATATAACAGATATTTTCCCCGATTGTTTCAGTTAGGTTTATAAACCCCTAATGAAATAGATTAGGTTACTTTTATTCATTATTAGCTGGCCCTGCAGACGTTGTTCTACCTTTTCCGGTAGGTAGCGCGATGAGTATAATTTCTACCATAACAATAGCGTCATCTATTGGACGGAAGCACATAGCACAACAATTGTGTTGACCACGCAAATATACTGCATACATATAAGATCCTGGACAAAATTAACGAATCATTTGTTGCTTTTACTATTACTTGTAATTTTCACAGTTTCAATTCGTGAAATATAGTACCTAGGTAGCGTAGGATGTCATTTTTTATTATTGAAAAAAAATTGCAGTGATTTGACGTTTTTAAGTTATAAGTTCGTAAATAAGTGTATGTGGTGTTGCTTTCCTAAAAGCTCTTAAACAAAAATTGATCAGTTTAATTTTGTTATTCATTAGTTTGATTTTAATTTGTTTAAAATAATAAAATGCATTGTCTAGTATACTGCCCTCCTAAGGAAGATGGTCGTCCCATCTGCAAAATTTGTGTTTTTCAGATTTTTATTGCTCTGTATATAGTGCAATGTGTTTTATCTATCTACTAAAGAAGATAGTCCTAACTACAGCCGATACCTTTCATAATTCACTAAAAAGTTTGTCCTATCTACAATAACTAATCGGGTTACTAAGTAAAAATGTACTATCTTTCATATGCTAAGCAAGTGTGTCCTATCTGTGAAATTATTTGCACTTCGGACTTTTTTCCTTAGTAGGCTAGTTATAATAATAGTGCAGTAAGGACAACTGAAACTGATATTGCGCTGTTGTTTAAAATTAACATAACCTAAAAACTCAAACCTCCTGTGTTTTTTCTTTGCGTCTGTAGTGTGAAGTTATTAAATGTTAATTGTGATAGTGCAAAAATAAGACAAGTGAGCTACAAAAACTAAATTCAAGTAATAAAAACATGTAAACTATTAATTTTTTTAGAATGTTTAACAGAGGCAAACATTTAGTCAGCCTTGCTTTAAATAAATCGTTCCAAGAAAAGGTATCTGCTGTTCGTAAATGCTCCAGTAACCGTAAAGAAGTAGAGGAAGACCCTGATTTTGTCTTATGCCGTGTTTACACGGTCAAATAAATTCATGAATAAATTGACGAATTTATTCACGAAGAAATTCATGAATTTATTCATCAATTTATTGGACCGTGTAAACGCAAAAGTTCGTCCAATATTTTATTGACAATAATCATGAATACCAACCATCGAATAGTGACATTTGTTTTCTAGCAACCTTTACCGATGTTTTTGCATATACACAAACAACACATCATCAACTTACTACACAAGAGAAAAGTTGGTAGTTAATTTTAAACTGAAATGTAACCAAAATTCACTAGAAAATTGACGAAAAATTAGAGCGGGTTCTAATTCGACAATTTATTCGTGAATTTATTTGACAAGAAAAAATTGACGACAAGTTGAGCGTTTACACGCTCCAATAAATTCAAGGTGGAAAACTTCGTGAATTTATTTGACCGTGTAAACACAGCATTAGAAAGTGAGGAACGTCAAGATACTGATTCCGATCCTGAAGTTGACGAGTTTGAGCATACAGACATAACCACAGATATTATAATAGAACGTGAAAATTGCGCAAGTATTGAATTCGTTGAAAGAGTTATTTTACCAATTTTACTTGAGAATGTTATGGCACACATTGAGCATAAACAAAAGTTGACATATACCAAAAAGGGCCAAATACGCAAGAGGAGGTGTTTTGACACCACACCTTCTGAAAGAAAAAAAAGAAAACTAGCCAGTAAAATTGAAAAGTTTCAAGTAAAGGTACCTTGTAAAGATACCTGCAAATTCAAGTGTGCCTCACTTCTCAATAAAGACCGACAAACCGCCATTAACACTCAATTTTGGCAACTTAAGGAAGAAGCACGAAAAACATTTATCTTTAATTCAACTAAAAAAGAGAACAAAAAAAGACAAACAGCAGGACCAAACTCTGCAAGACAATTTTCATATAAATATTTTTTAAAAACCGCAAATGCTCTTGATGTTCAAGTGTGCAAGAGATTTTTTTTGGCAACTTTAGGATACACCTTTAATAACGACAGAGTTTTAAAAAACGTAAGAAAAACGAATTCGAAATTAATAACGCCCAAAGCAGATGGAAGGGGATGCCAGCCGTGTTCTCATAAAATTGATAGGCAAGTTATTGTGGAACATGTAAACTTATTCAATCCCGTTCAGTCGCACTATCGGAGGGAACATGCTCCGAATACAAGGTATTTACCATCAGATATTACAATACGATTTATGTACAACGACTTCAAAGAAAAAAATAAGACCTTAAAAGTTTCCTATGAATTATATAGGAAAGTGGTATCAGATGACCTTAAAATCTCTTTTGCAAAGTTAGGTCATGAGGAGTGTTGGCAGTGCGAAATTTATAATCTTCACAAGAAAGAAAATCATGAAGAGGGAACTTTGTGTGAAGAATGTCAAAAATGGAATGTGCATCATATGAAATATGTAACTGCTCGTGAGGAATATAAAAATGATGCCGACAAGAAGAATGGCCTCTTTTTTTCAGCAGACCTTGAAAAAGTATTTTTTTAAATTTGTAGTTGTTTTTATAATTTTTTATTAATTAATTGAATTTTGCAGGTTATCATGATTCCGCGAGTAGATATGTTCAAAGAAGTTGTGTTTACAAAACGCATTATTGTATTTAATGAAAGCTTTGTCCCCATCGGAAAAAAACAAAAAAGGAAACCTTTAGCTATTCTTTGGCATGAGGCTTTAGCAGGAAGATCCAAAGAAGACTTAATTTCGACCTATTATGCGTTTTTTCAATTGTACAGAGACGAAACTGAAATAACACTGTGGCTAGATAACTGCTCTGCCCAAAACAAAAATTGGACCATTTTCAGTTTTTTTGTTTATCTTGTTAATTCGCCAGAAGTATCTTTAAACAAACTTAATATTAAGTATCTTGAGACAGGACACACTTTTATGTCTGCGGATTATTTCCACCACCAAGTGGAATTATCGCTAAAGAAAAAAGGTAAAATTTATGATTTTGGTGATTTTGCAGATGCCGTAAAATCAGCAAATTTGTCAAATGTTGATATTGTCGAAATGAAAATTGAACAGTTCTATGATTGGCCAGATTATTGTTCCAAATATAAATTGCAAAAATTGCAGCCACGTGTATATCTTCACGATATGGTTTGGGTGTCTTTTGAAAGAGGAAGTCAATTGTTAGAATATAAAATTGATTTTAAAGGCGATTTTGTTAAACTTAATTTTCTCACGGCAACAGCTATAAAAACAAATCTACCAAAACCACAACCTCGCACACAATATAGAGGCATATCGAAAGAAAGAAAAGAAGGACTTTTAGCAAAGTTGTCACAAATAATGCCCAAAAATCGTGTGCCTTTTTGGCAAAACTTACCAGTTGCAATAAATGTACCTGAAGAAATTTAATGCAATAATAATGTATTTTCTATTTAAAAAAGAAGTTTTTTATTTTGTTGAATTTGTAGCGTTTAATTTAAATTTTGTACTTCAAGAAGTTTTTTTTGCATTTCTTAAATAAATACTTTCTATTAAAAAGCAGTTTTTTGTATTCTTTTTAGTCTTATCATGAAAAAGGTGATGATAAAAACTAATTACTTTACTAAGGATAAAAGTCCTATCTATCATAAAATGAAAATTCGGCAAATATTAGAAATGTAAATTATGTCGGGTGATAAAGCAACATGTTTTACAATGTTGTTCGAAATTTGGATTGTGTGCAGTAAAAACTGTGGACGCCATTGAAGAATTTATAAAAGTTTAAATAACTCAAAAAGAGGATTTTGCAGATATGACCTTTTTCCTAAGGAGGGCAGTATAGCTAGAGTTGAACATATGAATCGTCAACGCAATTTAAGTAAACATGACGCAGCGCAAGCAATAGTTTTGGTTGATGATGGTAGTAGCCAGCGTTATGTGACTAATTTGTTAGGCGTTAAACACTCAACAAGTCGGACGATTAAACGTTTTAATGAACTTCGAACTTTCCCTAGAGCAAGAGGACTAGGTCGTTAAAGATCTACAGCAAATGAAGTAGATGATCGACTTCATAGATAACTGCCTTAAGGACGAGACGATAGGCCTGTTCCGAGTTACAAACATTAAAACAAAATAGCCAAATCGGTCCGGACGTTCTCAAGTGATGCGCTTACCAACGAACAGCTCTTCGATTTTATTTATACCGGGTGTCTCTTTAAGCTCGGCCACCGGCCATATCTCGGCAACCGTTTATCGTACAACCTGGCAGAAAAAATCTTGATAGTAAAACGAACCACGGGAATTTCAACAAAACTATTTTTAAGTTTCCAAAATGATCGCAAGGGGGCGCAATTCTCAAGATAAATTAAAAATTCTATAATTTTTCATTAAATTCTAGATTAAGATAGATTAAAATTTTTACTAGCAACATTTTTAGACGTTTTTATACAATTTTCATTTGAAGCTTTTTGATCTAACACCCATACGATGGGGAGGGTGGAGGGGGTAGGACTGCGTACAAAAGTAAGTATAATTTTGGTTTGCTTCAATGGATTTTAATGTTTCTGGACTCACTAGATAGAGAATCTTACAAAGAATTGAAGGGTATGTAGTACGAAATTACGTGATTGTCAAAAAAAATAACAGGGGGCGCTGTTCTCAATTTATGTATATTACTTGTTTTTTCTTTAAACTTTTAAATGAAACGGTGTATCTTTAATATCGTAATATTGAAGCAGATAAAAAGCTGAAGAGAATGATGAAAATCGAAAGTTGCTACCTTTTTTCTTGACGAAGATATAGTCAAACGAAAATAATCCAGAAAAATAAACATTTTTAAATATAAATTTATTTATTTATTGCGAGTAATAATTTTATTTCAATTCTAAGAGCGTCACTAGATAGTGTAGAGTTCGCTTTTATTTGAATTTTCATCATACTCTGCCATAAATGTATTCATTTCAATCCTTTTATCGATTTTTTAATACATTGCATATATTACGTAAGATTCTCCTTTTAAATGCTTTCAAATTCTCTAGCTATTATTTTATAAATATCATTTCTTGTCCTTTCCAACATTGAAATGAAATAATAATAATACTGAACAGTGTATAGTTTGCTTTTTTTCCAATTTCCATCATATTATTATGAGATTTCCAAAGGGGCCATGAAAATATATTTGGTGTAAATATTAGTGTCACTTGTAGTTAAAGTTTTTGTACGTATTTAGCAAATTAAGCCTTTCTGGATACCTGCACATAGTTATTAAGTTTGTAAAATGTCATATTCTCACGCTGAAGCTCATGATTAGAATATATTTTCAATGCTTGGAAAACGCAGTTCTTGCTTCCCGACAATATTCCCTAAATTATCCCGAAAGAAGATATTATTGAGTTTTTATTTACCTTGCGAGATGTTCTCGATTTTTATTTAAGGGGCAGAATAAAAGACATAGTTTATCACAAAAACCCGATTACAATTGCTGCCTCCGAAATTGAAGTAACTCTGCTTTCTACTAATTGAAAATAATGGTGAACACTTTGAACATTTGTTAAGTTGAAGTTTTTTTTATGTTTTATTTTTAGTACTTTCTGATTTAAATATATTTGTTTGTTTCGTTTATATTCCTAGCTCAATGTCTTTTCGTATTTAAGTTTAGGTATAATAATAGGTTATTTTACTTACTTTCATGTTATAGGCGGGGATGAATTAGATATCAATTTTTATATACTTTCTTTACTATTGAGTAATTGATTTGGTTATAACTAATGCATTATATTATATTGTTTTTTCTCGTTATTGTATACTTAGTTAATGAGTTATGAAAATTATTTTTGCTGTTTTCCTATAATTAGATGTATATCATCTGTTGGGTAATATAGATATATTATTATTATTGTTATTATTTTATTTCAATGTCCGAACAGACACAACATGAAATTTATAAATAGCTAGAGAATTTGGAAGCATTTAAAAGGAGAATCTAACTTTACATATGCAATGAATTAAAAAATCGATAATAGGATTGAAATGAATACATTTTTGGAAGAGTATGATGAAAATTCAAGTGAAAGCGAACTATCCACTACCTAGTGAACCTCTTACAATTAAAATAAAATTATTACTCGCAATAAATAAATTAATTTATAATTAAAAATTTAATGTTTCTGGATTGTCTTCGTATGACTATATCTTCGTCAAGAAAAACGGTAGCAACTTCCGGTTTTCATCATTCCCTTCGGGTTTTTCATGTGCTTCAATATTACGATATTAAAAATATACCGATCCATTTAATATTTTAAAGAAAAAACAAGTAATATACATAAATTAAGAACAGCGGCTCCTGTTTTTTTTTGACAATCACATAATTTCGTACTATACAGGTTTCAATCATAAAAATAATAAGTCTGAAGGAATTCTTATTATATTATCTTAAGATATTTTTTTAGGAATATTACGAATGGGAATAGTACCTAAAAATGAAGATAACAATATGCACATGCATTATATTGGAATCTTATGATCGTAATGATCGTATCGGCCTGTCGTCGAGCGTTGGACAGTACGTGCCCACTGCCCACATGTGTAAAAATACTGGCAACAAGGCTCGTTTCAATACATGGACTTTAGCTCGCATGCAAGGTAAAAACAGACCGAACCTGTATATCCTTCAAATCTTCGTAAAATTCTCTATCTAATGAGCCCAGATAACATTAAATCCGCTGAGGCAAACCGAAATTATACCAACTTTTGTACGCAGACATACCCCCCTCCACCCTCCCCTTCGTATGGGACTTATGGAAGTTTCAAATGAAAATTGTATAAAAACGTCTGAAAATGTTGCTAGTAAAAATTTAAATCCATCTTAATCTAGAATTTAATGAAAAATTATCGAATTTTTAATTGATCTTGAGAATTGCGCCTCTCCCGATCATTTTGGAAACTTAAAAAGATTTTTGTTGAAATTCCCGTGGTCCATTTTACTATCAAGATTTTGTTCGCCAAGTTGTACGATAAACGGTTGCCGAGATATGGCCGGCGACCGATGTTAAACAGACACCCGGTATAGATATTACTTACGGACTATAATTTTCAGTTACAATTTGTTACTAGTTTGTAGGGAGCAACTGCTCACATGAACTAGTTAAATTTAGCTGTAATTTATCACGTAAGTGGAATATTAAACTATTTCAACATATTAACTTTGTATATACATACATACAAACATAAGTATTATACAAGTAATTTTAAAATAATTTTAGCCTGAAACAATTCTGAGATAACTTAAGTATAAAGTTATAAATAATTATTACCAACACTATGTACGCCATATTTACATCGTTACAATAAAATAATTTTACTACCAACAAAGAATTAATTAAACAAATAAACGATATATATCGAGGTGAACTTGGAAAGACCGTTACACTTAATGTTTTCTGTACCACAAAAACAAACTTGATTGTAATCTTTTTTTACACAAACTATTAAATTCGTCCAAATAATTTGTTGAACTTTCCCACGATTGAATGCCATGGAGAAAGGCAACATAAAAAAATAACTATATCTTTGTCATGCGCAGCGTTCCAGTAATTCAAAGTACACCCGACTCCACACTAAAAGTTAAAACTATGGGGTCTATAATTTGACGATACCGCAATATCCAGTCGTTCGATGTTGTTGCGACATCCAGTATACCGCAGCTAGATATGAAATCTTATGAAAAGGAATGGATGTAATAGGATACACTAGTATGTTATACAATTTTATTATTTGAATTCTTTAGTGCTATATTTGTCATCTTTTATAATTCTTTTCACTTGTCGCATGTGATAAATATTACACATTAATGCGCTACCAATAACAAACAGTGCAGTATCAGGTTTTAATTTATATTAATCACTAATGTTTTAATCATTTATTTCAATAGTCAGATTACCTTGGGATCTGCAACATGATTCATAATCTATTGAGATTTAATTAATTTCCCGTTTTGTAAATTCTACAAAAAGAATTGTATTTTATTTTTCTTTGTTTACGGTTTCACATTCAGGGTAATATTTTTAATTAATTATAGATATACATAAATATTTTTTACTTTGGACAATATGAATGAGTATACCAAGT
This sequence comes from Amphimallon solstitiale, assembly GCA_963170755.1. Taxonomy (NCBI): domain Eukaryota; kingdom Metazoa; phylum Arthropoda; class Insecta; order Coleoptera; family Scarabaeidae; genus Amphimallon; species Amphimallon solstitiale. Next base: position 18,600,274 of record OY720680.1, read on the forward strand.
AGAATTCTTGTAATTTAATTGCCCCCATTTGAAATTTTCGGTTGGATAATTAATAAATTATTATTATTATTAATACAATGACTATAATGACTAACCGTTTATTATGAAAACTGTAGTAGAAATTTTGGTTTTCATACGAACTTATAAATTAAGTTTGCTTATAATTGGGCGCGGATACGTATGGTTGATGACTCATAGACCATGGGCGCACTATTAAAATGTTGTATTTTTAAAGAGGTTTTAATTTTATTTATATAATTGGATAACAAGTGGCTGGTGATCTATAAAATACAAAATACCTTATTATTTGTTCATTTTCACTTCTCTAAGACTTGTTCTCTTTGAATTAAGTACATCCTTGTAGATAGAAAACGTCCTTTCTACATCGCAACTGGTTATAGGTGCGTACTGGAAATATTCTTTTATTTCAGCGTATTTAGAATACACAAGGTCACATCCGAAGTCACTTGGAATACTTTTGAAATTAAAAATAGCCCACGTCTAATGTGGTTAATCCATGTTTTAATTTGAGATTTCGATTTTCAAAATATGTAGGTAATTAGTTTAGGCAAATTTCCAAAGTGTTCCTGAAGGAATAACAATTGATTTTTTAAATTTGGGATTTGCGCAAAAAGAATTTGGCGTTGGCCATGCGAAGATATCTATGATTGTTAAGAGCAAAAACAATATCAAAATTTTTTTCAATTCTATTACTTCAAAACCAACGATGCTACGTAAATCAACACAGGAAAATGACAAGAAAGTTTTGATAATAAAATGATGAAAAACAAAGCAATACCAATTAGCGGCCTAATGCTGCAGGAAAGTGAAATATTTTTTTGTATAACAATTGAATTTCGTCAATTTTAATTGCAAAGCAAGCTGAATTAATTGTTTTTTTCTGATGACTAACTCTATAACAAAATGGTTGGCAGCAGTGTAACCAAATTTACGAAAATGCTTTTCAGAAATTAACATATTTAATGTTGATGAAACCTCTATTTTACAAAGTGGTGGAAATCGTCGACATATAGAATAAACTAATAGTAACAGCTAATATGAGTGTTACAAATAAAAAGAATTTGCTGATTAGTCGAAGAAACTGAGGTGTTTAACCGGCTTCCGTTCGTTGTCAGTTGATTGTCCTCCTGAGGCCCAACGTCCGTTAAAATATTAGTTTTGAGAAATTTTACAGTCAAATTCGTTTCTGTCGGACTAAAACCCCGACAGTCCATTGAAATAGACGTGCATAAGGTGCCATCTATTGACCAAGTGGGGTTACTTGTAACTAGTTGATCAGCTTTTAAAATATGACGAATATGAGTGCGTTAGGCAAGGCAAACTTTGATGGTAAGTTTTAAACATATTTATGAAAATACAAAAGCAAAACTTTCGATGCAGAGGCAGAAAGGTTTAATCTTACAATGTATTTCTATTAATTTCATAACGATTTACATACCCTACAGTTGGAATTAATTCATGCATATTTAAATGGACTCTTTCTGCCAACATTATTTTCCTAACCTACAAATCAATATTTTTTTTATTTAGCAACAGAACCCACCTTCGACATGATGCAGAATTGCTGGCATGTTGGAAAACTCAGATATCGGGGGATATGAGGCCAATGAAACTAATTCCGATTCCGAAAATGAGAATTTTGTAAAGAATGAAAACTTTGCTGAAGGTCTAGATGAACAACCTCAAGAAGATTCAGATGAACAACCTGAAGAAGGTCCAGATGAACAACCTAAAGAGGAAGCATCTGCCGACTCAAGTTCGGATTCCGATTTAGAATTTAACATTTCTCAAATTAATTTGAAAGAAATGGACGGGGATAGGAAGAAACTGGGAAATCAGACATTTTAAAATTCCTCGATTTTAAAATTCAAGTGGCAACTATTTCCTTGAAGAAAAAAATCGTAACAAAGTACATGGAGAACATATTTTGAAGTTGCAGTTAACAACAAGAAACAATCCTGAAGGCTATGCTCCATCGCCACGATCAACCCCAACAAAATAAGTAATGAAACTTTTAGCGAAATTAAGTAAAGTGAAAAATTCAATGAGGTGCAAGGTCAACAATTGCCACAAAAAAACAGAATTTTTTTGCGAAACATGTAACGCTTATCTATGTATTACCGCAGAACGTAGTTTTTATGATTATCATGTCTCTATACAAATAACACAGGTCTACAACAAAATTGATGTTTTTGAACCAACATCTGTTTTTTTAAGTAATTTTGACCTCCTAAATCTGAAACTGACCTTAGTGTTGACCTATCACCTACCAATTTTTCATAAACCGAAATCTTAGTAAAATTTCATATTTCATAAGAATTTTATTCCTACCTCTACACATTAAATTGGGCTTGATAAAACAGTTCGTGTAAGCTCTCGACAAAAAAAGAGAATATCTTAAATATATTGCCCAACAATTTCCTAGGTTGTATGATGCCAAAATAAAAGAGGAAGTTTTAATATGTCCCGATATTAGGACTTTACGTAAAAACGAAGGCTTTCAGAATTCTATGAAGCCTATTGAAAAGGAAACCTGGGGTTTATATAAAGAAGTTATTGAGAAGTTCTTAGGAAATAACACGGATCCATATTGTGAGAATATAGTCAGCAAAGTGTTGGAAAATTTTCGTGTGTTAGGCTGCAACATGAGTTTGTAGGTACACTTTCTATTCGCACATCTAGAATTCCAGAAAACCCTGGGGCAGTTAGTGAAATGTAAGAAGAACGTTTCCACCAGGTTATTAAAGAGATGGAATGGTGATACCAAGCTCGATGGAGTGTATCGATGATTGCAGACTACTGTTGGGCGTTACAACGTGATAATCCGCATAAAATTCATAGTAGAAATTCCACAAAACGGAGTTTTCTAACAAAAAGGCGAAGATTCCATTGAGTACCTAAGCACTAAAAATATGTAGTTCGTTATATTTGAAGCACTACACATAATTTTGTTAATTAAATAAATGTATTTATATTTTAGTGTTTGTATTTATTATATTTTGTGATTTGCAAAAATATTTTACGTGATACACAAAAATTAATAAAAATAGTGGAATCAGCGCATCAAAATTATATCAAACCACTTATCAAAAATAAAACATCTCCTAAAAAGTTGTAGACCTATGTAATTAGTAACTGTTAACTAATACTGAATCTTTTTTTCGTTTACCTACATAATAAATTTTGACTTGACTACGATCCGATGTCCAAAATTTTTCTCAAAAAACTTTTCCTTAAAAAATCTCAACAAATCAATTTAAGCTTTTCTACTCATAGTTCATCCTTAGGGAAAAAGTTTCATGCATTTATGTCAAACTGTTTTCTGTGGGGCCTCAGGGGATTATGAAAATAACCGTAAAGCATGAATGATATTAGTTATTTTCGAGAAATGGATTCGCGATCTGGCGAAGGAAAAGAACAAAATGTATTGCTTGTTGACAATAGCATGAATGGCATTCAAGTTCATATCGCTTGTCTTCTTTTCGCCCAACAAATAGACCACAGTCCAGCGACCTTTTTTTTTTTTTTGATTACTAACAGACTGAATTTTCGTGAGTTGCTTCGTTTTGACGAGACGTCCATCTTTTCCCTCTGCGAAAATTCGCGGTAGTGGTAGCTAATAAACTGCGCATGGGTCATATATGTCGATTGGGTGATTGTTCAAATTTTATTACTAACCGTTAGTGTTTTAGTTAAATCTGGAGATAATTTGATAAGAAACACAAAAAAACATTTGTCCTACAAAATCGTTGGTTAGAACGAAGCGTCCCCCACCCGCAACATGTACAAATAACTAGGTCACAAAAAATGATTACTAACCAGCTGATTTTTTACTATTGCTTAATAAATGTTTCTAAAATGAAATGTCCACATTGTCCTACAAATTGAATGGTATGTTTTTCCAGTCCTACGCTCCGAAATTGTCAAATCCACGGTAACACTTCTCTCATTACTAACAACCTAATTCTGTTTTTTTTTCTCTTGGGAATAAACTGTAGAACACCACTTACTACTCGTAATGTCCTACAAAAAAAGTGGTAAATATTGATAAAAAAAATAATAAAAACTGTCGCTTAAATTTGAAACATGCGGGCGAGGTATTCCAAATCATTGAAGAGTATGTGTGTAGGATATATGCATTAAACACGAAAAATGACATTAATAAAGGACGGTACGAATTGTTTCAAAAAAGCTATAAATGCCGTAACGAAAATGAAGAAATTTTAAAAAAGAATATCGTAGGATATGATGCCTCTAGTTTACCACCAACGAAACAAGAATTGTTGCACCAAATCAAGAGAACGCAATACATCTGCAGTGTATGGTGTAATACATACATGCGCAACCCCACCGAAAAAACACCAGAAAATTATGGATGGACAATAATTGATGGCAAATACGAATATTATTGGTTTGATGGTCCTCAAACTCCATCTTTTGAAGAATTATCTTCGGACTGCCAAGGCACCCTTTCAATCCCTTTTTCACTTATTGATTATTCTGATTTTTTTTTTAATTTTAATACAGAGTCAGATAACATAAAGGATGAAAATGATAGTTGCCACGATGATATAGAGCAGGAGTATGATGTTTCAAGTGACGAAGATGAAGGGTCGACGGATGATTCTGATCAAGATTGATTTTTTTTATACGCAAAAATAACAATTTTGTTTTTATTTTTTATACAATAAAAAAGATTTGGTCAACTATGAAAAATATGCGTATTTTTTTCTATTAAAAAAAGATATTTTCATGATCATTTTTTTAATAGTTTTCGCACTTTTTTTCAGAAACTTTTCAAATAAATTATGTTCCTTTTTAAATTAAACAAACAATTAAACATTAAAATTAATATTACATTAGAACTATAAAGAACATTTTTCGGTTTTATAGTCGAAGTTTTAAAAAAACATAAAAGTGCGTGAAAAATTCAAAAATTCGCAATGAATGTAAATTTATATATTAGGGTTTAAAATCACGGGAAAAACTTCTTGATAATCTGAATCTACATATGTGCAAAATTTAGTAGATATCAGAATTCTGCTTAAGTAATAAAAGTATATTAATTCTCAAAACCGCAATTATAAATAACTCGTTCTTTAAAATAATTTTTGTCGGACTAGTGTTACATACCATTTTTTTTGTAGGACACTATTTTATTTGGCCAGAGAATAGAACAACCTATCATGTGTTATCTTTGTCCTCCTGTTAGTAAAGAGAAAAGGGTTACCGTGGGACTGACAATTTCGAAGCGTAGGACTGGAAAAACATACCATTCAATTTGTAGGACAATGTGGACATTTCATTTTAGAAACATTTATTAAGCAATAGTAAAAAAAATCAGCTGGTTAGTAATAATTTTTTATGACCGCGTTTTGCACATGTTGCGGGTGAGGGACATTTCGTTCTAACCAACGATTTTGTAGGACAAATGTTTTTTGTGGTTCTTATCAAATTATCTCCAGACTTAACTAAAATACTAACGGTTAGTAATAAAATTTGAACAATCACCCAATCGACATATATGACCCATGCGCAGTTTATTAGCTACCACTACCGAGAATTTTCCTAGAGGGAAAAGTTGGGCGTCTCGTCAAAACGAAGCAACTCACGAAAATTCAGCCTGTTAGTAATCAAAAAAAAAAAAAGGTTGCTGGACTGTGGTCTAAAAGCTTCAGTCCTACAGTATATAGATCAGAGAATTACACGAGCGCTCCAATTTAAACTCTATTTGCACTCATAAATTAAATTTCTTTTAAAATCATAGTAAATTATGATTCGAAAGTGCGTTCTGGTTAATTACATTTACTATATAACGAATGTAAACGTCAAATGACAGATAAAGAGAATGTTCTAAATAAACACTATGATTGTTTTTCACAAATTTTCATATTCTCATAAATTCAGCTTATTCCTATACTAGGTATAAAAAAGTAAAATAAGTTATTAAAACTAAATTCATTTTCAAAAAGTATTTCTCTGTAGAACTATGTAACTAACAAGGAAGAATGAATAGCAGTAAATTCTCTGCAATAAATGCATCAATTTATATTGGCATCTGCATATTTAATCAACTACGTAACTTGATAAACGCAAACATAAGGTACACTTTCCTGCTGTGAATATTATCTCAAGATCTTACTTAATTAATTTTCCAAGTAAATAGGAAAAACTTATTTGCGTTTAACGAATTATAACGTAGATTAAATCTCGGAATTTCTAGTCAGTTTCTTTGTAATTCGATTCGAGCCAGAGCTTTGTTACCGTCTACCGAGAACGTTAGAGCCGAAAACTCCGTAATATAAAGCAGTTACTCAAAGTCATTTGCATACCAAGGCGTTCAAAATTAATAATGCGAAACGTTCTCATAATAATTATTCATCTATATCACGTTAAATTAACTGCATAGAATAAAGCACGAAGAACAAACTTCTCACAGTTTACACAACGGAATCTAAAACCAGTATAATATTTAACAATAAAGATAATGTAAAAATTAATAATAGCTGTCTGTAAACAAGACAGATTATGTACATTTTTCTCTTGTTATTGTATTCGAAAGAGAATTAATTGTGAACAACAATACTGCTTGTCTGGGTAGTAATAATAAACAAGAATATATGGTAATTATATTGAGTAATTTTCAAAAATCTATCAAATATCGATTAACTAGGAGAGCTTCGTTAAATGTTCTAATCAAGCTAAAATTGGCCAAAGTATGTAGTACCTGTATACAAGAAAGGGGATAAATAATTACAGATCTATTTCAGTGCTAGGTATAGTCTGTTCATCGATATAAAGATTCGAGCTTTTAGGATTTAAGAGAATTATTGAAGACTATCTGCTACCTTTTGCCGCAGGTATCGAGAAAACTTGTAAATGAAGTAATGGACCGTCTTAGGAGAGATCTGATTTTTTTAAGTAGAGAAGTGATTATGTTTCGTGTAATTATAATCAATCGTTTACAATTTAAACTTTATTATTCCAAAGAAAACAATCCTAATTTAAACGATAATATATACCTGTAACTGTATTAAAGAACACGGGAGGGAATGGCATGTTAAATATTAACATCCCTTTTGCTCAATTATGTAATTTATACAAATCATTTCAAATCAACATATATAACAAGTCGCAAAGTGAAGAGAAACATGTGGAGACCGTGGAATACCAATTAAGATTCAAGAAACAATGCAGGTAGCAATATTTCACTAAGTAAAAGTAGTGACGCGATAGAAGACAATGTTGATAATGCAAGAAATCATTGGAGTACTGAAACCCAGCGGATAATCTTGAATGTATACAATAATTTGAAGAGTGAGAATTATGGGACTAAAACAGAAACAATTGTTAGAACATCAAAATTAACGGGTTTCCTATGGTACAGTCGAAAAAATCGTTCAGAATGGTTTACTTAAAAGAAAAACAAGAAAGGACAAGGGATAATCGAAGAAAATTAATATGTGTGATTTGATGTACCGGTTCTATAAACAAAAATTAAGTTCCACAATTGTGAAGTTTGTGCAACTCCTTGAAAGAAAACAATAGATTGCAGTGTTGTATCACTATGCTATCGCGGATTATGAAGGAAAACGGCCTTAAATTTAGTATAGTTAATAAGCGGAGAACAGTAAATTAGGGAATCGCAAGGATGATGAATACCTGATGAAAATGAAGGCATTTAGAGAAGAGAAACATTTTATTTGCTACTTGGACGAAATGTGGTATGACAGCCATGATACTATAAAGAAAAGTTGGGATGATGGGGAATTGGTCCGTTAATGTTCCTGTTTCTAGAGGGAAAAGAATAATTGTTGCACATGCGGGATCTGTGGATGGCTGCAGGGTTGGTGATGTATTAATGCCTGCAAAGAACATAAAGTGGTCGTCCTTGGATGATTATAAATATATGACAAGTTCCTCGTTTGAAGAGCGGTTTGAATAAGCTACTACCGGCTTTACCTACAAAAGTGTTGATATGGATAATGTTAGTTACCACTCACGACAAGTTATTAGAATACCTAATGCGTCAAGTAAAAAATTTGAAATATCAAAATTTTTTGAGGAGAACGACCTGTTTTTTTGAAGCAGATTATTAACTCCATTCCAGCATACGAAAATATTTCAAAAGCAATATTTTATTGATAATGCTGCAAGTGCTGCAGACCGCAGAGTACTACGTCTACCTCCATATTACTGTATCTTTCAATCCTATAGATTTTTTTTGGTGTTCACTAAAGCAACATATTCATCGCAAAAATACCGCTCCCACATTTAGCGAAACAACAATAAATACGATCCAAGAAGCTATATTATTAATAACACCAGATACTTGAAAAAATTGTGTACGACATGTAATCGGTATAAAAAACGAGTATTCACAGTACGCAAACTTCATACCGAAATTCATAATACATGTAGATGACACACATCACATTAGTGATTTTGATGTCTGAAACAGTATTTAAGTTATAAATTAACGATAATGTATGTGAGTATTTAGAGCCGATAAGGTACAATTCCTTGTAGGAATTTAGTAGTTATTGCATTTTATTCCATTTTTGTATTAAACATATATTTACCCTAAAAATGAAATAAAAAAATTAATATATTATACAATCGAATATCAATGTTCATATAATAGACTTTGAGTATAATAATCTTTGTGAAGACGTCCCCGTGCTCGAAAGGGATTAGAAGGGTTGGGGTTAATTTCTTTTATGACGATAGAGTGTTATTTAAGAAGTGAAATCGATATATCTATGGACAGACTTTTTTTTATACCAGTATAATCCAAGGTCTTTGAAACTGTAATAACGGACAGAATCGTGCAGATCCTAGAAAAACACCATCTGTTTACTGAAGCCCAACACGGTTTTCGGACAAGAAGTCAACTTTGTCAGTAATGTTAGATAAGGTAGAAACAATCCTGGAAGCGAAAGACGACGGAGAACAAGCAACAATGGTAACTTGCGACCACAGTAAAGCATTCGACTGCATCTCACATGAAACTCTGCTGAGGAAACTGGCAATGTGGATTGAGAGGATTAGCTTACGAATTATTCGCATCTTACCTAGACAACAGGCAACACATGGTATGGAGCCAGAATAAATTATCAGATGTAGACATTGTAAAAGTTGGAGTGCTGCAAGGACTTATTTTGGAACCGCTAATGTTCGTCATTTATATAAATGATCATATATGCAGATTGCACCTCGATCCTTGTACGGTGGAGCCCCGAGAGACGTGAAACTGTATTGAATACGACAATAGATGGAGCAGAAATTTGGTTCGTGGTCACTAAACCTATGTTAAACGAAGAGAAGACACAGATAATAAACTCCAAATCACATAAAGAAAATCAGAAATTAGTAAATTTCCTAGGTATATTTGTTATACAAACAATAAAACATATTTCCACGGACCACCTACTATAAAAATTTCCACAGTGTAGCTACATATGGAATTTTGATTTGACATGGGGCATGTCTGTGAGGATGAGAGATGCTTTAAAGAACACTTAGAACTCTTTGTGGGTTAAAATATACTTAATCTTGCCGAGAACATTTTAAGATTAAACGAATACATACTTGCTTTGTATGGTGTCTACATTTATTCCTCTATCAAATATGTGCATGGGAATTTACCTAAGTTCACGAGCAATAGGAACTCTCATGGATATGGCACGCGAAATGCATATGCGTTGATAATCCCACATCATCGCTTGAGTGTTACACAACAAGGAGTAGATTACTGGGGCCTAAAATTATATAATTGCCTATAAATAAACCATAACTAACAGCCAGTTCAACAAAACTATAAAAACGATATTGACTGAATTTATACAGTAGAGGAATATCTCCAGGCTTTCTCTAGCGGGAAGTAATGTTATTAATTAAATTTATTATCATTCAAATGTGCTCGCTCTGTTTCATCTTTCGTATATACAAACAAAATTATTACCATTTATGTTTAAAAAATATAATTTGATATTTGTGTTATGAAATGTTATCATATTATCTATGTTTACTTACTATTATATATACTACTGATTTTATCTATTTATATGTTATGTGTGTTTATATTGTTTGTTATTATTTATTTAGAAATTCTTTACACTATTTGTACGTGATATGTCATGTAAGTTTTAATGGCAAATAAACTACTACTACTACTACTAGAAAGTTTGTTGTAATAATTTTAATGTTGTTCCGATAAAATTAAATTTATAAGAATCTCTAAAAATTAAAAAAAAAACTAACTTATGACATGACCAACTAGGTACAAAGAGTCTTGTTAAATTTACTTTTATCAGTCTTTTTTAGATAATTATATTAAGTTTAATTACTATTAATTAGTGACATTTTATACATATAACTTTACTTACACTATTTAAATAATTTCTGAACAGTTGGAACAACAATTATCATTACCTTTTTATTAAATATACTAAATTGTGAAAATCTTAACAGTTGTGTTATTATAGTTATGAATACAATATATAAATAAACTTTAAATAATTAAAAATCAAAGGGTTAAATATCAAAAAACGCAAATACGCAAAGTAAATAATCATTGAGATTAAAATATTGCCTCTAAGATATTGTATAAGATCTAGAAAATAAAAGCTGTGGAGTATGCTTTTATAAAGAACACCGGAAAAAATGTTGTCGAGGAAACGGCATTTAACGCATTGTTACACTTGCAGAAACATTCCAGCTTTTCGCTTCAGAAAATTTTAGTTCGAATAACGGCTATAGAGTCTACAGCAATTTTGCAAAAAAAAAAAAAAATATTGTTTATTCAAGAATATTTTATTTCAACCTGAAGGAAGCAAAATCGCTATAAATTCTTTTTTGAGGTGCGATGACCTATAAAGTTGGTCTGATAAATCTCGTCAGAAAGTTAAATATGGTATTTTAATTTGTTTAAAAACAAGGGTAATTTAAAACTGCTTGGGCAAGATCACATTAAAAGGATGCCAGAGGATCGAATACCGGAAAAGATAGCTTGGAAAACACTTAATTCCAAGAGAAAAAAATATTCCTCTCTTTTTCCTGCAATTAAGTGCTTCCCAAGCTATCTTTTCTGGTATTTTATCTTCTGTCAAAAATGAATATCAAATATATATATATGTATATACAGTGTGGAATTAAAGTAACGTATAAAGGAAAAAACTTCGTTAACATTTATTTAAAAAAAAAAATCTCAAAGGGGTATAGCGATTTTAACTAAGGGGCATATTTTTATCGCATTTTCAGTTTCTTACGTCATTTGTTTTCTATGTAATATATTAAAAGTTTTATACCTTTGGATAGGGAATTGAAAGTACAGTGAAACTTCCCATAGGCGCACATTGTTCGGTCCGACAATACTGCCCGGTTAAGAGAAGTGTCAGCTTATCAGAAGATAAGTAGAAACGTAAAGCAAACTTTCATTTGAACACATAGTGCAAAATTATATACTTATTACTTTATTTGCTAAATAAAAACGAAACAGCTATGTGCCCATTTATGTATACATAATAGGAACATACATATATGTAAGTATACAATTTATATACTATCTTACAAAATAGTCTAAAATGGAAGTTTGCTTGTGTGTATTACATGCCAATTTTGCCTCAAAATGTAATGATAGCTCACTAAGCATAACAAACACTTGGACATCATCTTTTTCAAAACAAAATTGTTTTAGTTTTATTATTTCCAGTAGACACCTTCTTTACACGATACTATTCTTTTCTCATAATCGTCAGTTCTAGGAATTTCAATTTCATGTTCTTCATCATCACTGTTTTGACTTTCGTTTTCTAAATTATCGGGCAAAATATGATGTGAATCGTCTTCTGTATATAAATTGGCGTTAATATTTACAAATTCCTGTATATCACTACTTCCTAATTTTCCCATTAGCGTACACATTTGAGCCACTTTAGATAAAAGAATTTCATCTTCTGGATCAAATTGATCACTTTCAAACTCCTCAGTTACTTCTTGAAACCCTGTTTTCTTGAAACAATTTTTAATTGTATTAGATGGGACATCATCCCATGCTTTTTAAATAAAATAAATCGCATCTAATATGCTAATAGAATTGGTTAAATTATGTCCCGAATCAGAACTCTCAAACAGCGATAAGATGTGTTTTAGTATTAAATGTCGGTAAAAAGTTTTGAACATTAATGGAAGTTTTTTCACTGTAGTATCGAAATTTTATTATATAATAACTTAAAAAAATTATAGGTTGTCATTTAAGAAAAAGTCGGTGACGTCATAACATGAAAAACAAATGACGTAAGAAACTGAAAATGCATTTAAAATATTCCCCTTAGTTAAGATCGCTATACCCCTTTCAAGATTTTTTTCAAAAAATAAATATTAACGAAGTTAATGCCTTTATCCGTTACTTTATTTCCACACTGTATATAACCTGTCGCATATTGACTTTTATATCGTCTGATGGATTTTTCTTATTAATGCGTTTCGCCTTTTCTACTATAAGTTTTAGGATTTTCAGATTCGACATCAGTGTTGTATTTGGAATGTTAAATTAAAAAAAGAAAATAATATATTTTTAAAGACATTTCAATTAGGGTCTTGGGATCTTGATAAATAAGGTTATCAAATTAAATCGAGTTGCAATGTATAACCCATTCAATAAAAAAAAAAATTCTGAAAGTACTTTTAGCGAAAACAGACAGATTGATGCATTAAAAGGGAAAACATGGAAATGGAAAATGCCGAATGAAGTACACACATATTTTATGTCCTGCTTGGCAAATACATGGGGCTTTTCGGGATTGTTTGAAATTGCCTGTAATCTGTCGCTGTCATTCGGCAATACACCACGTGTATCTACAAATATATATGTACACATAACATACCGGTGTTATATCTATATATGTATGTACATGTATATACACACACACACCTGCGATCAAGGTGAGCACATAATCCGTTTATTTTCTGATGGAGATTTAAAAAATACACAATCTAGGAAACATGCTTAATCAAATCAAGACATTTAGGTTAATATGCGAAGGTAACAGATCATAAACGTTAAAATTTAATTAATAAATTGTTAAGTGTAACAGAAATTGATTGTTTTAAAAAAGACATGATTATCTAAAATTTCTCACAATTATTTTATTTCTTCTTGGCTACTGGTTTCGTGCACTTATGTCCATATCATCAGGCCAAAAATTAAGTTTATACAATTAGAATATTTCTCAGTTATATAATTAAAAATGTGTTGCATAATTTGCAAATATACATTTGTATATCACGTTTTTTTTAATGTCGGTGATTTTCTCTCATTTTGTAATCTCTGATAAAGTTTTTAAATTTTAATAGTTTTAACTGAAAAAAAATGTACAGTGTATATACAAGGTGACTCATCTCCGCGGGTAAGGCCGATTATGCCTTTATGAGTAAAGATATTTCGGTGCGGTGTTTTTCTTGTGATAGCTGCTCATTAGGAGCACATTTTAAAAATATTTAGTATGATACAGAGTGTTCCATCACTTGGTGGCTAACCATAGTTATAGTTTTTGAAATGGAACAGCCTATATATTATTGAATTTTTGTATTCCCCGTATAATTTTCAGTCAAAAAGTAATAAGATAGTATAGGTCTAAAATCTAAAGTTTCTGACTTATTCCCATTTTTCTGAAAAATTCAATGTTTGTAGAAAATTATATTTCTCGAAGATGACGTATTAGATGGACAAAATGTTTGCAGTATTGTTTACAATAAGAGGTTATAATAGAAGCATGTTTTATATTTTTTACAGTTACTAACTGCATGTGTGCATACTTTAAAAGTGACTATTACTGAGCTATTGTCGCTTTTTGATATAATTTTGTCAGTACTATACTATATTAATTAAAACCATAAACTGACAAAATTATATCAAAAAGCGACAATAGCTCAGTAATAGTCACTTTTAAAGTATTAACGTCTTACATATTTTTGATGTGACATTTAATAAGAAATTCAAAAATGAACTCATATACAGGTTGTTCCATTTGAAAAAAATTACTTTTACACAAAAACGTGTCATGTAATTTTAATCCAGTTCTCTGCACATGCAGTTAGTAATTGTAAAAAAATAAATAAGTTTCTCAGGAACTACTGGGCCGATTTACTTGATTTTTTTTTAAATGACTGCTGGTGCGAGTCTATGATGTGCGTCAAATTAGGGTTCACGTAACCAAAGCGCGGCTTGGCAAAATGCCAAAAACTTCAATATTTGCATAAAACGAAGATGACCCTCTTGGGCAAATCGTCAATTTTCACGGTAGAAGGCTGCAATTTTGCATAGTTATATTATTAAATGTCCTACAAATTACAGTTTTTTCGTTTTGAAAAATCCTCATTAGAAGCGATTTTATTCAAATTTTTCGGAACGTCAGTAGTGTAAAATTGCCTGTGATGCAATAACGCATTGTCAATTTTTGGAATAGAAGGTTGAAGTCATGATACTAAATTGTAGTACGACTCAAGCTCTATCAAAAAAATTTTTCGTTTTTGAAAATGTTGTCTAGATCAGATTTTATTTAAACTTAAAGTTCAGAAAGTTTTCAAAAATTCGAGTTTTTTTTTAACCTCATGCACTTTATGGCAGGTTGTTCAAATCCGATTGGTGTAATTTATTTTCATTTTACGTTACCTGTCTGTTTCTGTATTGTAAATAAAAGGTGTCCAAGGAACAACCTATAGACATTTCGGCATTTGTTATATGTAGTAATTACTGCATTTAAGTTTCTGAAGGAATAACAACTGATTTTTTAAATTTGGGATTTGTGTTAGTTCCTTGCACTCAGAAATATTTCGAGAATGTGCGATATTTTGGCATTCTGTAACGATATTGTATAGACTTTGTAATAAATTTCGGAATCACTGACAATTCATTTTCATATCAGAAAAAGTAACATAAACAACGTTCTAGATCTAAATAAATGATAACTAAAAATGTACGCATATGTTATTGAAACTAAACGAAATCCAGTGCACACTTATGTCTAGATAATTGGGAGACGTCGATTCAATAAACCGGTATTAAACAGGCTATTACAAAAATTACGAAGTACGTAATTAACAGTCAAAACAATGAAAAAACGAAACTAACGTAAGTATGAATGAAAATTTTATTTCTCTTGCGAAATATAAGGTAAATATAATAAATTTTAAAAACCCCTCATGCTCCCATTTACGCCGATGAAAAAAGGATTTTACTCATAAATTCTTTATTTTACGGGCATTTTTTGCTCTCATTCTCCGGCACTTCTCGGGCATAAACAGATGTTGCAGTTCACCATATGAATTAGTAAGCGTGTGTTGTTTACATTATTTCATTGCTCCGCGCTCTACTAATTATTACGGAATTCCATATCCACCGTTTCAATTAATATTAATAATTGATTTTATCTAATCTATTAGAAAACGCTATTTGTAATACACAGTGAAAATAATAGTTTAGAGTGAACAGGTAACACTTATATATAAAATATCTTATACATATACTCCTATACACAAAAAATATTATAATGCATTTATTATCAACTATGATAAATATAGGCATTATTTCTTGCAACTATTATTTCGAAATAACTGCATTAAACATAAAGATATTGAAAATGCCTAATTACATGTCAATAATATTTATTTCACGTTTCTATATTACTTACAGTTTATATAATGTATTCCTTTAACTATTCATCACTGTTGCAATCAATTTTATCATATCTCAATAACGCAATAAGCTTACTATTTGCACGAAATACTGCGTTATGCATTATGTAAAACTCCTTTCAAGTTAGTATGTTTAGCACTTACGTGAACACTGTTTAATTAACATAAGTAATCTACAAACTATTAATGAGATTGGTTCTTAAATGTTTTCTCATATATGCATATACCTACCAATCTTAAATCATATATCAGTTTTAGTATTGCTAAATACAGAAGTCACCACTAGTAGCAGCGTCAGTAGTGTCTCATTATAAGAAATAATTTCCATCTTACATGGTCTTAAAAGACATTTATCTGGAATTACAGAAAAGACTATGATATTTTCAGTCGCATAATTTTGAAAAAGACTTACTACTTGTATCGAAAAGATAAAACTCAATCCTAACAGCACCTTATGATTATGTATCTGAAAAGTAGTTATCTTTAATAGTTGGAATATTGAGATGAATGAACTATTAAAGAGGAACTTGAAACTATATATGAAAATATAAAATCAAAGCACCTATTGCTTTTTACATTAGTTTGAAACAAGTTTACAAAATGGATAATGAAGAACACTTTGACATGCATCGCGTTTATTATGAGTGTGGTGTATAGGTACCATCCCAAAGTTGGGTGACACAATGTAGAGAAACCCCTATCTCTAAATTAAGATATTTAATTTAAAGTTAAACTTTAGAAATAAAATGTAATGCGCCAGCTCAACTCAAATTATCTCAGGGCGATTCGAGTTAATTGAAATGATTAAATAAAAGGGGTTCATGTACATTAAAAAAAATACCATTTAACAATTTTAATAATTCTTATATTAAAATCAATAAATCCTGTATCTATAATTTTACAAACAACACAAGAAGTAACATATATTTAAAAAGAAATTTTTAATACATTTAAATTTTTTTAAAAATAATTCTTAAACTAACACAAACATTTCTGTAGGTCCTTTGTTCGATTCAATCGTAAGCTATAAACGCCAGAATTTATTACATACAATGCAAATTCTATATTATACGTGTTTATATCGATACTTGCAAACATATCAAGTTACTTTACACATATATTTCTTAGACGATATTTATTTAATTACTTTATGTTCGGATTTTTATTTTTACAGTCTCTCCTCCTTTATTACATAAAACATTACAGTCATTAAACAATAATCATTAAAATAATACCTTATCTAAATTCTTCTTATTCATCTTCTTTTTTGTACTGTTTCTAGCAGGAACTTCGGGCTGCTTGTTATCGACGAAATCTTCTTTATTTCTACGATGTTTTCAACGGCATCATCTGCTTGTTCTGCTACTCAAAATACAATATTTATTTTAACAATATAACACGTTGCACAATTACTTCTTAGATGCAACTTTGACCGCTACTTTCTACGTTTTCTCGGTAGTAAATTATTTATTGAAGTTATAGTACCAATGACTCTTATGTGTAGTCAAATGTTAGGATTTAGCCTTCTGATATGATATCTAACGTATCTTGCTGTCGACTCTCTCTTTTCTCACGCGTATTTCCCTTTTATATCAGAATGTCTGGGGTTTTCCGCTTTCCACAAAGTTCAGGGGTTCCCACACCGAGAGAAAAAAAGGGTTCAGTTAACCCATAATTGGTTAAGTGAACAGTTTTAAACTTTTACCAGTGAGCAATAGTTTAAATGGCTGGCATAACCATCTAAAAAGTGTTAACTTAAAACGTTAGAACAACATTTTAGTAGTTGCCATACAATCTTCTCGAACTTTTAGGTTGACATCCTTAAATGTTAAAATAACATTCTAATAATTGCCATACAAACTTGTGAAACTGTTAGGTTGACATCCATAAATGTTATAACAACATTTTAATTATTGTCATACAATCATCCCGAACTGTTAGGTTGACATTCTTAAGTGTTAAAAGAACATTTTAATAATTGCCGTACAATCTTCTCGAAGTGTTAGGTTGACATTCTTAAATGTTAAAAGAACATTTTATTAATTGCCGTACAATCTTCTCGAACTGTTAGGTTGACATTCTAAAAAGTTAAAAGAACACTAAGAATTGCCATATAATAGATTCATATCAAACTGTTAGGCTAACATTGTTAAATATAAGGAAAAAAAGTAAATTGTTCGGATAGTCTATTTCCCCCCCTTAAATTTGAGTGTCAACCTAACAGTTCGATAAGAATCAATGGCAGTTCTTAAAATGTTCTTTTAACTTTTAACATATATCGTTTATTTTTGATTTCTACAGCGTGAAATCTGCCTTAAAGTTACTTGTGGGAAACCCACCAAAAAAATTAGAGTTTTTATTATTTATCCAGCTCAATTCGTAGTTTATATTTAGATAAAAATGAAATCTCTTTTAGCTTTCGTACACAGATTAATAGCATATCTTTAACAGTACTGGCTGACAGGTGCTAAATGAAAGTAAACAACACGAATGTATATTTGAGTTTTATTAGAATAAAATGTGGTGCATCCATATTAACATAAACATTTTAAAAAGAAACTAAATTGTAAGTATTGGTTGTGCAAAATGCGTATAGGGATGAACATCCATAAGGTCCCTGTATTTTATTAACATAGTTTCATTAGTTTCTAATAACTGATATGCATAGTAATGTTCATCTAAATGTGATGTTCTACACAACTTCAAAATAAAAAGTAAATCTTCAGCATGTATTAAAATGGAATTGATTCTACCAAATTTAGCTGTGCAGAAAGGGGAAAGTATCATTTTCTTATCATCGTTAGATACCTGGAAATATTATTATTTAATCTAACTTACTTTAATAAGTCATTACTTAAAGCAATAACATATGGTAGATGTCTTTATCCCACTTTGTAGCAATATTATATACAACTTTTGTATCAAATATGTAGACTTGGTCCTTCGACAATCATATAAGGCTGGATTTTTTCTCTATTCTTGGCCCCTTCTTCAACGGGTCTTTCTATATCTGCTGGAATCTGAAAATGAATGATTTAATTATTTTTAGTAATTAGAAACTTACATGAACGTAAATACCGTGATATGTTTAATAATTGTTTCCTGACATTCAGTAATGCTAGGTTCCACTTTTGACTTTTTCTTACAGTCTTCACTTTCCCTGGAGGTGAAATAATGCTACTAAACTATAAATTTGAATCGCAGGTTTACTATCTGAAATATTCAAATTTTTTATAAATGTTTCCCTATTCATTAACAAACACACCATCTGAAATATCACTTGATATACTGTTAAGTAGTCCCTGAGTAGATTTGTCTAAATTTGTATTAATTTCAACGGATTTTTGAAAAAATGAATTCCATTTTACATATAAATTTAATTTTTTTGGAAAGGACTTCTTAAAATCGTCTTCAGTCTACAACAATTATTATGAAAAATGCTACTTTCACGCATACTAAAAGTATTTAGCCCATGTAATAAAACATCCTCTCATGGTTCCTTGTTCTGTTTTAGCCACGTAAAGCTGGCCAATGTATCACCTACGAATGTTTAAAAAGAAATGTTGCAAGAAAGGTACATGTTAACTATAATTTATCCTAATAAGCTATTACAGCAGATAAAGTAACAGAAAATAAATACGTTTATAGGTAATTACAATTAATAAGTCATGTAACTTGCAAACAATTTGTAAATTTCGATCAAAATTGTTACGAAAAGGATAGCGCAGATACTCACTTGTTACTGTAGTAGGTGTTGTACTGGGTAACAGTTTTAGATCAGTTTTTGTCACGTCCTGATATATTTTCTTTAAATTTCGATATTTGTCTATTAATTTTCCTTTGGGTTGATTGGCCTTTTATTTTTATTATCTTTTCCACTTATGCTTGGAATATAATAAATATTTTCATTACTTGAATCTATGCATATTTTCTATAACAAAAAATGTATATTTGTACATAAAAACTAAAATAGAAATGAAATTATGTAAAATACTTTGTTTTCCAGATTTTCTTCTGAGATCCGTATAGACTTTTTAATTCCTCCAGTTCAGCTATAAATCTCTTGGATCAACCTTTGGTATTATTTCTTTTAGGTGATCATTTTCTAACTTTAGTAGAGCGTCTTCATCTATCTCCTGTTCTGCAGAAGTAAATGTTTCTAATAGTATGTAACATATATTTATGCCAATAATATATACAGTATGCTAACTAGAACGTAGTAAAATCTGTTTTATGTGGCAGCTGATAAATCTGTATCACTGTTGTCAAGAGCCGCCGATATGTATAAAGTATTAAGCAGTATTATTATAAGCCACATGTATACTAATAACAAAATATATTTCATAATTTCAAATGTTTTTATTGTGAAAAATTTGTTAGGTATTTAGATTTATGGCCGACTTAAAAAAAATAATATAAATGTTATAAATAAAGAAAAAAGTTTATTTGACTACACACGTCTGACTTTCAATTCTTGTAGGGCCGTCACATATAATAATTCTTTTACAAAATTATATATTCTGTTGCATGGGTAACAATGTTTTGGCAACAAAACGTGTCTCCTACACATCACCCCCTTACAAATTGATTGAAATCACTTCTAAAAATATAACTGCGGCAATACTAGAAATTCTTCAGACACCACCGTAAAGAAAACTGTAAACATGGTTGGCTTTCGGTGCCTTAATATTAAACGTCACTATACATTACTAAGTAGCAAAATACTGTTACTGTTACTGTTACTCAATTTATTTATAATACTTTTTGTCGATTTTGTATAAATGCATCGTATGAAAAATGTCAGCCATTGGAATGAATATCAGGAAACATCATTACCTATAATATAATAAAAACCTAACCTACATTTGAAGGTTTCAATTAACACATCACATTCCCAATCTAATAGCAATTTTTCTACGTTTTCCTTACTATAATCAAACTGATATTAAAAATATTAATATGCATAAATTATATAAACTGAATTTTAAATATATATACATATATCAATGTATTTAGGTATACTTACATTTTATGAAGACAAGTACGTAAATATGTCGACACTCACTAGTAGAAAATACATGATGATACAAACACAGAAGCTGATGTGATACACATATGGTCAAATTACGGAAATTAGTTTAGGGCTACTACTCAGATTAGATGTACCCTACAAAATATAGTCTTATAAGCAGCAATACTTGCTTCTAAATAAGCCGTTGGTTTTCAATATACGAAAACTATACCCTTAACATTTTTTGTTCAACAAATTTTAGATGGTTGTTTGAATCGCTTATTTTTCTAGACTCAACCAATTATTGGTTAATTCAACATTTTATATTTAACATTCTAAAAAAGCTTGAATTAACATTTCTTGTTCTCTCAGTGCATTCACATTTACACGAACATACACGTTCATTTAGCCGCGGGATTGTATATTGCTACTGGAGTGTTTATCACGTTAATATAAACTTTTGGCGTCACCCTTTTTTACTCATAAATATATACAAAACCTATGACTAATATCAAGGCTTAGGATAATTATGCACTAAAAAACTTCAAAATGTGCATACAAATATGCACCAAAAACTTTCAGAATATGCAATACTTGCAATACAATTATCCTTAGGCTTAGGATAATTGTATTGCAAGTATTGCATATTCTGAAAGTTTTTGGTGCATATTTGTATGCACATTTTGAAGTTTAGTGCATAATTATCCTAAGCCTACTAATATCTATTTAATAATACAATAAGACATTCATTGATTTTAAATATTATTTCCCTTCAAAATATTAATAAAAAAATATACTTAATTAAATCCTTAAAAAAATAATAGATAATGTGCGAACATATGAGACTTTCAATAAGCCTAAACTAGCTCGACACCAAAGTAGGGACAAAAATGTAGAACTGAATATGCTCTTGAGTGTTGAGGAAAATCATTATACCTCGACCAAAGAAATTGCTACGACAAACTTTATGTTCCACAGTAAAGTGCATGCAACAGAGGCTAATGATTCAGAACGTCGAAGAAACTTTTATATAAGAAAAATTCAAGAGATCGTAATTTTTACCAAAGAATTTTATGGTATGATGATTCCACTTTTTGAAATAATGGTATGTTTATTAGAAGCAATCACAGGATTTGGGCATGGAATATCCGTACCTCACAGTAAAACGGCATTTTCAGCGGAGACTTTCTGTAAATGTCTGGTGCATAATTATATATAATAAGTTGTTCAGTCCTGTATTTTTTGTTGGAAAACTAGATTAGTTCAAGCATAACACAGTCCTACGCCGGCATCTGTATAACTTTCTCAAAGAGTTGCCTATTAAGAAATTTCAGCGAGTAGGTGGGAATCAATTACCGTGGCTGACGGTTTCAGCGATGATTCAATGACTAGCAAATAAAAATATCAGAAATTATTACAAATTTTGTGAGGCAACATACAAGTTCAAGAAAAAATCATAGAGATAAAAAATTTAAGCATAGATATGCTACGAAATAATAACAAAAAGTTCAATTAAATTTTGTCTTATAAGATTTACCTTGAGTATTTAGAAATAATGACTCCAATGATAATCCTGGAATTTTACTAATTGTAAGAACGTAACACTGAATTTTAAATAAACTACCTGTGCATTTTACACGTTCAATATTTCATACAATTTTAATAATTATAATTGCATTTTTAACGTGGGAAATTAAAAATACGTTTTGTCATATCTCTGGTTCTGTCAAGTTGTCAGTTGAAGTTAAATGTTCTTGCAATTTTCAGTGGTTTGGTTTTCCGTGGTAATTTTAGTACTGAGTCGTATAAAAAGTATAATGTATTAGCACAGGTATAAAAGCGGTTGCACACTCGTTTAACATTGCAATATAGTCAAACTCGTAGGCAATAGACGTTTTTCTGCTCTTGTAATACAGTATACTATTTTTCAACAATTACATAAATAATTGAGAACATTGAGAAGATTTTGGATATAAATATAATAATAAATAAATAAACAAATTGAAAAACTATCACGTATTTATTATAATTACTCTACTATGTTGTAGCTTCATCATGAGTATTAAGAAATAAAATACAAAAGGTATTAAAAGTAATTAGTTAACTAATAATAAAATGACAATTTGACTGCAAGCTGTCATCTTAGTCAGTGACTAACAAGATATAATGCAACCGAGAAATGTGTAAAGTGAAAATGTGAACAATTAAGCAGAGAACAATCGCTACTATCTATGCAGCTTTATCAAACGGTCTTGATCTATCATAGACATGCACTTAATTCCACCACACAAATAATATCGACGCAAATTGTACATTTAAAAGAATGTTATTCAACAATTACATAAAAGAACATAAACAGTAAGAAGTTTTGGATAACCATGTACAAACACGAATGAAATTCCATTCCGATATTGATTGCAATTTTGTTTATATGATGCATTTGGTGTTATCATCTGAAATACATCCATCCAATTAAATTGCGCAAAAAATATTGTATATTCTAGAAATAAAAACTTGGAAAAGCAGTTTATTGTGATTATTGTTTACTGCCATCAATAGTTTAAGTATGTTACAAGTGCTATTTGCAAGAAAATTTTATAGCAAGGTCTTTTTTTAGACTACTTTGTATAATTTAAAAACATAAACAAGATAAATAGACGTTTCTATAGTATTCTACGCTTTAGTGGCTGTTTCAAAAATACAACACTACAGAATTTGCAGGTGCAAGATTAACTCGAGACTGTCAATATATAAATTTAGTTCCCAGAATAACTATATTGTAAAAACCAAGTGGCTAGAACATTTGTCGTGCATTTTTTATACCTTAATTGAATGCATTGTTCAAGTCTTTAACTATAGGATGTATAATTTAAGTTGACATATATACTTATATGGAAAAGTATGTAAATTGATATGAAGTTCGAAGGCCCGGATGCTGCATTCTAAGGTTAATAAAGTTTAACTTAATTACTACTCAAGGAATTAGAATGTATTATAGAATTTTATGATACCTATATATACGATCGTACATAATGAAAGGTGTAGCCTGAACTTACAGAACATAAATTAAAACCTACTCACTTTTATCAGACGATTACTATTTTATTATTTCTACGAGAAAAAATTCTCAATGAACTTCTCTAAAAATAATCACCTACGCGCTTCTTTTATTTACATAATTAATTAATCCGACAATTCATTCTTATCTAGGGGTCATAAAAAACAAACGACCGACTTGCCGGGGACACCGCCTCTTCCATAAATAAGGAAATATCTTATCGGCTAAACCGGCTTTCAATTCGCAATAAATTCACACCGTGAGCGTCTCCATAAAATTTCGTTTAAATCAACTTTTGAATTTACGATTTTCTCCCGACTAATTTTAAAAGGTAATACGTTTAATGGAGACTCCCGCTTCTTCACTATCCGGTTATGAGGTGGTGCATGTCCAGCGTAAATAAACATTTCGACGCAGCTGTAAGCATTTGGCACGGAAAATTGCTCATAAAACGGAAAATACTCCCATTCTTTAGCATTCATTCGATAAACAAAACTCGTGCAATGTTAACAGACGAACAATGGTCTTTTAAAATACGCTAGCGGACGTGTGCTTCACATACGTTGTTATGAAGGGTCATTATTGACATTGAGTGTTATTGATTTTTGTGAATAAATACATTTAGAAATAAACAAATTGAAGACTTAGTAATTATAATAACTACCTGACACTATTTATTATAATTACTCTGATATGTTGTAGCTTCATCATGAGTATAAGAAATAAAATACAAATGTATTAAAAGTAATTAATTATATTGGCGTAGTAGCGGCAATCTAATGACAATTATTAATAAACTGACAATTTGACAGCAAGCTGTCATCTAGATAGTGTCAATGACTAACGTTATATAATGCAAACGTGAAATGAGTTAAAATAAAAATGTGAACAATTAAGCATAGAACAATCGCTACTATCTATGCAGTTTTATCAAACGGTCTTCATCTATCATAGACATGTATTTAATTCCACTACACAAATAATATCGACGCAAATTGTACAATTAAAAGATTATTGTAAAAATTAGGAGTATAGCTGTCGTATATATATAAATATACTAAAATTCTTTGCTATCTCCAATAAGCGGAGTTTTCTACTTTTATTTTATATATAATAATTCAAATGTAAGAATTTACAATAACTACTTATATATTTATAGTTCGATACCTGTGTTTTTAAATATTTTCTCTATTAATCTTTGATATAGTTGTTCACAATTTTCGCAAGTTGACATGTAGGCCTTTGAGATCAGCCTTTTGTAAGTTTTGACATTTGTTTTTAGTAAATTTTGCTATATTATGACATGTTTAAATGGTAACAGTTAAACTTCCCTAATCGATGTTTTCTTTAGTTCGAAAATTTTTGCAAACAATAAAGTTTTAACAATCTCACAGAGTAATTTTATCTCCGCCTGTTGTCGAACATTTCTACTACTCGAACTGACATTTAGCTCGTAACCAAGCTTAACTTGAATTTTTCGGAAAAATACTTGCTGTATACGGGTATTTACCGCATAGTGTGCAACGACGGTCAAACGTTAGTGTTGGGCACGCCACTTCTTTGCATATTTAGTAAAGTGAGGTACATACATACATATTAGTGGAAAAGTGAAAATATCGAAGCGAAATTTAAAGTATTTAAACTGAAGGAAAAATTGAAATTAATTGCTGAAATGGAAAATGGTGAAAAGAAAAAGAAATATATTGCAAAACAATTAGGGATTCCCGCTACATGAACCACTTTAAAAATAAAAATAAACTTTTAATGATGATGCTATGCCTTAGTGTGCGTTACTAGAGCAGGTTATAAGAACCTTCCTCTTCTGGAATCATAATTAGAGAAAAAAACTAAAGAATTTGCTTGCGCTCTGTGGCGTGAAGAATTTTCAGCTAGCGTGGGATGGTCACATAAGTTTAGGAAAAGGCATAATGTCGATAACTGGCAAACAATCTATTTACCCGATTTATTCAGGCAATACGAGAAAAATTGCATTTTTAACGGAGATGAGACGGGAACTTTTTATTAGTGTTTACCCAACAAAACCCTAACGTTTAAAGGTCAAAAATATTTTGGTGGTAAAACAGGAACAAAACAATTACGGTTATGGTTGGAAGCAATATTAGTGAATTATGAACTGTAAAAATGAAATTGCTTGTTATTGGCAAATAAAAAGATCCGCATTGTCTTAAGGGTATAACTTTACTTGAAGTAGATTACAAGTACAACAAAAGAGCGTGGATAATAAACATAATTTATGAAAAGTCTCTTAAAGTTAGATAAAAATTTGGTGCTCAAAAAAGATCCTTCTGTTTAACCAGCACATCCTAAGAATGTTCAAGCAACATTTAAAAGAACATGAAAGTAGAATATTTTCCTCCTAATCTGATTGCTCTTTTACAACCGATGGACCAGGGTATCATAAAAACACTTAAACAGCATTACAGAAGAAGGTTTTTAATGAAAATTTGAGTCCATAACGAAGAGGCATCTCGAACAGATGTGACACTACTTCACCCAATTAAAGACTTGAATAAAACGTGACACCTCGATGTAAAACCACAAGCTGATGACTGGGATGAGCAAAAGAGCATTTCACTGTCTAAATTAAAAAAGTGTTGAACTTCATACCGAATGACAATGAAAATGGATGAAGTTACTGTTGAAGATTACGTTAATGTTGAAGATTGTGTGCGTACAGTGGTTTTCCCAATTGATCAAGACCTTTTAGAAAGCGTCATAGGAAATCTCGTTTCTGATAAAAAAGAAAGTAAGTTGAGTTGGCGATCTAGCAAAGTAAAAAAAGGACTATCTTTTAGCATGTATATATTCAAAGCGTGTAATGTATTGTTTCAGACTCAGACAAGGATGGAAGCAATATAGAAATAGATGATGAAAATAGAACAAAGCAAACAACAATAACTTGTAACCGTAAAACGTGACCTACTTAAGAATAAAGTCTATGACGTATTCAGCACTTGATAGTTTACTAGTAGTCATAATACAAAGAGTCAAGCGTGCTTTAAACGCTTCTTGTTGTCGACAATTTTCGCAGATAGTATGTGTTGTGTCAGTTTAGTTTTGCAAAAGTGTGTTGGTCGGGCATTCCTGTGTAATTGTTTTGGAAGGTTTTTGTAGCTTACAAAATGTTAGGTTAGATCAGGTACTGTAATGTGGTGCATTCACTTTACGATTTAATTATGCTTTAATGCCGACTTAAATATGTTCAAATCATTATGCAATAATTCGGGGGTTGATTTGTTATTTAAAGACGTCATGGAAGATGGAGTGGAGCAATTCTTCCAATCCAGAAATAAATCTTAAAGAAAACAATTTTGAACATCATGAAATGTTGAATATTACTGATTTGACAGGCCATTGTTGTTATAACGTCTGAAGAAAAAAATAAGTGCTAATTTTGTAAAGCATTTTTAGCTTATGATGAGGAACTGATTGTTGAAGAAAATTAAAATTTAATTTAAATTTTTTATCGTAGAGCTTTATCGTTTCCTGTAGATATTTTTGTAAATGTAGTTTTAATCAACTGTATATTGTTGAACAAGCTATTAGAAATTAACGGGGATTTATTCTTGAGTATTGGTAATTGAATTTATTTCTTAATTACTCTTAGCTGCACCAAACAATTATAATATAATCAGCAATACGTGAAAAATACTTGCGAAAAACCAACAACAGATAAGTAAACATAAAAAACGGTAGCTCGAGGCCGTTTCAAATAAATAATTAGGTTGTTTTGGATTTATTTAATTTTTTTAGCATTCACATACGTACAACTTTCAATTTGTAAAAAAAAAAAATTGAACAAGTATTCGCGCTTTACATTAGATGCTACTTCGAATAACAACATTATTCCATACTTATTATGATTGTAGTAAGTAAACCATTTATAATTGGTTTATTTTGAAATTTCGTTTTTCATGTATTTTGCTAAAAAATCGGTTAGGATGCAACTGAGCGTTCAGTTCATAAATAGGAGTCCCGATTAAACATTACAAGCAATATACGCACACGGCGATCGTGCCTGTAAAAGCAGTAATAATAATAATAATAATAATAATAATAATAATAATAAAGTTATTTTTGAAATCAGTCTTTACATGGCGAAAGAAATCGTTAAACTGTCCAAAATAAAAAATTAATAAAACAGTCGTGGTGAATTCTGTGGCTGACAGAAAGATTAAAATACAAAATGGTACTACCAGTTTCATTCTAATTGCGTATTCACATATTATAAAACAGTTTGAGTTTTAAATACAGTCAAGCTCAGAAATTTAATAGATCAAAATAATAAATTCGTTTCAATGTGCTTACATGTAATACGCAAATACTATCTGCTACAATAATCTTTGTTAGTGACAAACTGCACTTGTTTCACCACAAAGTGCATTTATTTTTTAAAAGTTGAATCTCTGCACAACCCTTCTAAATGTTTGATATTATTTGTTCCGTGATGCATTTATATTCTGCTTTTGAATACTGTATAATTAAAGAATTTTGCTTTTGATTTAAATCTACGGCCAACTTCACATACCTGCAATAACAGAGCCCATTATTTTCGGAATTTATTTCGCGCCCTGTTTAATCTTTTATCTTATATCTAACCCGTGTTAAATTTAAGTGTTTTATTGGCGGTTTTAATTGAAGACGAGGTTGTGTCCCTTTTGTTGACAGCTCATAAATTTGTAGGTCCGTCAACTTTACGGACACCGGCGTCGAGGCTACGAATTAAGCCGGCTAAAACGACTGAGACCTGTAAAGTCTCCGAGGAAGGTTCTGTAATTTCCGGAATTAATGTGTAGCATAATTGGGTTTAACCGGTGGAGCCAACGCAACATACACATCACATACAGGGCAGCGTGAAAAACGGATTCGAGTTTATTAACCTTGCAAATGCTGGAAATAAATTTGAGCGCATGAATCACGTGCTATTAAAGAGAAAATTAAAATATGATATATATGTATATCACTGCATTGGAATAAGGTAGATATATATGTATACGAGCTGGTGAAGCAATTAATTTTATTTCAACTTTGTAGGTACTTCATCAAAATTTAAGCACTAATTAAAAGGGGAGTTCAGAAGGGATATAATTTACTCTATTTAGCTAAAATTTTGTAATTGACTAAAATGAATATGAAATGCGACTCCTCATATTTCTAATTTCTATTTGACAACTTTTTATTTGCTTCCACAGAATATTTAAAATAATCGTAGACCTTCTATAGTTTTTTCTCCTCTTCTATTTGCCCTTTTGTCTGTCAAATTTTGACTAGTTTCTTGGGCCTTTCTCCACTACTCCTTTCTGTATTTTTCTATTTTGGTTCTCTAAATATGCGAACTCTAAAGTATTTGAGGGCTGGTTTAATACAATTTCAAAGAGAATATCAGAAATTAGATGCCACAATGGTATGACACATACAAAGAGCTGTACAAAACAAACTTGTAGATTATTTGAGCCAAGATACATAGAATGAAATTAATGTTTTATCAGCTAATAATATTAAATAAATATTTTCTATTCGAAAAGCACAATATTTCAATATTATATTGTATAACACACCAGATATTAGCAAAATTTAGCAAATGCGCATAAATATAAAATACTAGCTGGCCCAGCACGTTGTTCTGCCCTTTCCGGTAGGTGGCGCGATGAGTTTGATCTGTTTAAAGTCCCTGTATAAGACAGTAGAGGTCATTAGTGCGATTGTAGGATAGGCATAATTTCTGTTTATAAAAATATCGTGTCCAGATTGTGTGATTTTTGTCACTAAACCATCATACATATATTGTGAATGTAAGTCATGTTAGTCCATAAATATAGAATTTGTTAATAACTTGACTTCAGCGCCACCTATCGAATATTTTGATAGTCTATTGTACGCGCATTGCCGATACCAATATTGTCTGAGAATATTGCTACCCTCTTGTATTTAAATTTAAATGGCCGAGGCCCTAAACAAATCGGTACCCAAAAATTCCAAGAAGGTAGTGAGTTAGGCACCACCACGGTATTTAACCTTCTATTATATTTTAGGAGGACGCTTGTCTATTAATTAATCACCAACTTATAACACTCTAGTCTTACCTCTTACTTCCCCAAGGGTCGATGTTAAAGATGGGAGTCAGCACTGCCTCCAGCTATAGTCAGAGAAGGGCGAGTTCGAACACCGTACTAAGTCGAAGGTTAAGATGTCAGGGCGCCTATCCGTAATAATATGCTAAGCCCAACAGATATTCAGACCCCGGACCAGGTCCAATGTAAAACTCCCCAGGTGATAAGTAAATAAGACCAATACACACTCATTCAACTTAACAACAGTTTATTGAAATTTAACTAGACCTCAACAGTGTATTCCAGTTATGAACATATCCGGTTATTTTAATAGTCTTGATTTCAAGAGATATTTACAACAAGAGAAAACAATGATAGTGAAACACAAGCGCAACTCGGTTGCCAGTAAAAAAAAAAAAGGTCTGAAGGACTGTTCAAAACTTAAATGATCACCCAAGGTGATCCACAATTCAAATTTTAGTGACGTGACATTACCAAAATTTTAAAAGTTCAAAAGAAACAGGTGAACACAAGGATAAACTTAAATCTAACATTGATTCACCAACAATATTCTTACAAGTACACAATTATAAGGCAACTTGCCAGAAGTCCCTCCAAAGTCGAACAGTTTGATCGTATAATGCAACGCGACACCCAAAAATAAACACTCTGTATACCAGAGGCATCTGACAATCTATTCGACGTTAGAGATCAGACTCTAAGTTGTAAGATATCTAATTCTATATAAGAAATAGCGCTAGTTAACTATGCTTTACAGGAAGAATATATGATTAAGTTAAATTCATTAATTTCTTACGAGATTATAACAAAAATAAATTACAATCATAGACTAAAATGCATTAAATAACATCTAAGAATTTACACAAGTCCGATGTGAGGCTACACTGCCATACACATCCCAAAATTTAGTTCAATTCCTAAGTCCAAAATTAAAATGGCTACGTAACATCTCCAAAAATGTCAAAGTAACCTCCAAAATGGGGTCACTATTGTTAATAAAACTACGTTAAATTAATTAATTCAAAACATAAAGGCTCACAGGCCACAAGAAGTTAAATTAGGAAATTACGATTACTTATTTAATTATTTAGCCCGGAAAATTGAAATTCACTGTTCAAATTACACGATATTGACACAAAATTTGCCAAACTGTCTAGTCAATTAAACTCTACCCTCTGGATAATGTCAGAGAAAATTTACACAGTCACAATACCTTAAGAAAGTCACATCCAAAGCTTCCAACACGACACCTCCTACGGATCCACACGTTACAATGGAATATGCTCTCCCATCCTCGGTTAACGACACCTCAAGAAATAGCGTTTGAAGGCTACAGTATTCCAATAATCTGCACCTTAAATATGCCCTCACCGCAGGATATAACAACAATTCCTTGGCACCGTAAGACTACAAGCACGTGGTTCTCACGTCTTAACCCCAAATCAAAAATGCTCAAATGAGGTTTATGTCAGGCCCAACACCAGCAGCTAAATTTGAATATAGAAACACACAAATTAAGATCGATTAGACACGTGGAAACTATACTTACAGCAGCTTAAACAATTCCCTAGCCCAGAAGAAAATATCCTCGCAAGAATGAAATAAAACGCCAAAATTCACCAATAATACTTGAGAAGCACCATAACATCCGCTTTTGTAAGCGATTACCGACGATAAAACTCAATTCTCCATCATTCTCAAGTAAAGCTGAGGGAAATGATTCTGCTCTGTGGTGTCTAACCTTTCTCGACGACCGTTAAAAATCAAAAGAGGAAGATTCTAACATGTCCAGCCCGATCATAGACTACAAGCACGACAATTGTTCTAAAAGATCGAACGAGCCAACTAATACTTTAAACGTACGACAAAAATACAGGTTCAAATAACCATAGGAAAATGGAAAATAATTATTAATAATTTGTTGCATAACTCTGGGCCGAAAAAAAAGTTTGAAAAACGAAATTAACAATAACTAAAGAAAACAAATTAATTAAATGAAACAACATACGCCATCTACCCGACAATGCCTGTATACGTTACACCCACCTATGGCAAGGCAGAACGCGTGTAATAGGAATCTTAAGCACTTCTACACCAGATGGCAGTAATAGTAGGAAGACGACATAAATTTAATCAAAAACGAATTACGTATTCCGACAATTAAAATAAACCATTAAAGGATAAAATACAACCAAAAAAAAAAAACGTAACAATTCCTCCCTTACCACAAAAGGTTATTTACTTGTAAATTACCGTTAAGCCAAGAGTTATGAAACCAGGAACTGGACTGTGCGTAACACAACATATAACATACGATACAAGGAACCAAGTAAAAATCGACAACGACTAGGCAAAAAGGAAGACGAATGTGCGCGACCATGTCCGACAGCAAACGCAGCATCACCAAACGCTTGACCAAAACCACCACGCGGTCCTTCGGCATTCAGCCGGTACGGGGAATTAACGAGGAAGAAATAAAAAAAACATGGGTGTCGAAATTCTGCACAGAATGGTGAAACTACTAAAAGACACGGCACGTCCACGCGACAAACGTACATTCCGGAAACACAACAACTGAAGATCGCCAAACAAAATAGACATAGCAAAAGGAGTTTAAAGTCTGGACCGGCGTTGTCCCGACTGAAACGCTGAAGGCGAGCGATAAAGCCATAAGGCGAAAGTCAATATCAAATCCTGGAGGTAACATTTTGACAATAACAACAGCAAAAGAAAGTCGCCAGGACACGACCCTTGGAAGGCTGAGAACTATCAAATAAAGACCGTTCTTCTTTATACCTTCGCAAATAAACGTCTAATCAGGAAGAGAATGTCAGTACGACATACCCAACACGATAGAATAACTATCAAATGCAACTTCTAGACCATACGATACGTAACATAATCCCAAAATGGTAAAGGTTCTAGAACTGCTATACGGTACGAAGTCATAAAATCGTTAATACTTAATCGTAAACGATACGGAAGTCATATTCGGTACGGAACGTCAAAATCAGTACGGTAGAGTCGAGATCGGAACAAAAGTCAAAATCGGTACGAAATACGTAACTATAAAAGTTACACAGAAGACGAAATAACTTAACTAACGTAAGTTATACGATACTCAAGAGTAACATACAGAGTTACACGAAATTAATCCACCCAATTCAATCGTCGCTGTGTGGGCTATCGACAAAACATAGGGAGAACATCCCAAATCAGAACACGTAAGGAAATACGTCGAACCCACGACAACTAAAATTGAAGATGTTAAAAGAAACGGGGGACACTGAGAATTTTTGGGACGCCTTTTACGCCCAGGCATTAAACCCACAGGTATATTCGTTAGGCCTACCTGCAAACCGCAAGACTTGCAAAGGTTAAACGTCGTTAGGTTGTGCTTTAAGGTGTTCAACACTCCATGTACCCGGACAAAAAAACTACAAGCTCGGAGATATACTTCCTGGATCGATCACCAAAATTAAAGTCCAAGAAACATTAGCAGATTATCCATAAACTACAATAAACCAAAATAAAAGTCTGCTAAATTCACCAAGGAAGACACAAGTGGCTCATACAACACCACTAACTGGACTATAGATCATAACAGAGCTTAATCATGACGATAACTGACAACTGAACTCATACGGAAGATAACGAACAAAGTTCGCTACAAGAAATCAAAAGATTTCAAGACATACAACACACAAGTGTAAAAGTTACTAAGGACCACAAAACTAAACAATACATATGGGAAAACTCTAATAACCATAAAAGGAAAGATGGATAACTACTATCTCATGAAGCAATTAAACCAAGGTAAGAATACAATTACACCCGTTGACTTTTGACGTGCAGATACAAATTATCCCACATATGTGGTTGCAAAATACGGTACGAGACGATACTCCAAAACGATACGATAACCTTCCATTTAGTTCAAAAATCCCGAATTATACGGCAACTATACGGTACTATACGATAAATTAGGTGAACAGGTAGAAGGCTCCACACGATAAGCCAAACTGTAAAAGTGAAATTCAAACAGGTTTACACTTCACGAAGATAGGGAAAAAGGGTCGAGAAAATTTAATTATCCCAATACGTAACTACAAATATTTCTCAAATTAGACAAACGAAAAATGATCCTATAAGGGACAATCACACACACTTTAAAAACATCTCTTTTGAACATTAACCGCCAAACTGCACACATGGCCTACCAAATTTGTTAGAGTACTCAACATAAGAAACATTGTAGCGCAATCTATCCACAACATAACAGAATGAACTAATGGTATCAACAATATTAACGATAACAACGGCATGAACGGCACGGAAAGGGTTATCGAAAATAATACGAAAATATACCAAACGTCATAATTCATTCCAATCAAATATACGATACACAAATTGTAAAAGTAATATCCACGAAAGGCCAAGACAACTGAAGACCACACAAACACAGCCAAAGCCAAATCTTAAAAGCGATTCAATTTATCCGCAATAACATTAAGAAGTGACAAATCCCATATAATCCCATATTATTATTATTAAACAACCTATTACACGATATCTATTATTACTATTATTATTACTATTAACTCAAGGGCGATACAACAACAAAAAAAAACTATGAGACTGACTGCATAAGCGATGACCCACAGTGACGAAACAGATTCGAAAATATTAATTCTACTAACTAACGAAATAACTAAGTTCAAAACCAGATAGATTAACACATACAAGTCATACTACGAAATACTAAATCACGAGATATTATCTAACAGATCTAATAAGTACTCTAAACATTCATACTAAACAATCAACCGCCATTTTGAAGGTCAGAACCACTATGCCGGTAGCCTACACAAGATACACAAAGTTGTAAAATACAAAGTCACCACACAAGACTTAAACTCGAAATGTTTTACAGAAATATTACTCAAAAATATTTAAAAGACGAAAATTTCTCACAAACAATTTGGCCCTATACTTCGCAATTGGTTCTCAGATTTCCAATACTGTTATTTAACAATGTATACGGTAAGTGCTCAAATGTACGAAAATATTCAAATATACGGAAGTAATCAGATATACAGAAACATTCAAAAGTACGGAACATACATTAGCGATAAAGTTTTAAAATATTCTAACATTCTGTAACTAAGGGCCAAAAGTACACATAACATTCGAAATCACACACAACGTAAGACGTAACTGTGATATAAGCTGGTATATACTTTACTTTTACTCAAAACAAAAATGACAAGGTCTTCAATGCAAAAATTAACTAATTCCTGAAAATGCCCCAAAGGTTTCTGAAATTCCCAAATCTACAATTCTTGATTGTTTTTTTTTTAAAACGAAATTCCTTTTCTATGGCCCCACACGTTGGGCGCTAATTACTCTTGCTACCCTCTTGTATTTAAATTTAAATGGCCGAGGCCCTAAACAAATCGGTACCCAAAAATTCCAAGAAGGTAGTGAGTTAGGCACCACCACGGTATTTAACCTTCTATTATACTTTAGGAGGACGCTTGTCTATTAATTAATCACCAACTTATAACACTCTAGTCTTACCTCTTACTTCCCCAAGGGTCGATGTTAAAGATGGGAGTCAGCACTGCCTCCAGCTACAGTCAGAGAAGGGCGAGTTCGAACACCGTACTAAGTCGAAGGTTAAGATGTCAGGGCGCCTATCCGTAATAATATGCTAAGCCCAACAGATATTCAGACCCCGGACCAGGTCCAATGTAAAACTCCCCAGGTGATAAGTAAATAAGACCAATACACACTCATTCAACTTAACAACAGTTTATTGAAATTTAACTAGACCTCAACAGTGTATTCCAGTTATGAACATATCCGGTTATGTTAATAGTCTTGATTTCAAGAGATATTTACAACAAGAGAAAACAATGATAGTGAAACACAAGCGCAACTCGGTTGCCAGTAAAAAAAAAAAAGGTCTGAAGGACTGTTCAAAACTTAAATGATCACCCAAGGTGATCCACAATTCAAATTTTAGTGACGTGACATTACCAAAATTTTAAAAGTTCAAAAGAAACAGGTGAACACAAGGATAAACTTAAATCTAACATTGATTCACCAACAATATTCTTACAAGTACACAATTATAAGGCAACTTGCCAGAAGTCCCTCCAAAGTCGAACAGTTTGATCGTATAATGCAACGCGACACCCAAAAATAAACACTCTGTATACCAGAGGCATCTGACAATCTATTCGACGTTAGAGATCAGACTCTAAGTTGTAAGATATCTAATTCTATATAAGAAATAGCGCTAGTTAACTATGCTTTACAGGAAGAATATATGATTAAGTTAAATTCATTAATTTCTTACGAGATTATAACAAAAATAAATTACAATCATAGACTAAAATGCATTAAATAACATCTAAGAATTTACACAAGTCCGATGTGAGGCTACACTGCCATACACATCCCAAAATTTAGTTCAATTCCTAAGTCCAAAATTAAAATGGCTACGTAACATCTCCAAAAATGTCAAAGTAACCTCCAAAATGGGGTCACTATTGTTAATAAAACTACGTTAAATTAATTAATTCAAAACATAAAGGCTCACAGGCCACAAGAAGTTAAATTAGGAAATTACGATTACTTATTTAATTATTTAGCCCGGAAAATTGAAATTCACTGTTCAAATTACACGATATTGACACAAAATTTGCCAAACTGTCTAGTCAATTAAACTCTACCCTCTGGATAATGTCAGAGAAAATTTACACAGTCACAATACCTTAAGAAAGTCACATCCAAAGCTTCCAACACGACACCTCCTACGGATCCACACGTTACAATGGAATATGCTCTCCCATCCTCGGTTAACGACACCTCAAGAAATAGCGTTTGAAGGCTACAGTATTCCAATAATCTGCACCTTAAATATGCCCTCACCGCAGGATATAACAACAATTCCTTGGCACCGTAAGACTACAAGCACGTGGTTCTCACGTCTTAACCCCAAACCAAAAATGCTCAAATGAGGTTTATGTCAGGCCCAACACCAGCAGCTAAATTTGAATATAGAAACACACAAATTAAGATCGATTAGACACGTGGAAACTATACTTACAGCAGCTTAAACAATTCCCAAGCCCAGAAGAAAATATCCTCGCAAGAATGAAATAAAACGCCAAAATTCACCAATAATACTTGAGAAGCACCATAACATCCGCTTTTGTAAGCGATTACCGACGATAAAACTCAATTCTCCATCATTCTCAAGTAAAGCTGAGGGAAATGATTCTGCTCTGTGGTGTCTAACCTTTCTCGACGACCGTTAAAAATCAAAAGAGGAAGATTCTAACATGTCCAGCCCGATCATAGACTACAAGCACGACAATTGTTCTAAAAGATCGAACGAGCCAACTAATACTTTAAACGTACGACAAAAATACAGGTTCAAATAATCATAGGAAAATGGAAAATAATTATTAATAATTTGTTGCATAACTCTGGGCCGAAAAAAAAGTTTGAAAAACGAAATTAACAATAACTAAAGAAAACAAATTAATTAAATGAAACAACATACGCCATCTACCCGACAATGCCTGTATACGTTACACCCACCTATGACCTATGGCAAGGCAGAACGCGTGTAATAGGAATCTTAAGCACTTCTACACCAGATGGCAGTAATAGTAGGAAGACGACATAAATTTAATCAAAAACGAATTACGTATTCCGACAATTAAAATAAACCATTAAAGGATAAAATACAACCAAAAAAAAAAACGTAACAATATCAAGATTGGTTAAGCCATAAAAAAGTTATTGAATAACGTACAGATATCAACGATTATATATATAAAGATGTATCAACTTAAAGTAAAAGAGTAGAGGTACAGAAAAGTTTTCTAGGTTTATTCACATTACAGAATCAACCGGTGAGGGTATAACACACTTCTTAATTGATAAAATCAAAGAATTTAATTTAGATGTAAATTGCGTAGTCAAGGTTATGAAAAAGAAATGGTTTATAACACAACATACCATAAACATTAATTCTAGAGCATTCTTTACTCTATGTTCGGAAAATTCTTTCAATTTCGTTGTTAATAACGCCGTGATAATGAATAGGAAAATACTTTTTTGAGTAATTCAAGAAATTTATAATTTTCTTCAGCAGCAATTAACTTTGGGATGTTTTAAAAGAACATATTAAGAGTTTACACAAAAAACATTATCAGAAACACGGTGGGAATCTAGTAAACTTATGATGTGTTATTTGAGTTCCAGAAAAATTGTGATGTAGACAATCATAGTAGACATCAGGCCAGATTACAATCCAACAAAATTAAACATTTTCATTTTGTGTGTTCTTCGACAATTTGATTATGAAGATGAACACCACAAAATCCAACAAGAGATTTATTTAAGGGGGGGGGGATTTATTTGATCGGCGTATGCCACAAAATGGTCAAATTCAACGCAAAAAATCGCAAAAATCAAGGCACTTGAAAAAGTTGCCGCTACGTGAACGAAATAATGAATATTTGTTCTAGCGACTGACGATTCAAATTTGCAATTATATTAAAAAATAGTTAAAATACAGCACTTTGAATTTTTTTCGTTTTATAGCGATATAAAGCTTACTCTGTTTAAAAAGTACTTTTTTGAATCGTGAGTACCTAGATATTTTTATTCTGAACTCGACAATGTATTTACTTTACTTTCAAAATAACCCTGGTCTCCAAAAAATTACTTTGAAACCAATGAGAATGATCACAAAGTCCGCACTAATAAATGGCAAATAGGCAACACACAATTCAACCTCTTACTCACACTTTCGTAATATCTAAGACCAGCTATATGGAAGGTATACCTGGTCGACTGTATTAAGCCGAACATCATATAAACATAGAGATCTTCACCTTTTTTTTATCACCTTAGGTAAACGAATGCTTCATTCAGATATCGGCTTTATTTTCTAATTATTTTAATGATACATAATAAATATATGTTGTTATTATTATGAAATTTAACTTGTTACTTAATTTCTGGCGGTGATATTTTGCTTTAGATGTTGAAGGTTTTTAATCTTAATAATATGAGCAATGTTGTAGTCAACTGAAATATTACAAAAACAATTCTGTGCTGTAACAGTAACAGTAACAGTGCCTGTTTTGTTTTTTAATAAAATGTAAATATATATATTTTATAATAATCAGATGTTTTGGATTGTTGAATATTATATTCTTCCCAATCGGCATTGATGGAGTTGATTAGCAAAATTAAATTATAAAACATTTTGTCCCAGGGAAGATTCGAACTAAATTTTATCACCAAATAAAGTTGTATTCATTATTTCATACATAAGTTTGAGTATACAGTAAACATATTTGTAAAAGAAAATACGTGCGGTTGATATATATTTACAAGCAAATTTTAATATATTTCACATATTTGTCGGTGTTCATTTATGATTGATTACGTGATAACATTGATGTGTCTACTTTATTAGACTCTTTTTCTATTCCTTGATATTCTTCTCGCTTTCAAAATGTATTTTATTTTTCAAGGACAAGGTTTCGGCTTTATGGAATTTCAGAAATGCAGTTTTCTTCGGCAATAAATATACATTATTATTATTAATTATGAAGTTGCACGACTTATTGTTATTTTTAACCTTACATGTTGAAGCTTTTTAATAATATGAACAATGTTTGTAGAAAACTAAAATCTGACAAAAACAACTTTATGTCATTGTAAGATACGAAATTTAGATATCTTCCGGACTCTTCAAACTAAGATGCATTGGTTTTCGACAGCAAGTTACACAAATTTCAGTTTTCTAGATGGTAAAAGCATTTATTTAAATATCTGAGTTTGTTGTGCCTTCATGTTTTTGTTTTATTTGTACTTTGTATTTTGACCACAGGACAGTTTTTAGATTTTTTTTTTGTATATGTGAATAAGTAAAAGAGCATGGGCCAAACGAGCGCTTAAGCCTAATTACAGCAGTTTATCAGGAGTGACAGCAATTGTTTAATGGCCAGCGAAAAAAATGTTGTATGTAGGCGTAAAAAACAAATTTTGTTTAATTTGTGCAAAATATGGTGAATCTAAAAATCACGTATGCTACAAAAATTGGTCTTCGTCGTCAACAGCCATGGAGTCGCCAATTATTCCGGAAGGTTTTCGACATTATGGTGAAATGCACGGTGTAATTTATGGTAGATTAATAGGGGACTGTGATAGCAGCGTTCTTAGAAAACTACGTGAGATGGCTGCTTACAGTCCACAAAAAATTATTGAAAAATAAATAAATAAAATTAGCGACTGTTTGAAAAAACCTAAATTCAATTCGGACAATTAATAACAAAAAATTTACTTAGATTCAGAGCGGCCTTGACAAAAGCAATTGAACATTACAAAAGTTCGAACTTAACAATAACAAACCAGATTGTGAAACTGCAACGTCACATTATAAATGGATCAAGACATATTTTTGGTGAACACTCGGATTGTGCTTCTTACTTCTGTCAAGGATCTAATGAAGGTGAGATCAATATGTTTGAAAAATTTCAGAATTTTAATATGTATGATAACTTTATTAACGCTTTAAGTCGCCTCAGCCTAATAGTAGATCTTTAACAGGAAACGTAGATGCCAACATTGTAGAATCTTTTAATTCAGTAATTGCAAAATTTGTAGGAGGTAAAAAGATTGTATTATATTCAACGTAATTCTTACAGTGCACGTTGCAAAGCGGCAGCAGTTTGATTTAATTGTAAGGGCAAATATGACTCAAAGCTTCAGACCAAATATGGATGTATACGACAGTGTGTGAAAAAAACGGTATGAGAAGAAAATTTTTTTATAGGAAACAAAAAATACATTCAGGAACTACGGACGATCGCGACTATGGGCCGGAGGCAAATGCATATTTTATTGAAGATATAAATAATCATAACAATACCAGTGTCGAATGTGAAGAATATAATTTTCAATAATTTAAAACATGTGCTATTTAGAGA
Organism: Amphimallon solstitiale; assembly: GCA_963170755.1. NCBI lineage: Eukaryota > Metazoa > Arthropoda > Insecta > Coleoptera > Scarabaeidae > Amphimallon > Amphimallon solstitiale. Next base: position 18,641,176 of record OY720680.1, read on the forward strand.
ATATAAATTTTTACATTTTGTAAGAAACACCGGCACTGTTTTTTTAGCAGATTTTAGTTTTCTCTAAAACATTACTCATATTATTACAAAGCCTCAACATGTAAAGTAAATACAAATCATGGTGAGAAACAGTACAACTTAAATAATTGTTAATCATAAATAATAATAATTAAGTTATATATTTATTGCAGAATAAAACTTAATATCTAATTAATTTCCGCAAATATCATTAAAATAATAGTTATGAAGGAAGGAAATTAGATTTATTAGAAATTCTAGAAATTAAAAAAGCTACAACAGCAAATAAACATGTCACAAACACACAACTGGATTTCATAAACACCCCCATTATTGACACTGTACTTAAGACACTAGCCCACACATATAAATAGGTATTGGTAACTTTCTTAGTTTAGTTTAAGAGACCTAAAATGGCTCTCTAACCACACTTCAACAGCTGAAACAGTAAGGCTTTAGAGCCACCATTCTACAAATATCAACGACCCCATCCAATCAGATTAAGAGCAAAAAGCTAGAAGCTTAGCTCAATTCAACCAAAAGAAGCAGCAGCAGCAGCTTAGTTTAGTTTAAGTCTGTAAACTCTTCGTTAATGACCGAGAGGTCGAAACACGTGTCAGAGAACAATAAATCTGTCCTTAAGTGAAACAATATAACCAAGTGTTTTATTCGTTTAATATTCATAATGTTTCACCAAGAACCAACCGTAGATTCTATTAATTTGATTAAATTACATTTATGGAAATAACTTAGAATCATATGTAAATATATGTATAGCTGCACGAATGTTATTAATACAACCAGTTACAGTTGCTAGTGAAGAAAAATCTTTTTCGAATTTAAAATTTGTAAATGTATTCCATCAAAATTATCATCACAAGAACAACTAGTTGGCCCAAAAATAATTCCGATTGAATTTATTTAAAAGATGCAGAGGAAAAAGATATAATATCCAGTGAATTATTAACAAATTAATTTTCCTTGAAGATGTGTTTCAATCAGACTCAAATAACTTTCAAAATCCATTTAGCTCAATAAATTCTATTTTTGGAAGTAATTCAGGAACATCATATGTGGTACTACAAATTTTATTAACACAACCTGTTACAGTTGCCAGTGAAGAAATATGTTTTTCTAATTTAAACTTGTAAATGTATTCGATCACAATTATCAAAAGAACAACTATGTTAGGTAGTTAGCCTATAAATAATTGTGACTGTATTCGCGATCAAATAAACACTGAAAAAATTATTAATCAATTTGCAAGCGCTGAAACAAGAAGAGTAGCATTCGATGGACGGAATGCTAGAGATTTGCAGGGGGCGGTAAAAATGCTAGTGCCGCCCCTGGGTTCAAGGGTCTTCTGATGCCTCCGCTATACAAAACTGCATTGTTTAAGCGGTCAGTTTCATATAATGCGGCAATTACTTATAATGTCGTACTTACACCTTAGACAAGGTTGTCTGTTACGCAATTAAAATCTTATCTCGTACAGGGTCATCAGTTACATCGTGTCTATCCTTGACTTCTAGATATTTAATTGATAATTAAGTTGTTCATTTTGGTTAATATTGCTTGAAATTTTATTTTTTGTGTTTACTCGTATGTATTTTGTGGTGTTCTCGGGTTGGCAGCAATTGCAACATTTTATTTAATAAATTATATTTACTATAATAAAATTATCTTCTGAATTTATTAGAATCATAATTATTCTCTGTATTATTGTCTTCTTAATCAAATAATATAAAATCCCCTATCATGCCAGCCACATACATATATACACCCATATATTTTATCTTCAGATGCATCTCGTATAATGATGTCCACATATGTAGACGTATTTAAGATAACAAGAAAACATGTTGAAAGAGATCTATTCTTTAAATTATGTAAGTTACCTCGCCAGCTGTATCACATAGTTCGACCCTGACCGGTTCTCCATCCACCTGTACGACCACTGCAACAAAAAAAAAACATTCATTTTAAAACACTAATTTAATAAAAAATATTTTAAATTTTTTCTTGATATAGGTATTAATTTTGTTTAAATGTAAAATAACTACTGGATATATCCCGTGCGTCAGCAAATATTATTTCGGTCCTGATTCTTTTATTCTGAAGAAGCTATTAAATAGTTACGAAATATTAAAAATCAATATGAGTATCACTTAATTATTTTCATTTCATACTTTTATTTATTTAATGAGCCTCTATTAAATATGCGTAAATTATATAATTAAGAGGTTGTATATATGAACGATTCAAAAACGTTTTCTTTATATGATTTCATTTATCTAACGACACATCTAACTTGTTTGAACTTGCACGTTTGCACACGTGGGTGTATTTCCCATAAACACAACAAAACAGCAGATGTGATGAGACCCTATTGGATTTGCCCTATAAAAATATTTTATGTCTACCTGAGAAATGAAGGGATTTATAAATCGATCGTGAAACGTGAGAAAGATAATGTAGGCTTTTTTCACGATTCGGAACTGCAATTTACCCGGCAGAGACGAAAATATATAAAAGATAAATCTATGGATTAAAGAAGAATGATCTAATTCGATAATACATTTGATTGATATATCAGAGAATATAAAAAAACTGAGTTGTGGCCACCACACGACTTTAGTATAAGTATGAGCGTTTCAAACTATACAATTTTAAGAATTCTTTACACAAAAATTATTCAAAATCCTATTCTAAGTACTTTTATTCTCTAAATCGCTATAGAATACATGCTTTGCAAGATATTCGAAAAAAAGTGCTACTCCCTAAGAGTAAAAATGTTACTTCCGGTTCGAATTTTGAAATTTCATTTATACAAAAAATATTGCAAATCTAGCACTAAATACTTTTGTACTCTTAATAAATATATATAGAATCCATAATTTACGACATATTTGCAAAAAATCGCTATTCGATAGAGTAAAAGTGGTACTTCTGGTCTGAATTTTGAAATTTTTTTTTATACAAAAGATATTGTAAATTATGTTTTAAATACTTTTATACCCGTAACGTACCTGTCTAAAAAGCATGACTTTCGAAATATTCGCAAAAAACTGATTATCGATACGAGTAAAAGACCTACTTCCGGTAGAAATTTCGAAAAACGTTTTAAATAAAATTGTTCTCAATTTTAATTTTAAGTACATATAAATTCTTTATAAATTTGTTAAAAAGTAGTAGTTGACGACATATTGCAAAAATTTGATTTTTGTACTGAAGTAAACTACTACTTCCGGTCTGCCGATTTTACTGAAAATCTAATCAGTTCTCAACAGGGAGATTATACTCGTCAATACAAAATTTGGAATTGCTAGCTATAGCGGTTTGACCGCTATCGTGGTCACGCACATACGGACACATGCACACACACACAAACATTTTTTAAAAACCACTTTTTCGGTATCAGGGGAGATCAAAACGTAGACATCTGCAAAAATCACGAGGTCGAACATTTTCATCATCATAATGCTTCCTTATACTACATAGGTATAAGAAAGTTTGTAACTGTATAATTTCAATACCAATATATCAACTATTAAAACAGGAACAGGAAGTTCCATTATCCAGTCTGGTTTGGAGCAAATTTTACAAAAATTATATAAAATGATCTGCCTATAAAACATTAAAAATGAAAAGCAACAACTATTACAGAATTTTTCCGAATTTTGTATAAAAAAAGTTGCACCAAGTCAAGTTAAGTATACATACTTTTATCCTCTTAATAAACGTTACTATGTTACTTCCGATCCGAATTTTGAAATTAAATTAAATTATTCCAAATTTAGCTCTAAATACTTTTGTATTCGAAATATAGTTGCCTAGAAAGCATGACTTGCAAGATAGTCCCAAAACCACTATTTTTTGATAAGAGCAAAAGACCTGCTTTCAGTAGAAAAACTCTTTTTCAACATTTTTCAGAAATTTACTTTCGAAATTAATAACCAAAATAAGACATACTCAGAATTAATGGAATAAAAACCAAGCACGGATAACATGCGATGACACAGAGACCGCTGAAGTACGAAAACCCACTTTCGAAAAAATAAAAAAGTTAATAAGGGACAGTCCGTAATTCAAAAGCACTGGGAGAAGAACAATTGAAATCAAAGAAAAAATCATGCCTACAAATAAAGCAGTACAAGCAAATAAGAAGTTACTAAAGAATAAGATATTAACCTAAAAAACGAATATGAGAATATATAAAACATTAGTATGGTTATACTTACCTATGCAAGTCAAACAGTGACCATGATAAAAATTAAAAGAAGAAAAATGAGTGTTTCTGAGAAGAAATGCACGAGAATAATACTAAGCCCAACACGAACAAAAGTTGAAGAGTACAAAATGAGAACCAAAAAGCAAGAGACGTAGCAGTATACCAAAATCAACTTGGGTACTGGAGGTAAAGGACGACCTTAAGAAGACTGGAGTAAGAAATCCAGAAAGATACGCCAGATCAGCAAAAATGGCATCACATATATAAAGAAATTAAAAAATTATAGGGAAGTGAATATCTCTAAGAAAAAGATCTAGAAATCTTTAACAAGTGGCACTACCCCACTCGAGGTTATAACTCATTTCGTAGTTGACAAAATACTGGTGAAATTTGATTTTTTTACTGAATTAAACTATTTCCTCCGGTCTGCCAATTTAACCAAAAGTCTAATTAGGTCTCGAGATGGAAATTATACTCGTAAATATAAAGTTTGTTATTGACAGCTTTAGCCCTTTGGCCGCTATCATTATCATACACACAAGAGAGAGAGAGACATATAAATATATACAGAGAGAGGGAGATAGAGACATTTAAAAAAACAATTTTATGGTATCATAAGACTTCAAAACGTGGACATCTGTAAAAATCTTGAAGTCAAAAATTTTAGTCATCACAATACCTCGTTATACTACGTCTATGAAAATAAAAGCTACAAAGCATCTAGCCAGTAGCATTGACCATATATCCCTAGTTCTGCATTCGAGATGTTTCTTGGTTCAGCCAGTTCATCATTTAATTAAAATGTAATGATTTAAAAAACTATAGACGCTCCATATTTTATGTAAATCTCGAAGATATCTTAAGCATATGATAGAATTTACATTTCAAGTTAAGCTTTGATTCTCCCAGAGTAATTCAGTATGTGTTGGATGTAGTAGATCAGAGATGACAAATGAATGTAATCTGAATAGTTTTTCAAAAAACTGTTGATTATGTTGGTCGTTATGTCATGAATTCTATATAGTTTGTTATTTCGCAGACTATACAGAAATAGCTTTACCAGTTTAGAACTTCAAAAATTTGATTTGTCCAATATTAACTGGAATGTCTAATATTAACAAATGCAATGGGTTTAAAATTCTAAATACATTTACATATATATGACAATATTGACTTTATTTTACAATAATAAAAAGTATTTCAAATAGTAAATTTTTAATAACCCCTGTACGTGAAGAGTGCATCATTTAAGCTGAGATTTTTATATAGATGTCCCTAAGAATTAAATGTAGTTTTTACTAAAACTCTAGATAGCTAGCAATATGCTTTCGTAAATAAATTAATGTCTGACGTATTTGTGATTGCAAACATTACTTTAAATAAGCGAATACGCGCATGACAAATCGATTTTTTGCAATAAGCAAGTTCAAGTGTAAGGCGCTGTCTTTGCATAGTATGCTCTTATGCAATAAAATTTAATTTTATTCATGAGTTATGCTTAGTCTAGCGTCAAATTGGTACTTTGGAAGAGGTATTATTTCTATATAGATATATAGTGAGGCTCTATTAATTGTGACAGTAACTTTTCTTCTTATTATAGTCACAGAAGTTAATGGTCATAAATAAAATAAAAATAAAGTACAAAAGATTATTTCGTTAAGCAACAGCTTATAGTTTCTTTAGTATCTGTGTTTCTTTATTTGTTGATATATTTTTTCTATATTATCCACTGATTGTGGTGAATAAATTTAATTTTGCTTTACAACACGAACTAGTAGTTTTGGTGACTATTTAGTTTATATGTTTATTATTTATTTATACTGAATTATTGAATATATGAAGGTTTCGTTCATCTTGAAGCCGAAATTAATCTCGTCCTTATTTTTTTCCAAGAAGTAGTCTGTTAAGTTTACTTTCATTTAAAACAATTTATTTAAGAAATGTCAAGAAATATGCTTAAAGAATACTTTACCAATATCATATACATACATATACTCGACAAAAAGTATTAGTTTTTGAATTATCTATCTCTATTAAAAAAAAAATTCGGTTCTCCTAGAGTCTTTATGCCTCTCTAGTTATGTACGTTAAATAAATGAAACGCGTCATCAATGAATATAAACATTCTACTAAGATAGATATACTCGTTTGGGGAGAGTTTTTCTTTGTTTAATTTAATATAGCTTCTCGGTTATTTCCAAACATTTGTTGCTTTAAAAATCAGAGTATGAATAAACATTCTATAATAGTTCTAGCTCTAATCCCATAGGTTTTACACAGATTACACAGGACAACATAATTTTTACTGCATAAAAACTGTTGATACTTTCTGATTCTGATAGAAGCTCTCAAATTAGCCCTAGTTTTATTTCATCAGGTTACATTTTTTCAGAAACCGCTGTTATAGAAATTAATAGTTTTCCTTTAATATTTCATCTGGATATATATATGACATAAATACTCTATATCCAAATCTGCTGTCAGTTTGTCTGCTACTAGATTTTATGCAGAGAATTTCGATAGTTTACAAAATTTCGTTACATGTTTAAATGACGATGCTCGAAGTATTTCTGAGTGCAAGGAACTAACACAAATCCCAAATTAAAAAAATCAGTTGTTATTCCTTCAGGAACACTTTGGAAATTTGCCTAAACTAATCACATCTGCTTATCTTAATTTAAAGAAACTTTATGCTTTAGAAAAATACTTAATCAAGGTACAAAAAAGAATCTATTGTCACAATTTACATACTGCTCTTCAGTCTACCAAGGTGCATTGGATCAAATCATATTATGTAGAATTCAGAGACATCGGTATATTTATAATAACAAGGAAATATGATCATATTTCTCACAAAATTCCTCAGATTTTTTGGTTGGTTATGTATGGTCGCAGGAATTATTTACTGTTGAGTATTTTTTTACAGGCTTATGATATACAACACTCTTGCTTACCTATAAAATCAAACAAGATTTATAACTCATGTTCATGACATAACAATGAGATTCTGTAGGTTCATATCACTCCTTCTGGATAGAATGATTTACCACAGCTCAATTTTACTTACAGGATTTACCAGTATTAGAACGGAATTCCTTTGGAACTCAAGTTGCTTGCACTGCCGAAATTCAAATGTCAAAATTTACCTGGTGTCTAAGTAGTTATGCATCCTCATTTTTTTCTTCCTCTAATTTGTATATATTTGTGCATAATTTTTCTTAAGAATTATCTCACCGCTGGGGTGCCATTAGTAGCACGCAGGTCCTGCTAACTTCGTGATCTATTTGAGGGTCATACTAATAGCAAAAGCTCTATAATAGTATAAGAATTGCCACTGCGTATCTATTATATGTCGAAATCGCTGCATCAGCAAATTAATTAATTATTTGCAATTGGTACACGTCTGAAGGTAAAAGTAAGTGGCATTTCTTCGACAACTATATGTGCGAATAATTAGGGATTATTAATTAGAGAATATCTTTCATGCACACACACTCTCTCTCGTGAGAATCGAGTGGCGTTGAACCGGGGACAAATTATTTTTTTAAAAATGTTTTATAACTTAATTCAGTAATTAATATTATCAGTGTCAATTGGCCAGATTCAAATTTCCATATAGGAACTATTAACATTATTCAAACCACTATATATCTCCATTCACATAATTACTGTGTGCAAAATATTAACCTATTAGCCTTTAACACAGTATTATCATTTTTTCTAACCTCTAAACTATTTATATATACACATATAGTATCTATTAAATATGCAAGAAATGTAGGATTTCATATCAGACATGTCTTATATTTTTGGTACAAGGAAATTACACACAAGATCACATAAACTTCGAACACAATAAACAATTTGAGGTTAGAGTTTACATGTAAATACTTGTGTTAAAATCACGACATAATATTCTTATTTATAAAACAAAGTATGCCGTTACGAACGACTTGACGAATTGATGAAGAGAGATAATTATGCCACGGGTCATTAAGTATGAATGATTTGCCTCGTCATACCTGGAGTCACTAATAGCTATTGTTTTAACAATGCCTGGAAACCAAACAATATCGAAAACGGAATTAGAGCAATCGATAATGCTTTCGTGTATAGTGATTCTTTCACGTATTCAAAACTAATGAATTATCAAAATATATTTAATTTTAACGTTTTAAGCAAAATATATATTTAATGTGCTGCCAGTATTTTAAAAACTGCATAATAGAAAAATTACGTAAATTTTAAGACTAGAGTGATAATATAACTCATTTATTAAAAACCATAACTTATTACTAACAAACTATTTGCTACGTCATTATTGATTGGTATATGCAAGGCGTCCCATATAGTTATACAAAAACACAGGGCAAAAAATCACAAAAAACTAGGTAATTTTTCCCTAAGCTAAAGAGTTACAAATTTGATATGTTCTCCTAAAGGAAAAAGAGAATGAAATTTTTTTAAAAAAAAACTTTTTTTTTGGCAAAATTAATTAAGGAACTTAATTTGGTTTTTTTGTACAAATCTGCTTTTTAAAGTGTTCATTTTTAATTGAAGAAGGGTACCCTCAACAAGAAGTAGGCCGAAGACTGGGTGTTACACAACCTGTTATTAGTAGAGCTTGGCGGCGATATCAAGAGATTGATAGCTACCGCAGACGGCCAGGCCAAGGTAGAAAACGCAAGACAACGATCCCAGAAGACCGATTATTGAGGATTAATGCTAAACGAAGACGATTTTGTACTGCTAAAGTATTAAGAAATGATCTCCAGAATGCAACTGATGTCGCAGTAAGCGCAGATACCATTCGGAGAAGGTTGGCTGATGAAGGTCTAAAACCGTACCGACTTGCTACTGGGCCAGTGTTAACGGCGACTCACCAAAGAGCCCGATTAGTATTTGCTCAAACGCACTTCCAAGTGAAAACTGGAGACACGTTTTGTTTACGGATGAGTTCAGGCTCTGCCTTTCAACTGACCGTCGTGACAGAGTGCGGAGAAGACAAGGTGGACGATTTGCACAGTGTGCCATACGAGAAGAGGAAAAGTTTGGTGGCGGATCAGTTACGGTGTGGGGTGGCATAACTCTTGAAGACCGTACAAACATGCCATAAGGTATCGGAATGAAGTGATAGTTCCAATTGTTGAACCATTTGGTGTTCTACATGGGCCAGAATTTGTATTAATGCATGATAATGCTCGACCACACATTGCCAACATCGTAAAGCAAGAGCTGGTTGCCGCCAATATCAATGTTTAAGAGTGGCCAGCGCGAAGCCCAGATCTTAACTCCATTGAACATCTCTGGGACAATTTCGGGAGACAGATTAAAGCTCTGGAACACCCTCCTAGGACATTACAAGAACTGTCAATAATATTGCAAGAAATTTGGGCAGCAGTTCCTCAAGAAGAGATTGTTACACTAATTCGAAGTATGCCAGAAAGAATGAGGGCTTGCATAAGAGCGAGGGGTGGTCACACCCGTTACTAACTTTTATTGTTGATTTTTTAATGTTTATTCATTTACTCGTTAATGTGATGGTTCCTTGTTTATTGTATATTGTTGAAATTAGTTTACGAATTATTGAAATAAATAATCAAAAAAAAAGTTGATTAAATCTTCTTTTCTTTATATATCAAGCAATAAAATTCCATGTTTATAAGTACTTATCAAAATTTATTATATTTCATCTATTATCCCTTAATTTTGCGGCGAAGTGTATATAAAGCAACAACTTGCGTAAATGAATAACGAAAAATAAAAATTGATAAACATCATTCTGCTCGCCTAATATCCTGAATTGAACTTTTATTTATGGTAGGAGATACAATGAAGCTCCTAAATTAGCACCTATTTTGTTGCATTTCTTGAGCATATTGTTGTACAGAATAAGAGTTTCTCGACTGCATATCTTCATCTCTCGTATATCCACAGAACGGCATCACTTTTAATCCATCTTCTGAAATTATTGTACAATTATTTCCCAAATATATTTGGTACAATATTCTTCTATAACTGGTGTATATCCGCAAAACTATAGTCGGATCCTTTGATGTTTCACTGTTTATCATTACTCCTAAGTACATAAAGTTGTCAACTATTTCAAATTCGCAGTTTCCTATTTTCACTTTCTTAGTTGTTATATTATCATGTATTGCTTTGTCCCTGGTTTATCGTTAGCTCTCTCTTTTTCCCGGATTGATTAATTTTTTGAATCGCTTCTTCCAAGCTTCTCCTGTAGCTAATATAGTGAGATCGTCCGCGTACGCAACTACTGCTTGTGTCGTCTTTCTGATTATTGTTTCCTGGAAATTGCATTCCTTATCTACTGCATCGAGTGCTAAAATAAACAGAGTTTGTCTTCCTCATGGCTTTTATTACATGTTCTCGCTTCAGACAATCAAATGCGTGGTTGAAGTCAGTATATACTATTTGTATTCCATTCCCTAGAAATTTCTTTAAACGAAATATTTGTAACATTTGATTTAGTAAACTAGTACTTTCCGTTTTCTGATGAAAATTAGATCTCGAGAGGAAGATTATACTCGTGGTCAGAGAAAGAGATAGAGAGGGGGAGAGAGATATATGTTTCCAAATTGATTTTTTTGCAAACATATCTCTCAGGGGCTTCCTAACGTGCACATCTGTAAAAACTCGAGCTCAAAAAAGTTCATCACAATACTTCCTTATATTACGTATAAGAAGCTAAAAGGCATGTGAAAAGTGATAAACTCGTGACACATTAGGCCTGTTAGCCAAGCTTGAATTTTGAAACAATTATTGTCAAAAATTGAAAGGAAAGCTAGAACAAATACTAGAGATATTTTGTAAATTTAAACTAATTATGTGCAGACCATGTTCAAATAAAGTTCAAATAAAAAATAACTTAAAGAAAAGTGAAGTCAAGGCAGTTCCTAGGAATGAAGAATGCAAGTGAAGATAAAATTAAATGGAATGTGAATGAAACTTACAAAACAATATTAATAGGAGTTTTTATAAAACACTCTTTAAAGCACCAGTGCTAACATGCGGCAGTGAATTACGTTTTCTAAATAAAAAAAACTAAAATCGGAAGTGCAGATAGCCAAAATACTCGGTAGATTGTAGAGACTCACTAGACTGAAGAGGATTAGAAACACACAAAAAATTTAAAATAACATCTGTAGATAATAATATAAAAGAGGCAATTTAGTTGAACGAGCATTCAGTTAGAACAAAAGACGTGGGGATTATGCAAGATTAGTAAATCGGAGGAAAAGTGGTGTGAAAGATCTAGAAAAAGTTGAAACAATAAGATGGCAGCCCTGCATAGAAAAGAACAGAAGAGTGGGCTTATGCAAAAGTAATTGCCACAGGCAGATATAAGTAGAGAATCTTCTTTAACAGGATAAAGCTTCGATACCTAACGTTGTAAGAGCTCGACGATGAGTATAAAGTAATTATTTATTTGTGCTATATACATATATATTGTATGTATTTGTTGACGAAAATGACATATAGATAGCCATAAATTATTAATATAATAAAAAAAGAAAACCAATTATTTAGATATACACTGCTAGCAATTTTATAAACACGCATGGTTAATTTGTATTAATATATATGTTTATGAAATGAATATATAGTTCCTATGTGGTTAAAGTTGCATTAAATTAGTTCAGGCCGCGGTTAATATAAAATATAATCATATCACATATTATATGCCGTTACACCATACTTTCTTTGTTAGAGAAACAACTCCTAACTATGTCAACACAATGTGCCTTAGGTATACAGGCTGATTATCTTTTGGTTGTGATAGATACAGCGGTATTAGATGCAGAAATTTAAGTTATTTACAACTATATAGAGTATTTGAGAAGAAAGGTATATACATATCGAACTTACTTTTTTTTGTTTTTTACATGGGACGCCCAGTATTATACGTCACATTTTCAAATTTAAAAATTATAGAGTAATAATAATAATAATAATAAATTTAATTCATATCAGACACATTACAGTGTATATGAGCGTCACAAAAATACATATATAAAACAAACAGTTACAAATCAAACATAAATGTGACAAATCACTTTATCCCTGCAAATATTCATTGACACTGTAATAACATTGTCGCAGTAGAAATGTTTTCAATGCCGTTTTAAACTGATGAGGATTATGCGTGCCCTTCACCTCCGATGGCAACTTGTTATATATGACCTTAGCGGCATATGTTGGTGACTTCTCAAAGCAAGCAGTCCTATGCCGGTCAGCACGCAACAAATGGGCTTGCCGCGTCGGGTATTCATGACCACCACAGCAATACCTACCCAAGTTATCTCTTGCATACCGTGCACATTGGTAAATATACACACCCGGCACAGTCAAGAAACCCTCCCTCACAAAAACCGGTCTGCAAGAGTCATCGGACTTTAGGTTAAAAATTAAGCGTAATATTCGTTTCTGTTGAATAAAAACACGCCTAGCCCCAGAGGAATTACCCCACAGAACAGTATTATAAGAGAGAGCCGAATATACCAGAGCATAGTACACACTCACTATGGAGTCATGATGGAGGCTAGATTTTAATTTTAAAATGGCATAGTAAGCGCTGTTAATCTTTGCACAGACACAATCGATATGATTACTCCAAGTTAACTGTCCATCAATATGAACCCCCAAGAGTTTTATATTGTCAACCATACGCAACACATCACCATTCGGAAAAACAAACCCGTCTGTCCCCACAACTCTGCGTTTATAAAACTTAACACAGGCCGATTTACTCGTATTCAGTAACAAGTTATTCGCGTAACACCACTCACTGAATGCCGTCAAAATCCGACTCACCTTGGCAAAAAGAGAGTCTTCATCACGAGAGACCACGAGCATAGAAGTGTCGTCAGCGAAAATTACCAGCTCATCAGGACCAACAAATTCAGGCAAATCATTTATAAATATTAAAAACAGCAGTGGTCCGAGCACAGATCCCTGTGGCACACCATGTTGAACTGGATACTCAGTAGATGTTACGCCATTTACTCTAACGGTCATTGTTCTTCCTGCTAGATACGACCGCAACCACTGAAGCATTGCTCCCCTAATGCCCAGGGAATACAACTTTTCCAAAAGAAACCCATGGCGCACAGTATCAAACGCTGATGTCAGATCAAAGAACAGTCCAACCGTATACATCCCATCATCAATGGCCCTATAAATTGCATCAACAAAGCTATAAGTAGCTGTAGCAGTTGAACAACCAGCACGAAAGCCATGTTGGCTCTCATTCAACACGCCACAATCGTTTAGAAATGCAGTCAGTCTGTCGAACACAATTCTTTCTAATATCTTGGAGAATTCATCTAATACAGATATAGGTCTATATTCTTCAACAGATGTGGCATTCTTCCGTTTATGAATGGGCACCACTGCTGACTTTTTGAAGACATCCGGAAATGTGGATGAGCTAATGGACAGATTAAACAGATAATGCATGGGTCGCAACAAAAACTCCAGAGAACACTTTATCAGTATTGTAGGAAAACCAGCGCCACCAGAAGCATTCCTATTCTTTAACTTTTTAGTCGCCCCAAGAATCTCCTCATGAGTGATGTCTTGGAAAAACATAGAATTACGCACCGACCCAGAAAGAGTACAAGTCTGTGAGGACACACCCGCAAAACACTGTGTCAACTTGGTTTCGGCATTGCTACTAAAAAAACTGCCAAAAGCATTAGCCACGCACTCCGCAGACAAAATCCTACCGCTGGAGTCAGTGAGGGTAACCTCCCTGTGCTTATTCTTGCCTAATTCTCTATTAATAACTTTCCATATTTGACGTGACTTATTTTTGGACTCAACCAATAAATTAGAATTATAATTCTTTTTGGCAGCATCCAACATATACCTGTAGTTTTTCTTTCTTTCTTTATAAACAGCATACAGATGATCTTCATTCACAGTTCTGGCCAAATAAAATAGTTCCTTCAACGATTTACTTTCCATTGCAATTTCAGGAGTCACCCATATTTTATTATGACGTTGATTACGAGTTCTTGTAACAATAGGACAGGCAATGTCCAGATACCAGGTAAATGTGCTCAAGAATGCCCGAAACGCATCATCAGTACCCCCGGCACTGTACACACCACCCCAATCCTCCTCAGAAAGCATACTAACTAGGTGATCCATATTACTATCACCTGTCAATCTATATGTCCGAACAACATTATTATCAGGTACAATATCTAAACTGCTATCAATAGTGAGAATGTGAGATAGATGATCAGAGATATTTAGATTTTTGATTTTACATGTCCATTCCATGTCATGAATATTATGTAAGACGTAGTCAATGCCCGTTTCAGACACCACCCCATTTTTACTCAAAGAGACTCTTGTCGGCGTAAAACCTTAAAAGTAGCCTCTGTCATGCAGTAAATAAAAAATTAGGTGTGGCCAGCATACGATTTTCTTATACAAAAGTTCTTTTATCTTCCTAAAAAAATAAATCTATAAGGTCCGAATTTTGAGAATTTTTTTATAAACAATAATTGTTCAAAATTCTATTCTAAGCACTCCTATTCCCTTAACAAATCTCTATAAATAGAATGCATACTTTACGAGATATTTGCAAAAAAATGCTACTCGATAAGAGTAAATGTGTTACTACTGGTCTTAATTTTGAAATTTTGTGTATACAAGAAGTACTGAAAATCAAGCTTTAAATACTTTTACTTTTACGAGATATTTGTAAAAAAAACTGATTTGAGATAATAAACCTACTTCCGGTAGCAATTTCGAAAAATGTTGTGTATAAAATTTTTCTCAAATTAACTTTTGAGTACATTTGAATTCTTTATAACTTTGTTTAAATTCAATAGTTGACAAAATATTGGTAAAATTCGGTTTTTTCACTGAAGTAAACTATTACTTCCGGTCTACCGATTTTACTGAAAATCTAATCAGATCCCAAGAGGGAGATTATACTGGTAAATATAAAATTTGGAATTGATATCTTTAACCGTTTGACCGCTATCGTGATCACACACACATACATAGACACACACAAAACGGGCATCGACAAAAATCTCGAAGTCGAAAATTTTCGTCATCACAATACTTCCTTATACTACGTTAAGAAAGTAAAAAGCAACATTGATACAATAAATATTAATATTTCATATGACAACCAAGCAGTTAGTAGTAGTATAAGGACGTATTGTGATGACGAAAATTTTCGACATACATTACGAGTACTAAAGTATTTAGAACTTCATTTTCAATATCTTTTGTATAAAAAAATTTTCAAAATTCTGACCGGAAGTAACACGTTTACTCTTATCGAATAGCGAGTTTTGCAAATATCTCCTAAATTATGCATTCTATACATATTTATCAAAAGCACAAATATATTTAGAGCAACATTTGAAATATTTTTTGTTTAAAAGAAATTTCAAAATTTGGACCGGAAGTTGCACTTTCACTCTTAGCGAGTAGCACTTTCTTTCGAATATTTCGCCAAGTATGTATTCTATAGAGATTTATTAAGAGAATAGAAGTAGTAGGATTCTGTTTATTTTTTAGATAAAAGTATTTAAATCTTAATTTAGAATAACTTTTGTATAATTTGAAACGCACACACGTATAAGAAAGTCGTGTGGTAGCCACACCTCATTCTTTTTAATAGTTTCACATATCATTTTTGCCGTGTTTACTATGGCCTCTTTGAATGTCTTAGTTATAATAGTTCTTCTAGATCTAAATCATTTTTATTTTCTATTATGTTCTCAATTTCTATACAAATATGTATTATCAGTAAACGAAATTAAAATTTTCACCAAATGACGAGATAATGAGTAAGATAATTATCTCAATGTTTAATAAGATCACAGTAATTACAGCTCAGATTCTCTAAGGCCGTTCTATAAATTATATAGGTTTTAGGCCTTTTAATATTACACATCTCAAGAAGCCATTATATTCCAAAGCTTAAAAAAATATTAATTTTAAAATAAAGCCGATCTACGAGACATTAACTTATTGAAATCGTCTGTATTTCTTCTGGTTAGTTTAAACGAAGGAGTAACTATACATATTACCTATTATTCTAAAGCAAGAGGAATACAAAGCCAGCCTATTTAGTAAACAATCTACCACTACACTAATTATAATACCGAATATTCTACTTATTGTATTTGTCGTGTGTTTGTAATCGCGGAATTTAGAGCGCAAGTATAACATACACATACATATGTATCTATGTAAATACAACAGCTGAAATGTTATCAAAATAATTTGCGACAATAGTCGCTCACTGCAGGAACTATTGTTACTGATAAAACGACAATACCGTGACACGTATATTGTATCAACGTACACCACTCTATTCGAAGATTTTTTAACAAAAAAGTTCAATAAACTCCGGAACGTTGCCATTCCGCGTGCGTCCACTCGAACAGTGCATTAAGAAAAGGTGTAACGATAAATCCCAGTGCATAAGATTTGATTTTTGGCTCTTTATGGTATTTTATATCTTACAGTACTAAATTAACATTTACCATATTGAAAATTACAATTATATGTAAAAATGAAGATATGTTATGTAGCTGAAATATGAAATAAATGTCTTTGAGGACGAGCTGTGGTGTAAAGATTTAAACAGTCCATCCATGTTTGACCTATATTAACTTACAGACTTGTGTGACTCTGATAATTGGTTATAGCAATATATGATTTTTTTCATCAGTTAATATTAGCAATAAGAAGCAGTATTCCAAATTTCATTTTTTGAGACGCAATAGTTTCCAAGATACGAGCATCCAAAGATCATGATTTTGGACACTCACACACTGATCATCATAAATCTAGGGTAGTTCCCATTAAGCTAGAGCTTTCGAATTGTGTACATAATGTCTAAGGTGCTGGTTACGAGAAAAATAAAAAACTTGTAAATATCCAATTAGTATCATAATTCTCGTTGTCTTTATTACACCTACTACACGGCAATGATGCGGCATGAAACGTACAGAAAAATGTCGGGGCGAGGGCAAAGAGCCCAGCAGCTAGCGCAGACTAGTGGAAACGGAGATCAACATCTATAGAGTACCATGTCGGGCCGGGAGTGCGGATGTATGCTTAGGAAATAAATTGTTTTCACTCATTCATAATATGTTCTTCATGTTGAAAAAATATTTGTTGTTGTTTATTTGAAAATCTGGAAGTGATCTATTATCTATACATTAAAGAAAAAGAAAAGTGAGTGAATATATTCAACGCCCAGTATAATAAAAAGTACAGAAAATTAATGAATTATGCACTTAGCTTGCGAATAATCAATATGAAACAATAATGAGTTGTTAGGCTAGCGGTCCTTGTACTAGTAACCAGACCACCAGTACGTCCAACAGGTAACGTCTACTGAATGATACTGGATCAAAATTACTCTGATACACTTTATTAATTACTGGAGATAAGCTACTATATATTAATTCTTGGATGTAAGATACTAGGTGTTAATAACTTGGTATTAGTTACTAGGTATTGGTTCCCTGCAAACAGGGACAATTCCACACAAAAAGGATAGGGTTTGACAATTATAATATGCTCCTTCAGTCCTAGGCAATAAGCCAGGACCACACGTGCTTCTATCTCCGACCAAAGTCGTACCAAAAGAAAATGACCGCAGACAAATCTATTAGTTTTTCGACTAGGATACAAAAATTCTTGGCAGTTATCTTTATATCAGCCTAAATCCAGCAATTACCGCCGATAATTTACGATACATCAAATATTCTGCTAATAATTTCAATCACTGGTAACTAAAATTCTAAGCACCAAAAAGTTCAAAGATAAAATGCATGAGCACTTCCAAAATTCACTGTTAGAAAATGGCAAGCGCAAACGTTGGCTTATACGCATTAAAAACAATTTTACAAGCACATGAATTAAACTGTGAAACATACCAAAAAGTATGGTAATATTATTCAAAAAAAAATTAACTGTTTCAGGACAAGCAAATTTTAAATACGTTTTCTACGAAGAAATGTACAATAACTACACGGTCTACCCACAAATGACGCCAGGTATATTAGACAGTAAATCAATTACGAATAATTCAAAAACTACAACTAAATTAAACAATACGTGACAATTAAATAATGTTCTAAGTAAATCCGGCAACCAATTATACACGCACTATGTTAAGACTGAAAAATGAAAACAAAATGAAAATATACATATATCGGGCTGCACTTTTAAGCTATAATATGGTTTCTCCATTTCTGCAAGATAATTTACAATAAATCTTTTAAATTCGCAAAATATTCCATTCAGTAAGCATAAAGAAAAAAATGAGGTGTGGCCACCACACGACTCTCTTATACGTGCCTATATACGTTTCAAATTATACAAAAGTTGTTCTAATCTAAGATTTAAATACTTTTATCTTCTGAAAAAATAAAACAAAATCCTACTGTACCACTTTTATTCTCTTAATAAATCTCTACAGGATGCATACTTGGCGAGATATTCGAAAGTGCTACTCGCTAAGAGTAAAAGTTTTACTTCCGGTCCTAATTTTGAAATTTCTTTTATACAAAAATTATTCCAAATGGAGCTCTAAATACATTTGTACGCTTGATAAATATATATAGAATGCATAATTTACGAGATATTTGCAAAAATCGCTATTCGATAAGAGTAAAAGTGTTACGTCCGGTCGGAATTTTGAATTTTCTTTTTATACAAAAGATATTGAAAATGAAGTTCTAAATACTTTTATACTCATAATGTACCCGTCTAAAAAGCATGACTTGCGAGGTAGGGAGGGGGAGGGGAGGGGAGGGGGGGCGAGAGAGGGAGATTTTTTAGAAACCACTTTTTCGGTATTAGGGGACTTCAAGACGTGGACGTCTGAAAAAATTTCGAGGTTGAAAATTTTCGTCATCACATTACTTCCTTATACTACGAAAAACTAGATAGATATTTGTAGAAAGTACTAGGCTTTATCAAGCAAAACACTTACACGTTATTTCAAACTTCAATAGGACAGAATACGTGAAATCACAATTTCAATATTACAGATGTACGTCAATAATTCCATTCATCAAGTCAAATCAATAAATAAATATATTCGCAATAACAATTCTTGCTAATTCATTCAACTCAGTGCCACAACTGATATCATTCTCACATATGATAATTGAAAATAATGTCGAGTTTTTGCGTCTGCTAGATATTTATTTGTGTATGTATTTCAATATTTTTTAGGTGCCAATAATAAACAAATATACAGCAATAACAACATAAAAATATGACACATAACGGCCCGTTTTCGTAGTATCAGTAATTGATGAGGAGATTAAATTTGTTTATTTTATTGATTATATATTCGTGCCTCTTACTTTATAATTAGTTATATATAGGGACTGTTGCGCACATGAATAATCTTTGTCCGAAGCTAACTCGATTATCCAAAGGATGATTTGTGGCTACCCTCATTGGATACAGTGAGTGTTTATTGCGAAGTTGTAAAATGAATAAAGATTTAATATAGATAAGAGCATTTCCCTACATAATAATTCATACGGGTCAAATTAACATTCTAATTTATAACAAGACGGTATTTTTAAAATTAAATTTACTACCTAGGTATAACTTTACAAAAATAAATTAAAACAATTTCCAAAATAAATGTATGTAGGTATTAATAGATTATACAATAATTATATAATACTCATGTAATTAACGTGACGTCACGTTTGCTATCAATCAAATTTTAGGATTATCAATTTGACAATAAAGATGTATTTTTTAGTAATTACTAACAGATTTTATTATAAAAATAATTTGATTTGATTTTTTTTTTGTATCGGCTAGTACACATATCTATGCGAGCACCAAGAAATCAATTAAAATTTAGAATTTCATGATAAAAGAAGTGATTTTATTATATAAATATTGAGATATGCTCGATAGGAAACCTTCTAATATGAACATTAACACTGATTATTCGTTTATTTCTCCTGTTAAAGAAGTGAGGATTAGTTAATAATATTTTGAAATTTGAAGGGGTTAGAATAAAAAATGGCAATATTCATTTTATATAACACATATTTTACGTGAGTAATAAATACGGCAATATCTTATGTAAAATGAGCTTTAAAATTTGTGTTCAGAAAAACAAAACCGGCAATCTTCAACACATTTTCATAACCAAAGACGAAAATATCCATTCTAACTATTCACAATCAGTATCGTGCTCACGTGACTACCACAACTTCAGCAAGGCTGGATTATGTCAAAGTTTGCTTAACTTACTGAAAATAACATAGAATAAAAAGTGGTTTTGCATCACCTCTTGAGTCAAATTCAGCTCAAAATATCATTTGAGTTTTAATAAAGAGCAAACGCGTTTTTAATGTTATTAACAGAAGAGCGAAAGAAATTGTGGGGTGACGTTATTATTCGACTGTCAAAGAAATGTTTTTTTTCTTCGAAATTACCAAGTCAATGTGCCTACTACTTAATACATGTGTATGTATATAATTTGACGATTGTCCAGTATTTATAAAAATCCAAATTTAGCAGGAGAAAAGGTTTTTCCTATTACTGCCTAAAATATGAGTTAGGGGGCGGACACGAGCGATTGATGACTCATCGCCCATGGGCGCACTATTGAAATGTTCTATTTTTAAAGAGGTTTTAATTTTATTTATATAATTGGATAACAAGTGGCTGGTGATATATAAAATACAAAATACCTTATTATTTGTTCATTTTCTCTTCTGTAAGACATGTTCTCTTTGAATTAAGTACATCCTTGTAGATAGAAAACGTCCTTTCTACATCGCAACTGGTTATAGGTGCGTACTGGAAATATTCTTTTATTTCAGCGTATTCAGCATACACAATTGCCGCAATGTTATTAAATCTGGATTTCTATTAAAAACAGCGTCTAACTTTTACCGAAGGCCACATCCGAAGTCGCTTGGAATACTTTTGAAATTATTAATAGCCACGTCTAATGTGGTTAATCCAGTTTTTAATTTGAGATTCGATTTTCAAAATATGTGATTAGTTTAGGCAAATTTCCAAAATGTTCCTGAAGGAATAACAACTGATTTTTTAAATTTGAGGTTAGTGTTAGTTCCTTGCACTCAGAAATACTTCCAGTATCGTCATTTAAACATATAACGAAATTTTGTAAACTATCGAAATTCTCTGCATAAAAACTATTTCTGCATATGCTTTAGCAAAGCTAAGTGACGAACGTATGATATTTTGGTATTCTGTAGCGATATTTTACAGACTTTGTAATAAATTTCGGAATCATTGACAATTCATTTTCATATCAGAAAAAGTAACATAAACAACGTTCTAGATCTAAATAAATGATAACAAAAATGTACGCATATGGCATATGTTATTGAAACTAAATAACAGCAAGTATATATGTACATATTTACATTATTTGTCTTGCGAAATATAAGGTAAATATAATAAATTTTAAAAACCCCTCACGCTCCTAACTACGACGATGTAGAAAGGATTTTACTCATAAATTCCTTATTTTATGGGCATTTTTTGCTCTCATTCTCGTGCACTTCTCGGGCGTGAACGATGTTGCAGTTCCACCATATGAATTAGTGCTATTCAGTAAGTGGGTGTTGTTTACATTATTTCTTTGCGCCCTTGTAACTTCGTCGTAGTTTAAACCG
The DNA here is from genome assembly GCA_963170755.1 of Amphimallon solstitiale. Lineage (NCBI taxonomy): Eukaryota > Metazoa > Arthropoda > Insecta > Coleoptera > Scarabaeidae > Amphimallon > Amphimallon solstitiale. Next base: position 18,663,130 of record OY720680.1, read on the forward strand.
GTCATGTCCGCCCCCATGGTTCCCATGAGTTTACATCGGGTGTATTTGATAAGTTTGTTCAAATGATTTTGGAAATAACCAAACTAAAGCCTAATGGCAAATAGAAGCCGAGGCTAAAAAGAAAATGGTATCCTTCTAGGAATGTAGTGCAAGTGGTTGGCAACTGATAAAAAAGTGGATGTTGTATTTTTTGCAGCAGACCAGTGAATCGGGTATTTCACCATATCAGAAAAAAATCTAAGAGCTACAAATAACCTTAAAAATATAGCAAGTTCATAGATTATTGTGTTCTTAGCTTAATATTTGTATGCAGTGAAAACATTTTTTTTAACATTAAGTACAGTATATACGATTTTTTATAACTTATGGTTTACATACTGTACTACAACAATATCCTGCGTAATTGTCGTTTTTCTTCATACAAATATAATTACGGCTAAAGTGAATAGCTTAAAGAAGACCGTAAATTATATAGCCGTGTTTCTATTCATAATCGTTCATAATAACAAAACATAGGACGTGCATGTGTACTTTACGATTTATGTATTAGATTGCATTAAAAAGGTTACAACGTGCACATAAATGGATTTATGACCAACTATTAATTGAACATTAATGTGACATAAAAGTTCCCGCTGTGATAAAATTAACTAGAGTTCAATGTATTTTAAATCATTGTGATGTGGAAGATGTTTATAATGATCAATCAATCGTTCAGATAATAATTTGTTTGCCCGTGTCTTTTTTGGAAAATTAGTGTTTAGGAAAGTGAATTAAATAAAATATTTATAGGGATTGATATAAAATATAATTTTAGGAGTGAGTTGTTATACTCTCAATTTTATTAAAATTAAAAGAATATGTATTCTTAGCTGGTCGATAACGTTTGTACTTAGACATTGCTTTTGAGTGCTTGAATATACATGGGTCTTCGAGGTAAACACGTCTTTGGTCGAGACGGCGGTATTGGAGTGACCACGTCGACAGAATGATAGAGGATTAATGGGCAAAAGTGGCAAAGAATGAAAAGCCGAGTTCAAAGAAACCCCGGTCGATCTCCTAAAAAATGGTGCGAGAGCTGCTTCCCAAGAGGTTGAACGAGATTAAGAAGAGTAGAAGTATAAGAAGTAGTAATAGAAGAAGAAGTAGTCGAAGAAGAAGAAGAAGAGGAAGCAGAAGAAGAAGAAGAAGAGGAAGAAGAAGAAGTAGAAGAAGAAGAAGAAGAAGAAGAAGAAGAAGAAGAAGAAGACGAAAAAGAAGAAGAAGAAGAAGAAAAAGAAGAAGAAGAAGAAGAAGAAGAGGGAGAAGAAGAAGAAGAAGAAGAAGAAGAAGAAGAAGAAGAATGAGAAGATGAAGGAGAAGGAGAAGAAGAAGAGGAAGAAGAAGAAAAAGGAGAAGAAGACGAAAATAAAGAAGAAGAAGAAAATGAAGAACTAGAAGAAGTAGAAGAAGTTAAAGAAGAATTAAGCTACACATACCATTCAAAGTACACTGAATAAATATACAACATGGCTTTACCACTGGTGAAGCTATGAAACCAATTTATTGCTGTACAACAATTACATTTTAAATAAGATTTCAAATGTATAATGATTTTCACAAAGCTTTTGATCAAGTTAACCATAATTTCTATTTTGTAAAATAGATCACTATGGCTAGCTGGCAAATGTCCTATTTAACAAATCGTATTCAAAATGTAGTGATAGGCTGTTTCAAATCAAGTGATATAATTGTGAGTTGTTTGCTGACCTTAAAATCTTTCATCGCGTCTATATTGGCTTCGACTGCGGTGAACTTTAAGCGTATTTATTTAATCGTCTCTTTGCAAATGGTGAAGTGGTATAGGTCTTAAAGCCTCTAAATGTAAAGTTTTATAATTTCCATGAAAGAAAGCACCAATATTATGCCGTTACATCATCAATAATGATTTTGGGCGTCATTATCGAAAGTGAATTACGTTTTCATCTGCACATTGAAGAAATTATTTGCAGATTAAATGAAGTCTCCAGATTTCGTGCGTCATGCGACTTCACAAATATCATTGGCATAATTGGGCTTTATTATTCGTTAGCACGACCAGTAGTTGAATATTGTTCCTACGAATGGAATCCATACTTCGTTTTGCATAAATTAAATATTAATCAAGATAATTACAGTTATCAAGCTGGACCAAATTTATTAAGTATTCAGTCGCCGTTCTCTAGAAGAAGAAAAGTCTATCTCAAATTCGGCTATAACTTGTTCCATAACTAAATAAATTGTGCAAAACTGCGTTCCGTTTTAGATATTAGAGTTTCGTGTTCAATTAGGAGGTGCACAGATATGTTCTCTGTACGCTGACACAGAACAACTTACGGTTTAAACAACCCTGTCAATTAACTTGTACGGGAAAAGATCCTATAGCAAGTAAAGTAAAATATGTGTACTTGCATCCACTTATTTTCTTTAAGTTATGGTAACACTTTACTCATAGCTTCATTAAGAAGATAAAACTATTTAGAAGTTAATATGGAACAATTTTCATATAAAATATTCGAAACGCACATACGTATAAGAAAATTATTTTAACAACTCACATTTTGTCAATACTTTTAGAAAGGAACGAAATACTATAAAAAAAAGTTGTTTGTGAATATTTTACAATATAATTATAATGTGACAAGCGCAGTTTTTGTACTACTTACTTTTGTATTAAGAAATAATCATTTCATTACTTCACAAACAATAAATACTACTTATAACTTACTAAATCTTTCTACAAATTACATAAAAATCATTATACAAATAGACTTTAATAAATGTATTTCCTATTAATTACAGCTACGCTTAATTTGATAATAAAAATATTGTAATGGTTTGCCGTTTACTATGACTAGGCAACAATATGGTTTATAAATAAATTAGAGGAATTTAATTTAAAGTGTTTCTTTTTATATAGCAGAATTTTTATATTAATAAAATATTTAAAGTATACCAAAAGTATAAAGATGTTAATGTTATCAAATGTGTAGTTTATTCTGTTTTCTTCATGCATTTGCATAGATAGATGTGGCAGGATACTTTGATGCTTTGTTTTCTTCAGTCTGAAAGTAAAGATTTAAATATTACTTGATTTGTTTGTATATGTAATATAATGTTTGTGAAAACTTGTTTAATTAACAAAGTATATGAGAATAGTAATAAGTAATGAAATTTAAAAATATAAATGCAATAAAATAATGAATAGCTAACGCGCCAAAATTCAAATTCTGGAACTGTCAGATTTTGACATTTATAAAAATACTACTAGAAATGGGTATTAATAGGTAGAAGTGTAGCAAACAAACTAAAATATTCAATTGAGATTTTATATAGTAAGATATTGAAATTCTAAATAGGTATTTAAAACATTCAAAAATAATGTAGAAACTTTATTGGATAAATAAACTGTGTGGAACAATATAATTGGTAAAAGAAAATTAATTTATGATCGTCAAGGAAATGTAAAATGAAAAAAAAAAACAATTCTAATTTTTTCGGGAAAACGCGAACGTGTTTCTCGAGAAGAGAAAGAATTTCATCATTAAATACAGTTAATGTTCTTAATTTTCGCTTCAAAGAGTAATAGAAGTGTTTAATAATTAACGGAGAAGATAGTGAGATTTTATTTCAGGAAAATATATAATAATTAGAAATTTTCCATTAATATTACTGGTGGATAACATAAAAGAAGGAAGAAAGGATAAATATTTAGAACATATAGTAAAGAGGAGAGAGATTTATTTCGAACTTACCTTATAATCGGATATTTAAGAAGTATAATCCAATACAGCTACAACCATCCCGTCAGAATCGTTTAGGAGTTCCTGCATATGTATCATTGAACCAGTTGAATTGAAGAATTAATATACGAGTGAGAATTTATGGTGCACAAGTTTGTCAATCCAGGAGTGTAATAATCCGAGGCAAATAGTATTATAAACCGTCCCAGTTCGAGCATTCCAAGAACGTGTACGAGAGTGCAGAGATTTCATCCAGGTACGACAGGATAACAGTTCGAGGTCCGAGGGTTCCAGTTTGTTATACTAACATCATTACTAGAGTGAGAAGAAAGAACGCTAGAAGGAAAGACATTGAAGAATAAGAAAGAAATTCTATAATAATTATATCAGGTCGTATAAACCGGCGTTGGTCAATTCGACCACCAAACAAAATTTATCTCCTAATCGTTCATGTTGCGGATTACCTGGCGTTAATCCGACCCTACAGTTCGACCACGACCTGTACTCGTGATCGAACTGACTGGCGTCTGAGGGGGGGTGGCTAATCAGGTTAAGAACGAGGTAATAGAGTGTAGTTATCTTTGAAAGGGTGATCACTTCTTATCTTACTGCGGTTAGTGTAAGTTGTTTGAATTTGGTGTTTGTGATGGCCGGTGAAGAAGTGAAGACTGTTTTAAGTGAAAAAGGTCACGCAATGTTATTGCACAATTCATTTAAATATTCAAAAGCTCATACGAGCAAAAATGGTGTTATTCGGTGGCGATGTTATATTCGCACTTGCACTGCAAAAATTTATACAAGTGTTGCAAGTGCAAATGTTATCATGGACCAAATCGGCGAGCATAACCATGGACAATGTACCAGTATTGGAAGGCAGGCACTTAGCACCTCTGTGAAAAGAAAAGCAGTTGAAAACACCAGTGAAAAACCGGCAAAATTAATCCATAGTGAGCTAAGACATAATCAGTTTAAAATGGATGTCACCACTAAGGACATTGAATGTGTTCGGAGAAATCTATACATGGCCAGAAGAAAAATTATGCCAAAGCTTCCTAAAAATCGCGAAGAAGTGTTGACGGCAGTGAAATCTTTAAAACTGAAAACTGACATGGGCGAAGATTTTGTAATGGCTGTAAGCGAGGCAAACAATATTATAGTGTTTTCGTGTTTTACTAATTTACATTTTTTAAACTCAGTGGATACGTTGTACATGGACGGCACGTTTCAGTTTTCTTCTAATTTTTTTTATCAAATGTTTACGATACATGCTTTCAAAAATGGGCATTACGTACCAGTAATTTTTTGTTTGTTACCGGACAAGAAAACGGAGACATATGTGAATGTTTTTAGAATAATAATAGAAAGATGTAACACCCTAGATATTAATTTTAAGCCCAGTCAAATTGTTATCGATTTTGAGTTAGCGATTCACAATGCTTGTCGTTTAGTATGGTCAAGTGTCTGTATTGTCGGCTGCAGATTTCATTTGTCACAAAATTGGTTTAAAAAAATTCAAAACTTAGGACTTGTAGCTGAATATAAAGATAGTACATCTGCAATCGGTAATTATTTAAAGTTATATTTCGGGATCCAGTATTTGGAACCCAGCCACGCAGTAGACTTTTTCAATAATGAATTACATTATTTAATGCCCCATGATAGGAGAGTTGTACTGTTTCAAAATTATTTACATAACAACTATTTTCATAACGGGGCTGCATTTCCTCCTAGCCTGTGGGCTGGTGGTTGTCATTTTCCACACAGGACCACTAATGCCTGTGAGTCCTTTCATTCCAGATTCAACGCGTCGTTTTATGGGACACATCCAAATATATTCGTCTTCACAGACACTCTTATAAGTTTTCAAACGGAAAATTATGTGAAAATTAGAAGCGTTCAGTCTGTAAAGTGCCCACGAAAGAAAGTTCAGGACAAAATTCTTTACAGACTTGAAAGATTAGATGAACTCAGTAAAGGGACCATATCTACTTTCACTTTTGTCAAATCTATTTGTTATAATTATCTACCAAAAACAATCTAAAATGCACTTTTGTGATCTCTTGGTTTAATTTTTTATTAATAATAATCTTATTATTATTTGTACACATATCTGTATATTTTATATTTCAGTTATTTTTGACAAATTTATGTATGTAAATATGATAATGGATGAAATTTTAATTTTGTATTTTAAATTATTTTGTAAAAACATATTATTGTGTTGACCTATTAAATTTTATTTTAAATCATTCTGTTTACTTTAATCAAATTTAAGTCGTATGGAAATATGATAATGGATGAAATTTTAATTTTGTATTTTAAATTATTTTGTAAAAACATATTATTGTGTTGACCTATTAAATTTTATTTTAAATCATTCTGTTTACTTTAATCAAATTTAAGTCGTATGTAAATATGATAATGGATGAAATTTTAATTTTGTATTTTAAATTATTTTGTAAAAACATATTATTGTGTTGACCTATTAAATTTTATTTTAAATCATTCTGTTTACTTTAATCAAATTTAAGTCGTATGTAAATATGATAATGGATGAAATTTTAATTTTGTATTTTAAATTATTTTGTAAAAACATATTATTGTGTTGACCTATTAAATTTTATTTTAAATCATTCTGTTTACTTTAATCAAATTTAAGTCGTATGTAAATATGATAATGGATGAAATTTTAATTTTGTATTTTAAATTATTTTGTAAAAACATATTATTGTGTTGACCTATTAAATTTTATTTTAAATCATTCTGTTTACTTTAATCCTTTACCTGAACTAATCCCCCCGAACGAAAACCGTGGTCGAATTGACAGGTGGGATTTAAGGACCCCCTGTGGACGTGGTCGAATTGACATACGCCCGTATAAACATTGGAATTAATTTCGGAGTTAAAGTAATATTTATTGCATAATTTCTGTAGAGAAATTATAAATCGTTGTAATGATCGTGTGAATTATTGTATTTCATCTTTATTAACAGTAAATCTAAATCTTTACTTTACGATATAAAATCATAATCTCAAATAAGAATTTGTTTGGAAAGCAAGAGGTTTTTTAAAATAAAACTACATAATTGAATGACAAAATTTAGTTTACCCGAAATATTAAGGTTCTGCTTATAAATACTTTATTAAAATTCTGTAGAGAACAGAAACAAACAGGTTTCAGATATTGAATTAAATAATAGTAAAGGTTCATACTTACGTTATTGCATTTATAACCATTGTAGTCAAGTGACAATCTCGTATTAAATTCTTCTCATAATGTTGATTAGACGTGTTGAGGAAAATTTCCATATGTGTACTTTTGATAATTGTTTATAAATTTCTATAATCACTTTTATATAATTTCAACGAATTAAACAAATCTATACTGATATTTTCTTTTATTTGGCATAGTAAAAAAAATGATTATTTTGAGTGGAGTAGGAAAATAAACAGAGACGCTTATAACATTAACCTAAAAGGAGAAAATATATGTCAGTAAATGTAAATGGTATAAATGGCTAGTGAAATACATACCTTGTAATAGTTTTGCTAAAAATTGATGTAATTAATCCGAATAGGTACTTGAACAATTATACATAGTTTTGGTATTATTTAATTGATATGATTTATTAATTTTAAAAATCGGTAAAAAAGCTATCATATACGTTTACTGAACATATTAAGATATAGGGAACTGCTTTAATTATACAAGCCACTGAAAGTCAGCAACCCATTTAGCACATTTAGTAGTTGCTTAAACATATAGATTACTGATAGTCAGCAACCCTATTAGTACAAGAATTTTTGCTTATTAATTTGTAAATTTTTTGAAAGTTATAATATCTGAGCTAGTTTTTGGGATAAAAACATATAAAAGATTTTAAAGTTAATTTATTTATCTGAATGTCATGATACTCTATATTAATTAAGAGTATTGTCACAATATATAATGAATATAATTAAACTGCAAATAAAGCTATTTCTTAGAAGTCAATTACTGGTTTAATAAGAAAAGAATATAATTTTTTCAAATGCATCTTAATAAATCCATTTTCTATTAATTACAACACTTTACACCACATATGTTGATAGTTTGAAACATAAGTAATACTTCAAATAAAAAGAACATATATTTCACAGTTGTCAATAACTCACAAAATAATTTGAAATAGAATTTTTTGTTTGTGTTCATTTACGTATTTTAATAGATGCATTGCTTACTGATTATTACAAACCTTATTTTAACTGAATTAAAAATATAACAAACATAATTGAAATACAATTAAAACATACAGGAGAAAATAATTCATAATAATAGAAAATACGATTTATATCATCTGTATTTGCGGATTTTAATATGTAAATAAGCACCTATATATAAAACTAAGTTATAATCATGACCGTTACGATAACAAATATGCCGTGTCTGTACAAAATAAGGCCCGGAATTTTCTAAATTTCAGTATTCAAATATTCATTTTGATAAATATTTAAATATTCGAATTATTCGAATATTCAAATTATTTAAATATTCATTCCAATATTTGAATATTTATTAGTAATTATTGTTTATGTTATCCGATGTTTTGGCAATCACTTAATAAGGCTGTTTATTGTCGTTATGCACAAAATTGCAACAAAGCGAAAGGGGAAAAATTATATTGACATGATAGGTACCTATGACTTTACTTACTTTCATTAAGGACTCACATATACCTGGGTAAATCGGGAAAATCGATTTTTCAAAAAGGTGCTCATTCCAAAGTACTATCCTTCCAGTGTCTATCTTGAAAATTTCATAAGGAAATTCGCAATTATGACGAAGTTATAGCGTTTTGTAAATTTGTAACTGACCGGGTAAGCAACGAATAACGGTCGGGGCGCAGGTAGACGCGAAACAGTATTTTCAAAATCGGTACCCGAAATATCTCCGCAACTACTGGACCGATCGGGATCAAGTTTTGCACAGTTATGCTTCACACAATAATCTAGTACTTATCGAGCCGTTTTTTCGATATTTGGCATAGTTTTTTTTTGTCATAATTACTCAACAATTTTAAGGCGAAAAACCGCCAATTTTATTCAAATGACTGCCATGACCCGAAAAAATTGAATTCGCAAATTCCGGCTTGATAAGTACTAGTTCTGTCTATCTACTTTAAGAAAATAGTTTTTGTTTTTTTTTTCAAATAAGAAATGGCAGAGGCACCTCTGGAACCGCGAACGCTGTCGACAAAAACCCAACTCAGGAAAACGACTGTAATTTTTTTACCGTTCGAAATTTTCGAACCCGATTTTCACACAATTTATAATAAATGCCATACTTCAAAATGTATATTATGGTTTTTAAAAAAATGCAGTTTTATACACGAAAAAAAATCTTAAACGTGACCCTACTTTTAGGAGCTCAGGTATATGTGAGCCCTTAAAATTGATTACTCAAAGGAAATAATATATAATCTTACGAGGCAACTATCAAGAATTGAAGATACAAAGCACATTTAAATTTGGCAGGTACATTACATACTACATATTAAACACACAAATAAAAAAAAACAAAAATACACTACTAAATTATGCGCTAAGAAAACACATTTTCCGGCTTCAAGCAAGAACGTTTCGCCGTTACAATGTTAAGGGCTTTAGTAAAAGCCATTTCTGAGAGTGTCGAAATAAATGGTGGGGATGCAGAGATATCGTTTACCATATTTTGATGGCTTTGTATATTTTTTTCATTGTTTTTCCACCATTGTAACGGGCTCATGTTTTTTGGTATACAACATTCAGAAGAATATATGTATATCGACATCATTGGCACAATTTACTTGTTCATTGGGGAACAAAATATCCAAAGCGGATTTTTTTTTGCTGGATTCATGTTACTTTCATCAAATTCAACTTCGTTTTGCAAGATATCGTTTAGGTGCCATTTTGTTTTAAGCAGAGATTCCAAAAATCTTTCCTTCTTTTTAAACATTGGATCTAAATATACTAATGTCAAATATTCCAATTGGTGAAACACCGATAACCAAAACATTACTAGGAAAGACTTTTGTGAACCTTGATTGAAATTCCCGTTGCAAAATGCAGATTTCATTTCTTTTATCTCGTCTGGTTCATTCTTGTCAGTCTTTGAAATGAAATTTTCCATCAAAGATTTCAAAATGGCCATCACCATTGAATTCGTCGGTTGTGATTCCCATGACAATAAAGTTGTAGCCAACTGAAAGGGTTCCAATATTTGATCAATATTTTCAATGATAGTCCATTCATCCTCAGTTAACATTCAATGTCCTGCCTGAGCTCTTGTGGTTATTGCGCTGATAAATGCTTCATGTTGTTCCAGTATCCGTTTCAACATAAAAAAATGTTGAATTCCAACGGGTCTTAACTGACTGGTTGAGTTTATGTTTTTCTAAACCCAAATGAATTTGTTTGTGAATTAAAGCAGTTGTCATGATGTTAGAATGCTTAAAATGGCCAACAATATTGCTGCATTTGCCAATACTGCTCCCACAATATTTGCGACATTGTCATGTACTTCTGCCAAACATTTTCTCCTTATAATCCCATTCGGTCAAAATGTTCTCAATTTTTTTCTTCAAATTTCGTATGGTGTGTCGTTCCTAGATTATTTCAGTGGTAATGTTACGGGCTGCGTATTCCCAGTTTGGGTTTTTTATAATGAGCAATTATTATGATGTAAGAATCATTTGCTCTAGAGCTCTAACAGTCGGTTATCAAAGCAATATTCTCCACATTTGCATTTCTCAGTTCCTCAACATGTTTTAAAGGAAACATATCCTTATCTGCTGCATATTAATTGTGTAGCACATGCTCTCCACAGTATCTGTGAATATATCAGAGACAACTATACGGAAGTTGATAGACTTGTATCCGCTTTTAAAAAAGTTTTCAGAAAAGCACCATCGAGGGAAAAACTTCCATCTTTGTCACTGCCTCCCTCGCCAGTAATAACTAGATGGGGAACATGGTTGGAAGCTACTAGTTTTTATGTAGAGAATTTCGATAGTTTACAAAATTTCGTTACTTGTTTAAATGACGATGCTCGAAGTATTTCTGAGTGCAAGGAATTAACCCAACTCCCAAATTTAAAAAATCAGTTGTTATTCCTTCAGGAACATTTTGGAAATTTGCCTAAACTAATCACATATTTTGAAAATCGAATCTCAAATTAAAAGTTGGATTAACCACATTAGATGTAGCAATTTATAATTTCAAAGGTATTCCAAGTGACTTCGGAAGGCCGGGGACAATGACACAAAGTCTAACTGCTAAATACCCTGAAATAAAAGAATATTTCCAGTACGCACCTATAACCAGTTGCGATGTAGAAAGGACATTTTCTATCTACATGGATGTACTTCATTCAAAGAGAACAAATTTTACAGAAGAGAACCTTGAGAAAGTATTGATAGTAAATATTAATACTCCTTTACTCGACTTGAACTACAAAATGAGCAAATAATAAAGTGTTTTGTATTTTATAAATCACGATCCAATTGTTATCCAATTACATAAATAAAATTAAAACCTCTTTAAAAATACAACATTTCAATAGTGCGCCCATGGGCGATGAGTCATCAATTGTGTATGGGGACAATGACACAAAGTCATATTTCATGAACTTTCAAAAAAAAATGATTTGCGAGATATTCCTCAACAATTATTTTTCGATAGATCTAATTTCGAAAAATGCTTTTTGTAAAAATGTCGAAATCTGCAGAAATCTCGATGTCGAAAATATTCGTCATCACAGTACTAATACCTGTTTGTTACATTTAGAAATTGGATACGATTAATATCAACTTTTCGAATATTTAAATCTGAATATTCAAATATTCGAATAATTTCGTTTTGAAATTATTCTGAGTTGATATTCGAATGTTTCAATTATTCGTATTCGATTCCTGGCACATTACTACAAATGTAAAGATTCCGCCGGCCGGCGGAACTCTCAGTGTATACGGGCAAGACCGCCGGCGGACATTTAGAAACAGAGTTTAATAATACATTATTAGCTAGCAATAAATTTCATATTTTCGTAGATCTATTTAATTTTGCAGTGAGACGAGCTGTTTATATTTATCAATATTTTAGCATTACGTTTGTCACTGAAAACCATAAACAAAAATCAGTAGGTATTATTGTATCAAATCTTACATTTACTTACTCAATAATTGCTTATAACTCTTTATTGTCACAAAATAAATAGATTAGGTGAAGAATTACTAGGAAAAATCGATGTTATCATGAAAGAAATCGAACCGGTTAATACACAAACGTGTAAAACTGGATAAACAACACAATAAAACATTATTATTCAAATGTTAGGAAATTGCAATTAGTAATAGTACTCAGTTCTAATTCAAATATATATAAACAGAAACAAACATATGCAAGTATAATTGTACATTTATTTGTAATAAATTTATATACATTTCAATTAATTGAGTTCAGATATGTATCATTTTGTATTACATACAACAATTTGATCGAATACCACAATTCAAGCTCCTAATTAATAATATCGGTCAATTTCCACACACATCCTGAATAGGGAGGTCGAATCGTGTCGATTTTATAATGAAAATACCCCTGCCTTGCGGGCTGTCGGGTTTTCTGTACTTGTCAAATTAGAACGCCTCTCGTTATTGTGCAACAAATATTCGTAAATTAACCCATAAATTCAGAGCTCTTACGTATTAATAGATATTTTGCTATACTAATATTATGCCTTTGGTTAACGCTAATTTGATAAAATATTACATGTATTTTCTTCTACTTCCCTAAAATATATATAATTGATCCTCCTCCACAATAATTATATTTTCCTTAAACAAAGCCATAAGAGTAAGAAATTAAGCAATATTTGAGAAGTGTGCTCTAAGAAAAAGTAATAGAAGTTTCTCAGGAAATCTTGAAGTTTATAAGGTTTATAAGAATGAAAATATAGCAGATATTTTCTAAAAAAAAATGATATTACGTTATAAAATATATAATATATTGAGTACAACGTGCATTATTCTAGGAAAACATGCCATTTAAATTATAAGTACGTTATCGAATTTCGTAATATTAACGATAATACATATCTCCATTTGTTCATTAGTTTCATATAAACATAATTCTTTTGAAGTATTTTTTTCGAGGACTGATCGTATTCTAAGAATTACATTTTGAAAATTTCACGTAAGGTAATTCATACTGAGACAGGCGCTGATACAGCCCTAACAATAGACTAAAAATCCAATCAGCCTTTCATGTTCGGGGTTGGACATCAAAAAAGTCCGGGCAATTGAGCAACATGCTCTATATACTACCTCGTGTAACTCCGACTTTTGTTCTAGCATCTTAGTGTCCTCTACGAAGGGCACTACCTTCTTCAGCAGAATTTTAAGTGCTCTTGTAGTCGTCAATAGACTTTGCTTGAAGAGTTTCTGATAACTCAACTTCTCACAGGTCAAAATTACTATAAATATCTGTGTTGTCTTGATATGGTTGAATCGTTTTGGCCGACCCGGCCAAAGTACGAATTGAAGACGACGATTCAATGCTACTACAAATTTCCATCAACCAGAACAATTTTAGAACAATAAAATAAAACCAATTAATTAATATTTCAAGATTCCGTTAGTAAAATGCTCCTACAAGAAAACCAGTTACAAATGAAATATTATAGAGTAAAGCTGTTAAATATTGCTTTTCTATACCACTATTTTATTTAATACTTGGCTATTCTGTGTAGTAGGCAAGCATTATTGACAAACTTATATAGTTTGGAAGACAATTATAACAAGCCTGTTGCCTTCTCTTCTAGTGACTTTCCTATACACATTCCCAGGTTTTTCTAGTCTTTTTTCTAATATGGTCATTTCACATGTTATCCTTCTGCGTTATTCCTTTCACTTTTCTTAGAACTTTTATTTGAGCTACTTGGATCTTACTTTTTTGTCTCGTCACTTTCCATGTTTCTCATGCATAGATAAAAATAGGCTTATGCACTGCTTGATGAACGTTTATGTTAGTTTTTAGAGATATTTCCTTTTTATTTACAAACCGTTTGTTTATTGCCTAATGTACTTTGTATGCATTTTTGATACATTCTTCTGTTTATTTACTTATATTGTTTTTCAGTTTCTGCTATGGTTAATCAAAATATTAAACGTGCTTTAATTTTACTTCATTCATTTATATATTTAGTGCCTGCTGTTTTTCTGTTATAGCCATTGCTTTAGTTTTCTTAGTATTAATTTTCATGTCACACACTTCTATTATTTCTTTCCATACATTAAGATTTTTCTATAACTCTTTTTCACTCGCTTACTCACTTACTACCGTTTTGTAATCTACAAACAAATGCCGTATTTTTTCATTTCATTCTTTTTAAATTTGATCAATAAACACTGCAAGGAAACTAGGGTTCATTCCTCCACCTTGACTTAATCTTTCTTGTGTTTTAAATGTTTCCGAATACATGATACTTTCTTATACGTAGTATAAGGAAGTATTGTAAAGACGAAAATTTTCGACCCCGACATTTTTGCAGATGTCCACGTTTTGAAGTCCCCTGATACCGAAAAAGTGGTTTTTAAGAAATGTCTGTGTCAACGTAAAATAAAACAACAAATTTGTTTAAAACAAATTTAAATTTTAGTTTAGAACAACTTTAGTATAATTTGAAACGCATACACCTATAAGAAAGTCGTGTGGTGGCCACACCTAATTTTTTTGTAATTGATTATATTTGTCATATTTCTATGACTGTTTAAAACTATGTTCATTTTTATGTTTACAATTGTTTGCTCTAATATATCCCACACCATTGTTCTTGGCACTTTATCGAAAGCCCTTTCTCCGTAGCGAAAGGCCAAAAGCCTTTTTCTCTTTTCAATCTGGTCTGGATATCTTGTTGAATGGTAAATACGAGTACGTATATGATGTGGTACTGAAGACTTCTGCTCTTAATGAAACCGGTTTGGGATTCTTCTAGTGTCACTTCTGTTATCAGTTTATCATTTAAGTTCTATTCGTATAATTTCATAGCAGCACTCAGCAATATTATTTCTTTGTAGTTATTACTTTCTTTCTGTGTGATTTGCTTTTATTTTCATAAGGAAGTATTGTGGTGACGAATATTTTCGACCTCGAAATTTTTGCACATGTCCACGTTTTGAAGTCTCCTGATACCGAAAAAGTGGTTTAAAAAAATCTCTCCCTCTCTCTCCCTATCCCGCTCCCCCCCCTCTCCCTCCCCACTCTCTCTCTCTCTCTCTGTGTGTGTGTGTGTGCGCCTGTCTCTCTCTGTGTGACCACGATAGCGGTAAAACCGCCGGAGCTATCAATTCCAAATTTTGCATCTACGAGTATAATTTGTCCCTTGAGATCTGATTAAATTTTCAGTAAAATCAGCAGACCGGAAGTAGCAGTTTACTTCAGGGAAAAAATCGAATTTTGCCAATACTTCGTCAACTACTAAGTTTAAACAAATTTATAAAGAATTCATATGTACTTAAAATTAAAATTGAGAACAATTTTATTTAAAAAGTTTTTCAAAATTCTTACCGGAAGTAGGTCTTTTACTCTGATCGAAAATCAGCTTTTTGCAAATATTTTGCAAATCATGCTTTTTAGACAGGTACGTTAGGAGTATAAAAGTATTTAGAACTTAATTTTCAATATCTTTTGTATAAAAAAAAATTCAAAATTCGGACCGGAACTAACACTTTTACTCTTACTGAACAGCACTCGTAAATTGAGCATTCTGTATATATTTATCAAGAGTACAAAAGTATTTAGAGTAGGATTTGTAATATTTTTTGTATAAATGAAATTTCAAAATTCGTACCGGAAGTAACACTTGTACTCTTAGACAACAGCACTTTTTTTCCGAATATCTTGCAAATATGCATTCTATAGTGATTTATTAAGAGAATGGAAGTACTTAGAATAGGATTTTGAATAACTTTTGTAAAAAAAATGCTTAAAATTGTATAGTTTGAAACTCTCATATGTATAAGAAAGTCGTGTTGTGGCCACACCTCATTTTTTTTGAGTATAAGCAATATTATACCCGTTTGCTAATCTGTTGGTATAGTTTCTTCATTTCAGGCTTCACTCAATATATTTAACAGTGCTTCCATTCCAGTTGTTCTCCTATTTTTAATATGCATTTCCAATGTTATTTTATCTTATCCTGGCGCTTTTGTTTCCTTATAGCTTGACTCATTTCTTCTATGGCTTTTCCTTCATCTTTTCTTTCTGTTAGTTCACTTTTATTTATTTCTTCTGGCGTTTCGTGTACATCATCTCCCCCTGGTAATAATCTTAATTTCTTTTTAGATACGTTCGATTATGTTCGCTAGGAACTTAGGCATCTAGCTCTCCTAGTTCTAGCTTAGTATCGCATTGAAATTAAGTCAACTTCCATTTTCTTACATGTCCTGCTACAACTACATCTACAGCCGAAGTAGTTAGTAGCTTCGCATGCTTTAAACTTGAAGTTTTCGTTAGAAGCTTTAATATACTTCATAGATAATATATTTAGCTTCTGGTAAAACAAAGCAAGGTAGCAGCTCATTAAAGAAATTATAAATAAGGGATATTATGGGCACTTGACCTTCAATAAGTGATCACGTTAATTCGTTTCATCGTGCAGCCACTTTCGTAAGCAGCCACTGTGAAACTTTAACCGTATGCCTTACCACTTTCAGTGAAATTTCCCTTTTAGATCACAGTTTGTATGTGTGAACTGTAATCTAAAGAGGAAATACCACTAAAAGTGCTAAAACATGGATTGCAAATTCATTTATAGCATAGGAACTAGTATTTACCAATTCCTATGCTATAAATATGATAATAATATAGCTGGAGTAATTCCTAAAACCCGTTCGTTATCGAAATATTTGTAAAACACTGAAAGCGTTTACTTGTAATAGGTGTGTTTAATTCAAGAATGTTCACTATAAGATTGTGAATAAAATTAAATAATGCTTTCCATTTTAAAATATTACTGTTTCTAATATTAAAAGTACAATATTTATTCAATTTAAAACTTTCTTTTGTAATTTTAAGAAAGGATACATTTTATTGAAATGAATATGGTGGCGATAAATAATTTTTTGCAATTAGTACCGTAATCATACCATTTATTTCACTAGTGCTGTAATAGGGTCTATTACAGCACTAGTTGCGTAATAGAAATGGAACATTTAAACAGATTTATTTTAAGTTGGTCACATTGCAACAGAAATGGAGATGTCAATATGACATTTTGTAAGCAAGTTTGAGGTTTTTATATTGAAATTCATTGTAAGATTTGATATTTTTAATTAATCTTTGAAATAGTACAACTATTATAAACATTTATATTAACGTTTGAATTATCTTTCGAAGTGATAGTGATACCGTGTACAGTAGAAACATTCTGTTGAAAATTATCAAAAATGTGTCAATTTTAAATTAACTTGTCAATTTAAATCTTGTGCCAAACCAAGGTGACAACCGCCACAAAATTTCCCTTGATTATCAAATTTTTCTCGTTTTGCTTTTACAAAAAGAGAAATTTTAAAACTAATTGCAAAAAATAGCATAAAAGACACGTTTCATTTGACATTAAAGCACTCATTCAGTTAAGAAACTCGTGGCTACGCCACTCGTTTCTTAAACTCTGAATTCGTACTTTGAAACGTCAAAATGAAACTTGTCCTTTAATATACTATTAGCTAACAAGTGCTTTTAGAAAATGTTTCTGATGTTACTACATTCTTTTCCTACAGAATATTAATTCCTTCAGTCGATAGCAAATTCTAGCTAATCATGCACAGTAATTCATTTTAAAAGTAATAAACTGTTTTGAAGTAATGAATATTCAACCATGTGAAAAAGTAAACTATAATTATTGTTATCTAATTTCGTATTGAATAATAAGCATTTAGAATGATAAACGTCTTTTACTCGATACGGTTTTCTAAAATAATACGCACAATTATAATAAGTACTCATGAATAATTTTACATTGTATGAAACTTTAAAAATGTAATAAATTTTCTAATACAAAATTCTCAACAAATTGTATCAAACATTGTCAGCTTTTCACATGGAAAGCTGTATTAACACAGTTTAAATTTCCACACTCCACATTCTGTCCGTTTTTATGGATACACACGGTTATGAAACGCGAATGCCCTCTTGCAGATTTTAATCAAAGATCGCACACTCCTAAACAAAGGGGCTACCGTTACATATGAATGTATAACATACACTGATATTATCGTGTATATACCAGCCTATAACACACATACCATGTATGTATATATTGTTGCTATATACAACGATGTATGTCAATCTTGATTGTATGTATTATAACTATTTGATATTAGACTTTTTTGGCAATGTTACATTATGTGGTATAGTATATCTTATATAGTGCGTTTCGAAAGTTTGGAACTATTAAAATAAAATTCCAACAAACAGTTTTTGAGAAAAACGCTCGGACAGGTCGATTTTGGTTTTAAAAAACACATCTTTTTGTATCAACTAAATTTTTCGATCGTCTTTTGTTTGTGATTTATGACGTCATCGAATTTTTTTTTTATATTGCAACTCATATTTTTTCCGATGGATTTGGATAGAGCTTGAAATTCTGAATATAGAAAAATGTACAAGCATGACGACCCAGACCTTGATAGTTTCTGTAATAAGGGATCTTAAATCCTAAAAGAGGGAACTATCACTTTTGACGCATTACTCTATTACCAAAATGGTACTATACTTAAGTGAAAAGAAAAGACTAGAAATTTTAATGATGAAGGGATATGGAGACAGATGAAGAACTCAAGATGAAGTTTGCGAGCTCTTTAACAATAAGTATCCAGAACTGGAACCAATTACAAGAACAGCCGTATCCAAGATTTTAAAAAAATTTGAAGATTTCGGGCATATAAGGGATCTCCCTAGATGTGATCAATCAAAAGTTTCCGAAGATGTTCAGTTAGATGTTCTACTGGACCTGCGAGAAAATCCCCATAAAGTCACACAAGAGGTGGCTGCAAATTATGAAATCAGTAAATCTTCGGTGTGGAGGACATTAAAAAAGTATAAATGGCATCCCTACAAGGCAGTTTTAGAGCATGAACTTAATGAAGACGATCCGGATCGCTGTATGGAATTCTGCGAGGATATGATGGCTCGATGCACAACCCATCCAGAATTTGTCAGTCGAGTATTATTTTCGGACGAAGCCACGTTTTGCCTTAATGGAGCAGTAAATCGGCAGAACTGCCGATACTGGGCTCCCCAAAATTCTCATTGGATGAGAGAGGTCCACACGCAGTTTCCACAAAAAGTTAATGTTTGGGTGGGAATTGTTGGAGATCGAATTTTGGGACCATTTTTCATAGAAGGGACGTTAATGAGTGCTAAATACTTAGGTTTTTTGAGGGATGACCTGACACTCGCTCTTGCGATGCTTTATCCTAATGAAGAAGATCTAGACTTGCCAAATAATAACTTATGGTATCAATAAGATGGAGCGCCTCCACATTATTCGTTAAATATGCGAAATTATTTAAATCAAGTTTTTCCCAATCGTTGGATGGGTAGGAGGGGGCCAATTGAGTGGCTTGCACGGTCCCCCGATCTTACCCCACTCGATTTCTTTTTGTGGGGCTACCTTAAAAGCAAATTTTACTTCAATCGGCCAGTTACAGTTGACGATTTAAAGAACAGAATTCGGGCCGAAATTAGAGCAATTCGTCCAGAAACCCTCCGGGATGTTCTC
The DNA here is from genome assembly GCA_963170755.1 of Amphimallon solstitiale. NCBI lineage: Eukaryota > Metazoa > Arthropoda > Insecta > Coleoptera > Scarabaeidae > Amphimallon > Amphimallon solstitiale. The sequence continues at coordinate 18,682,693 of OY720680.1, forward strand.
ACAAGATTTCGAATATCGCCTGGGATATTGCCAAGAAGTAAATGGGAATCAGTTTGAACATCTCATTTAGTATATTTATGATAATTAGATTGCTAACTTGCCCGTTTCTGCAGTAAAATAAAAAAAAAATATGTAAAAAAATTATTTATTTATTTATTTATTTTTTATAGTTGAGTTGCAATTAAAAAAAAACGATGACATCATAACTCGAACGCAAATGGCTATCGAAGAATTTAATTGATACAATATGATGTGTTTTTTAAGACTAAAGTTGACCTGTCCGAGGGTTTTTCTCAAAAGCTGTTTGTTAGAATTTTATTTGAACAGTTGCAGACTTTTGAAACGCACCGTATGTATAATTATTCTTGTTCGACCTCAAATTGATTTTTCAATTTTATAAAATTTAAAATTAAAGTGGCTAGTACTTTCAGAAAAATATCTTTAGGTTTGTTCCAACATAAATCACAAACTAGTAAAGAGCAATTTGATTGATTCTGGCTTGCTTATGATTTTATGGCGGAACAAAGCTTTTATAATTTTGAAGCTGCTCATGCTATTTTAAAGAAGTAAATATACATATATCAATACGCATGCCTAAGGTCTGTCAAACTAAGGCTGCTTGGTTTTTTATAAAATTGATTGATCGTTTGCACTTTACTTAAGGAAGGCAATTCTATTATAAAACAAAAGTAATACATACTGTTATAAGGAGATTTCTATTTATTCCATCTCTTTTTGAATTAAACCAATCTTTTTCAAGATACTTAATATTTTCGACAAAATTTCAATTTGGCAATGTGAGAAACGAAATGGTCATGTTTCGAAAATAAAAAAAATATTTTTTTTTAAAGATAGCTAGCGCAATGAAATCGTATAAAATTTTATTTATATTTATACAAACTGTTCAAAACCCGAAAGACTAAATTATCAAAACCTGATGTCAAGTGGCATGGGTACTGGTTTTATCCAAAACTCAGTTATCTGATGTTATTGTGATACCGCACATAAAAAAAGTAAATACCTATTTGTATTTAAGTGTTCATCATTAATATGTAGCTGTTCACCCTTGATTATCAATTAATAAACAATGTACATACACTAAAGCTAACTTTTGTTGGAAGTTTCCTCTCTAGTGTAGAGCGAGAATGTCAAATGGTTGTTTCTTCGAATACAAATTCCATACTTGAAAAATTCTGATTCGTCATATTAAACTTTCATATCGAGCTAAGAAGCGTCGTCAAGACTAGTAAAGTAATCTGGATATCTGGACACAAATTGATCGAGGGCAACTTAAAAGCCTATGAACGCATCAGAGGGGGATCATAAACAACACTTACTGACTTAGAATCGGCTCTAGAAGTACCAAACAGCACGAGAAGCAGCCACAGCAAGGCAAAATCATGCTTAGGAATTTATTGGTCAACCATGTAACAAAAAGGTTGAAGATCTACTACAAATGAGCACTGATCGGCGGCGAACTATAAATGCCTCCTGACCAATCATGTACCTGTAAAACTGCATCTGAATAAGATGGGTCTCATAACAAGGACGTTCACTGCAATGTCAAAAGAATAAAGAACGACAAGCAGACGAAGGTCAAGGTTTAAGTTCAAATTTATGGTTTAGTCGTACTTGAATAACCACTCAAAAACAAGGCAAGTCAAGTGTGTAAAATGGTAAATTGATGACCCAACATTCTTCGAGAAAAGTAATAATTCTAAAAAGCAGCAAATGTCAAAAAAGTTAAAAGAAAATTAGAACAAAAATTCAACAATAAGCAAGTAAAATTCGAAAGATAAATAAATAAATGTACGCAAAATTTGTTTACACATGTGAAATAACGTTTGCATATTGTAGAACTTCTAACCAACTAAAGGAAGAACTGCGCCAAGATTACTAAGCCATAGTTTCGAAAACCATGAACTCTAAGTCATTTGAATGTATTGCACATTTTATGACGATAAATGTATGTATTAGAACATAATAATAGTACAAAAAGTGTGAGACAACAGCGTCTAATATATCACAATTACCGACCGATATAAATGGATGTTATCCAAAATATATGGAAAAAATTAGAAGATAATCTGTAAAAACACAATTAAAACGATGTTCTATCAAAACAAAGAAATATGTTACCATAGTATACTTCAAAAACGGTAGTAGGGCTAACGCCAGCAGAAATCTCTAATGCAGTGTCAATATTATCGAAATACTACAATACTGAAGAATAAATAATTGCATCATATAAGCTGTAAACTATTTTCTTACTGCATTACAGCCTACTACTCATGGGTTCCAAAATCTTGTTAGCTTGCCAAGAAACACTGACGCCAATTAGTGTAGATAGTATATGTAAAGAGTTAAAAGGCGTTGTTACTTTATCTGCACGCCGTTGGAGAGGAATGGCTGTCCTATACAAGTTGTTCATTTCAAAACTTCCTACCCTAAATTTCTGGAAATCTGGAAATCTATGAAAAATTCCCTGAAACACGTCAGAAGGATTATTGTGCAGGGCCATTTAATGCAGAATACTTTTTCTTCTTTATGTAGTTACTAATTAAAAAAAAAATGCATGTTTTAGGAAAAGTTTTATACCGATTTTGCGTTCATTGATTCAATTTTTGTAACAGCACAATAAAATAATGTTCTACACGAAAAACAGGCATTAATTTATAGAACCGAAAAACAATGTGCTTGACGAACTGTCGCATCATTTAACGAAAGGCATCCGGATAAAATTACATCTCATAGATATGTCCTAAATCTTATTAACAAATTTACTCAGACTGGATCTGTTGCAAATGTAAAACATAATCAGCTGAGGTTTCAAATGATGGCTGTTGTATTTACCTCTCCATCTCAAAATGTATAAGAACTTTGGTCACAGGATTAATGTAACCCTCAGTAGAATTCAAATGTTTTTGAAAATGGACGCCGCAGTTTTGAACAACGGCTATACCATTGTTTAGCGATCAACGGAAAACATTCTGAACAATTATTGGATTGAAATTTTCTGCAAAAAATATTTGAATTCTTAAATAGCTTCAAAAATAAAAATAAAACATATTAAGCAGTTACAATGTCTTAAGAGTAATAGATATTTAAGCCTAAAACAACAAAAAAAAAAAAACAAAAAGTAATCAAATGAAAAGATTTTTTTGTACCAGTAGTAAAAAATCATAGCATTTTTACACGTAACAAAGCGCCACGAAATGACATTTCACGACCTGGAACTAATAAGAGGTAAATAATGAGGCCATTATTGACCTAGGGAAATAATGAAAACAAATCAAACGAATGCCGCAACCATGCACTCATGCTTGTAGTAGTAGTAGTATGTCAAGTTGTGAACCGTCAAAATAAATAACTCTATTTTAGGCACAATTTTAGGTTAACAATACCAGAATTATAATATACGTTTATTTAGCAATTGCTATTAATTTTATATTTTCTAACAATACTTTGTTGTTTACATGAAAAAAAAAGCATTTGTCTATTAATACATAAAATATGTATGATAGTATAATATGGAATCAATATATCACCTAACTATTACAGATACAAATAATTATTTAATTCATATTGAAAATTCCTGTATATATTGCAGGTGTGGTTGCGTAAGTAGATGTAGGTAGATCTTGTAACATACATTCTATATTTTTTTTATTTACTAGGGAATCTTCGATATAATCTTTAGCTACAAAGTGGTTCCATTATTACAAACTTTTGAGACGTACCATTTTTGCTATTGTGGATGTGAATAACAATTAAATTATCTCTCATGATGACATCAGAAATTAATAAATTGCACAAATCATCCTTCGGCATGCACCAGCAACACCAATTACAAGACCAGTCTACAGAGATATAAATTATCAATAATTTCAAAGTATTAATATATAAACATACTATCTTAGTTGCAATGTAACATATGTCGGGTACCTCAGTAAAGAATTTTATAATTTCCTCGAGTAAATACTAATGATTTTTTGGGCTTATAATTTTAAGTTTTTCTTTTTAAAAAGGCAACTAATTTAAAATATTTTGATATGTTAATATTCTCTTTTAGGCCAAGTGTAGCTTTCAACATTGAATATTGCGCCCATAAAGTCGAGGCTTTTTTATTTTTTGAATATTCATGAAAATAAGCCAGAAGTACGTTTTCAGAAGTTACTACTGTATATTTGGAATTATACCATTTTTTAAATTCTGTAAATGTTTTCATGTATAAGTGATTGTGATTAGATTTATGCGGAAGCAAGTTCTCAGCTGCCTGTTCTGCAATCTCGCGCATTTCAGGTGGTGTACATCTAAACTCTTTAGACATTATAAATGGAATGAAAAATAATCTAAAAAATACTTGACTTTTAGTTTCAGCATTTACGTCAAAACTTATTTGTAAACATCAAAATATAGCCTACTTATTTGTTTACATGAAGTTTTATTACAAGGGCATTCTTACATATATGAGTAAATTTATTCATAATTATTAAGGTTTTAAGGTCCAATTAGACTACTGGTACAAAAAATAGTATACATACTACGGTTGAGAAGACTATTATTGCCCTTGTGGCTTAAATTCCTCGGCGCTTTGCGCCTCGGAATTTAATCTCGCCACTCGGGCAATAATAGTCATCTTCTCAACCTTAGTATGTAATATACTATTTTGTACCAGTAGTAAAAAATCATAGCATTTTTACACGTAACAAAGCGCCACGAAATGACATTTCACGACCTGGAACTAATAAGAGGTAAATAATGAGGCTATTATTGACCTAGGGAAATAATGAAAACAAATAAAACGAATGCCGCAACCATGCACTCATGCTTGTAGTAGTAGTAGTATGTCAAGTTGTGAACCGTCAAAATAAATAACTCTATTTTAGGCACAATTTTAGGTTAACAATACCAGAATATAATATACGTTTATTTAGCAATTGCTATTAATTTTATATTTTCTAACAATACTTTGTTGTTTACATGAAAAAAAAAGCATTTGTCTATTAATACATAAAATATGTATGATAGTATAATATGGAATCAATATATGACCTAACTATTACAGATGCAAATAATTATTTAATTCATATTGAAAATTCCTGTATATATTGCAGGTGTGGTTGCGTAAGTAGATGTAGGTAGATCTTGTAACATACATTCTATATTTTTTTTTATTTACTAGGGAATCTTCGATATAACCTTTAGCTACAAAGTGGTTCCATTATTACAAACTTTTGAGACGTACCATTTTTGCTATTGTGGATGTGAATAACAATTAAATTATCTCTCATGATGACATCAGAAATTAATAAATTACAAAACTCATCCTTTGGCATGCACCAGCAACACCAATTACAAGACCAGTCTACAGAGATATAAATTATCAATAATTTCAAAGTATTAATATATAAACATACTATCTTAGTTGCAATGTAACATGTGTCGGGTACCTCAGTAAAGAATTTTATAATTTCCTCGAGTAAATACTAATGATTTTTTGGGCTTATAATTTTAAGTTTTTCTTTTTAAAAAGGCAACTAATTTAAAATATTTTGATATGTTAATATTCTCTTTTAGGCCAAGTGTAGCTTTCAACATTGAATATTGCGCCCATAAAGTCGAGGCTTTTTTATTTTTTGAATATTCATGAAAATAAGCCAGAAGTACGTTTTCAGAAGTGACTACTGTATATTTGGAATTATACCATTTTTTAAATTCTATAAATGTTTTCATGTATAAGTGATTAGATTTATGCGGAAGCAAGTTCTCAGCTGCCTGTTCTGCAATCTCGCGCATTTCAGGTGGTGTACATCTAAACTCTTCAGACATTATAAATGGAATGAAAAATAATCTCAAAAATACTTGACTTTTAGTTTCAGCATTTATGTCAAAACTTATTTGTCAACATCAAAATATAGCCTACTTATTTGTTTACATGAAGTTTTATTACAAGGGCATTCTTACATATATGAGTAAATTTATTCATAATTATTAAGGTTTTAAGGTCCAATTAGACTACTGGTACAAAAAATAGTATACATACTACGGTTGAGAAGACTATTATTGCCCTTGTGGCTTAAATTCCTCGGCGCTTTGCGCCTCGGAATTTAATCTCGCCACTCGGGCAATAATAGTCATCTTCTCAACCTTGGTATGTAATATACTATTTTTGTATGCATGCATCATAAACCAATCAAAACACACCCATAAGCGTGCATAATCGGACCTTTATCGCACGGCATGCGTATAAAGGTTGCTTGGTAACAGCCAATCCCAAGCGTTTAATAGTCCATTGAAATGTCAGGAAATGTCAAATGACATATAGGTACATGTCACTCGATAATATGTATTGGAATTATTGATTTGGTTTATTTGGTTTGTACCGCATTTAATATCGTATAACACATTATTATTTTATTGTAAACTATCAAATTAATCAACAATTATGGTCAATTTTATTTCAAAACATGTAACATGAACGGAAAAATTATTTTAAATGAATATTAAACGTACAATTTTGATTATTCGTTATTGTTAAGTGACTTGCAGCATTGCTTATTTGTGTATTTTCAACGTTCTTATCAGTGTTAACAAATGTGTCAGATCCAATATTGCCTCCTTTCTGAACAGCTCCAGCAATTAATTTTGAAACGCCTAATTTGTTTGTGATAAACTCTTCAATATACCCACTCGCTGTCGATGAGGATTTCCAACCCACTTGGCGTTTCAACTCATCGACATTCATCCCTCCATTAGCCATAATCGTGGCAGATGTTCGTCTGAAGGCATGACCTGTGTATTTATGAGCATTTATGAAATTTAGATAACGTGCTATAATGGAAGGGCACTTTCCAAAGGTATTAATCCCAACAACTTGTTTTATACATAGTCCTTGAGAATATTTTAAGAAAACTCGATCTGTACTGATATGCTTTGGACGTAGTGCAAGATATTTATTAAATATCTCGGCATACTTTATGTTGGAATTATCTACTACAGCAAACGTCCGGCCTTTTTCTGTTTTTGACGGACGAATACAAATTATCAGGACAGTTCCTTCTTTTCTTATATCACTCATAACCAGATTACACATTTCGCTTCTTCTGCAACTACCAAACACTCCACAAATTGCTACAACTTTTAAAAATAAAAATATATTATCTGGAGCCTGACTAAAAAACTTGCATAAATCTTCTTCCGTAAAAACCAAAGATTTTTAGCTTCTTGACCTTTGCCCACTCCTTTCATAAAGGCATGGAGTTTGTGATAAGATGCTAAATCGATTCTGTTTTTAACCCTTAGCATAGCTTGCAGTTTGGAATGAATGCACCAAAGTGACGAAGCTTTATAAATTCTGGACATTTCCAATATATACGCTAACATTACTGATTCATCAATATGTTCAGTCTGTTTCTGCTCCATCCATAATAATAATTTTTCGTACTCTTTATAATATAAATGCTTGGACATTGCAGGTATTAAACTTAATTCAGCTTCAGCAGCTAGTTTTTGAATTTCTGTCGACATTATTAATACAACAATGATGTTTAATAATTAAGTGAAATGTCAAATGACATAATATAGAGACATATGTCACTCGATAAAATGTATTGAAATTATTGATTTGATTTCTTCTAATTAAAATTATTGTTGCATTTATACTAAAAAATATCGTATGACACAGTGCATAATTAGCTTTTAAAGCACTCGTAACGTTAAAGCCACTCCGCTTCGCGTCGTGGCTTTAAACTCGTTACTCGTGCTTTAAAAGCTTGATTATGCACTAGTGTCATAATATACTATTATAAAAATCTTCAAAACGAAACGATCAATTTTAAAAAAGTAAAGGCCAAAATGTACTGTTCCAAAAGCCCTTTAAAATGACGTATTACTCGATACCCCGTTCCATTTAAGTTTTCTAAGGTGGTATCTCCCGGGGGGCAGGGGGTTAAAGTGGGTGAGTCAGTATTTGTATCAGGAAATGGCCCCCACATAATACTTCTTACGTGTTTCTGGGAGGAATTTTTCGTAGATTCCCAGATTTCCAGAAATTTAGGGTGGGAAGTTTTGAAATGAACATCTGTATATTATATTCACAGCAACTAAGCTATTGACCATTGTGCGAACTAATTTTTATTTACCGTAGTAGATTCGAACTTACTAGGAACGATTTACACATTTCGCATAGTGATTTTAAATTATGTGAATTTATCTTCAAATACATTCGAATATAATACTGCAAGTCATATTTCAGATAAGAGCCTTTATAAGTTTTTTTTTATTTTGCACTTATATGACCTTCATTCCGAAGACACGAAATAAAAATAACATTGCTTGTGTTTTATATGTTCAATATAATATGAAATAGCTTATTTCCCAAGGTTTTAAGACCTGTCATTTTGAAATTATGGAGCATATAATATCATGTTTAGCGGAAGTATCAGTAACTTTCTGTGGCCAAATTTAAATAATTAACAATATAAATATGTCCCACACGTAAAATTAATATTTCTCTAAACAAGATTGATTTAATATATGCCAGATATTTTACAGAACTCATCAATGTAAACACGATTTATTTCAGGACCATATTATTTCAAGGTAAGTAAAAATAAACTTACTTCACAAAAGTTTAAGAGTTTCTAGAAAAAACTATTGTGGTATTCAGGTAGATTTCAAGATTGAATGACATGAAAACAAATTGAAGGAGAATTATTTAGTAAACTGTGGTCGAGAATTGAAAATAAAGTATCTACCGTTTCCACCTTAAATGTGTATATTATTTCATTAAAAATACACTACGTAAGTTAGACAAAGTACATCATTTCTTAGTATAGGAATATTAAGAAATATATGTTTCGAGAAAAGCGAAAATTGTTGATATGGCCGATAGCACAAAATGAATGTAAATAAATAATTTAAGGTATTTGTTTGTATAATGACTCAAGGAGGTCTAGGAACTCTAAGACAATGTCGATGATGAATTACGTATATTACAAGTTTTGTAAGTGATTATAATTTTTTTTGAATCACCCATTTAGATACTGTATATTTTCTGGTAAAACAATGAATCTGATTTTCGAGTCATAAAACAAAGGGTTGACCGTGCAAATAATATTGTTTACTAAAATATACGTATGTCCAATAATTATAATTATGGGAAACTATATTGCTAATTTAAATAAAATGAATCAGTACTGAGTCATATTTTTAACAGGTGTGTTTGTTGAAAAATATTGCAGCGTGATTGGGTGTGAATATCTACACCATTAATGAGAGTCATTGAGAAACGAAAGCTGTTAGAAAGAACTTGACTTTGAATTTAAGAATATGTATGTAGACAAATGATTTTGTTGCTGCAGATAGATGGCTAGCGTGTAAAATTTTATTTTCCTGATATTAATTAATATTATGAGCGTCTTAATTCTGGTAGATGATTCATGTAAATACAAGTATTTACTTGTATTTACATGTTCTTGAGAAAATGTTAATAAAAGACACAAACGTTTCTTTTTTTAACAAAGAAGCTTCATTAAATAAATAACTAACTTTGTATTTATGTATTATCACCATGCCAGATAGACTAGAATTTTCAAATTCCACCTATAAATGTAAACAAACATATAGACATATGTCAATAAAATTCTGAAAACAAAATAAATAGATATTAGAAATTTCAATGGATTAAATGACAATTTTTCTGTAAACAACGCTTTAAGTTGGCATAATGTAGATTTACCAAGTCTTTTTTAAAAAAAAATAATTAAACTTGGATGTCTACTTTTGTATATAATAATTTGTATAAATATCTTTCCCGGCAGTTATCTATTGTTATTACGTGACCTTTCAGTATTAAAATGTATGACGATACTTAAGTCGTAGCTCTTTTATAACCCAATCATATAGTCTACGCATTATCTGCATCCAATTGGCTTACGTCAACCAATGATATGCAACCATACTGTTGAACAGATCATGATAGCAACATTCAAATATGCTTAACTCTAATTCTCGCATATTCTTTCTAGACCACTGCTTGCATGTGCTTCCAAATATCCCTGAGGCACAAAATCCAGGTTTGCTTCAAGCAAATGAAACTGTATATATTTTTTAAAAAATGGGGCTAACTTCCCACGTTTGAATTTCCTTTTTTTACAGTAAGTTTTGACCTGGAATCTGGAACCACCGTGAAAATTTTAATTTTCGCAAAAAAGGGGCTGACATCATTCTTATAGCTTTCGTTTTCCCTTATTATCTCGACTGATTTTGATCTTCTCTTTGAAATATTTTGGAACACTTTAGAACAAACCTAGAACAACCTAGAATAATCGTCAGAATTTCAATATTAGAAATAAAAGGCGGACTGGCGGAAAATCGTTTTTCCGATTATCTCGGCCAATTATGATTTTTTTCTTTGAAATACTTTTAAACAATTTAGAACAAGCGTAGAACAACCGTCAGATTTTCGATTTTCGAAGAAAGGGGGGCTGGCGAAAAAATGTCGCCATTTTTCTGTCGATTATGACTTTTGTAAAATACTTTAGAATTGTTTAGAACAAATCTATAACAACCTGAAACATCCGTCAGAATTTAGATTTTTGAAAAAAAGGACTTTTTACTTTTGGATTTTCCAACATCTTTTGATATATAATAGATACAGCTTTTATGTATTGGAACAATGTTTAGAACAAACCCAGTACAACATGGAGTAATTAATCATCTGAGATTCGCTTTTCAAAAAAATGAAGACTCGAAAAAACTCTTTTTTCCCCATTTAGCTCGGTCAATTTTGAATTTTATTTCGAGATTCTTTGGAACAATGTTTAGAACAACCTGGAACAATCTTCAGAATTTCAATGTTCGATAAAAGGAAAGCTGGGTGAAAAGTCGATTCTTCAATGATCTCGGGCAATTTTACCATTTTCTTGAAATACTTTGGAACAATTAGAACAAACCTAGAACAACCTGGAACAACCGTCAGAGTATTGATCATTTGAAAGACATCCCTTTCTCGCAAATTATACATTCCACATGGAGTTATTAAGCGTTTCTCGGTAGACAGAGCACCTGACTAGCGATTCGGAAGTCATAACTTTGAATTTCAACGAAGTGTAAGTTTTGCAATTAAATTTCAATAATTAAATTATCACGCAGAAAATTATAATTATAATGTATAAAATTAGTTTTCAAATAAAAACATTTCGGACATGAAGTAAGACTTAATTTTTACAGAAATAACAGTTTTTGTGAATATCTCTCAAATTGGTCAGTCTACACAAATTTATTAAGAGCTTAAAAGTACTTAGAAATTACTTGAAAATAATAATCTTGCTACTGTTACTATTTATATATGTATATTTAAACTAACTTTTGTGTAATAAGATTTTTAAAATTGGGAACGGAAGTAACTCTTTACTCAAAACAAAAAATAATTTTTGCGAAAATTTCAAATTATTTGGTGAAAGCAACTTTGTAGACAACAAATATATTTTAAAGTCATTTTGGAAAAAGCTTTGACGAAAATTCTTTAAGACATGCGGACCATACAGGTGAAATCCTCACTTATTTTTCTTTTTATTTTTTAAAATTAAATGTTGATACCTAAACCTAAACCGAGTAACAATTGGAGAAAATATAAAATATGTAACAGTTAATATATTTCCCTTTCAAAATGTGTATTAATATCTCAACTACAAGTTGTCTAAGTTTGGTTTTATAACTTTTTATTCCATTAAAAACAAACAGGAAAGAAAGGAAAAGTAAGGTAAACGGTTTTATGTCTTTTGCGAAATATTTAAGAGCAAAATAAAACTAAAACAACATTCTATTACGAAACAAAGATCTATTTTTAAAATATAATTATATATTTTAATGAATTTTCAAACCTATTGCTACGTGTGTTTTTGTATTGGATCACGTGCGATGTAAATTTTATTGTCAGTGCAGGTGTATCCAATGTTAATATACATCCACGTTTTAAGTGACATTATGTGGGTTCCTGTAATACTTTCCTTATATCGCAAAGTGTATGCATTAGTTTACATTTGACGTTGAGCTTCTAACATGAGCAACGGATACATTCGATTGTAACACATAGTAATTTGCAGGACAGGTGTTCTTGAATACCACACTAAGGTGTAGGTACGGATATATCTAATAGTTTTTTTTACGAATGACAATCATCATTAATAATTTACTCATCCGCTAAGACAAATCAAACACGTGTTAGTCTCTCGATTTTTCCGGTTTAGATAGTAGAGAAAATACTATTTTTTTCACTCCATGTTGTTCCGGTGGTTTTAATTTTCGGTGTAGTAATTAGTAGGGCGCGGACATGACCGGTTTAAACTACGACGAAGTTACAACCGAGCAAAGAAATAATGTAAACGACACACGCTTACTGAATAGCACTAATTCACATGGGGACTGTAACATCTGTTACAGTTCGCCCGAGAATGAGAGCAAAAAATTTCCATAAAATAAGGAATTTATGAGTGAAATCCCTTTTTCCTCGGTGTAGATAGGAGCGTGATAGGCTTTTAAAATTTATTATATTTACCTTATATTTCGCAAAAGAAATACAATTTTCATTCATACTTAGTTTCGTTTTTTCATTGTTTTGACTGTTAATTATGTACTTCGCAATTTTCTTACTAGTCTATTTAATACCGGTTTATTGAATCGACTTCTCCCAATTATCTAGACGTAAATATGCACTGGATTTCCTCTAGTTTCAATAACATACGCGTACATTTTTAGTTATCATTTATTTAGATCTAGAACGTTGTTTATGTTACTTTTTCTGATATGAAAATGAATTGTCTGTGATTCCGAAATTTATTACAACGTCTGTAAAATATCGCTACAGAATGCCAAAATATCGCACGTCCGTCACTTAGCTTTGCTAAAACATACACAGAAATAGTTTTTATGCAGAGAATTTCGATAGTTTACAAAATTTCGTTACATGTTTAAATGACGATGCTCGAAGTATTTCTGAGTACAAGGACTAACACAAATCCCAAATTTGAAAAATCAGTTGTTATTCCTTCAGGAACACTTTGTAAATTTGCCTAAACTAATAACATATTTTGAAAAACGAAATCTCAAATTAAAAGATGGATTAACCACATTAGATGTGGGCTATTAATAATTTCAAAAGTATTCGAAGTGACTTCGGATGTGGCCTTCGGCAAAAGTTAGACGCAGTTTTTAATAGAAATCCAGTATTAATATCATTGCGGCAATTGTGTATGCTATATACGCTGAAATAAAAGAATATTTCCAGTACGCACCTATAACCAGTTGCGATGTAGAAAGGACGTTTTCTATCTATACGAAGATGTACTTATTCAAAGAGAACAAGTCTTACAGAAGAGAAAATGAACAAATAATAAGGTATTTTGTATTTTATAGGTCACCAGCCACTTGTTATCCAATTATATAAATAAAATTAAAACCTCTATAAAAATACAACATTTCAATAGTGAGCCCATGGGCGATGAGTCATCAACCGTTCGTATCTGCGCCCTAGTAATTAGTTTACATATTTGATCCTTCTTATGATATACAGGTATGTGATACAGTACTGAACGAGAAAGTTGAAGAAATGCATAATAATAATTATATAATCCTTATTGTCCTAGATCATTCGATATGGACATGATCAAAAACACAAGTAAACAAAACATTAATACAAAAAAAAACAACAACAACAATAAAATAAGTAAATAATTGAAATGATTTAATAAAAAAAATTAGAGGCTTTGCTGAAAATTATACTATATAAACCTTAAATAAAGTAGAACAATAACTACATATATCATACATGAAGACCATACGGGGAAAACGAACAAGTCACATTTTCGTAGTTTTGAGATAAACGCAATTAAAATTTTGAAGACTTATAGTGTTCTTGGTGAATATAAATATAGTCTGACAATTACGTCGAGACGTCTGTAAAAGTATTGACAATAGTATATTTGGAAATTAACTTTATTGTATAGCTTTTTGGCTAAAAAAAAACAAACAAAAACACGTTGGCAAATGGAAAAGTGCAACAAGTTCACATTTGTTCCAGCTCTCCTGGAAGTTTATCTAGCTGAAAAACATCCCATTAATGTTAATTTTATTGCTATTACTGTTTGCTCAGCATCATCATCGTTGTCTCTGTCATTTCCAGAGAAAGGCAGATTTTCATTGATTTGGATCAGAAAGAAATACCTTTAATTCTTTCAATTGATAAATTTTTTCTTGGGTAATCGAGTTTGTTGCTTATATACGTTTTGTGGTTTGTAAACAACGTGTTTTTACGTTAGTTATAAACTCAGGCAGGGTGATGGACTCAGACCATTACTGTTCATAATTTACATGGATGACACCATCAATGAGACCAGACAACGGACTATGATAATGTTCATAGGCTATAGAAAAATGAAGAGTGTTGAGATCACACACTGTACTTTTGCCGATGACGTGGTGATTATTTCATATAGCGAGAAAAATTGAAAGAGAATTTAGAAGTATGGCATTCCATACTTCTAAATACTTCTTGTATTGGAGAAAAAAGGAAAGAAATTAAATAAAATGAAAACAAAGGTAATGATGGTAGCAAGAAAAAGAGAATATATGAATACATGTATAGATGGGACAAAACGCTAATAGGATGAGCAGAGGGTTTACCAATAAAAAAGAAATAACAAAAAGAAAAAACAAAAATTAAAGTGTACAAAAAAATATATAGGTCTGTTACTCACATATGGGTGTGAATCCTGTGTACTGTCAGCAAGACAGAAGAGCATGTTGCAGGCAGCAGAGATGAGATATCTTACAAGAGCCAACGGAGTGACAAGAAGAGATATAATATGAAATGAAAAGATCAAGGCAGAGCTTGAAATCATTTTGGTGCATGAAAATTAAGTTCATGGGGCAACCTGCAAAGAATGGAAAAAAGTGTTCCAGTAAAGATTGTATGGGAGCAAGAAGTCCAGGTAAAAGAATTAGAAGCATGCTAAGACAAATGTGGGAAAAAGCAATTAGAAACATTTTGCTCAAAAGAGGCAAGCCATAGACAGAAGCAAAAAAGACAACGCTGGATAGAAAGTAATCCTGCCAATTTGTGTATGAGCAATAAAGAATACAAACCCCAAACCCCTAAGCACTAACAGGGGATATGATTATAAATATTCTTTTTTTACATATATAAAGATTATCTACTAAATATACAGATACCACTGCATAGAGTTACTTGCATACCACCTCAATTAATACAAAACTCTTCTTAAACTCCATTATATGAATTCCTTACGTTAAGAGTGCGCGGGTGTTACAAAGTTAAAAAAAAAGTTTCTTAATTTGTCTGGTCTGTAATGAAGACGTTCTTTTAAAAGTTTTGTAGGTGTTTGGTCCATTCAAAAAAAGTCAACAACTTTGAAGGGAGTAGGCTTTACTAGTGCATTTTTGAACACTTCCAACCATTGAAATGGGATCTCCACCTCACTCCACTTGTTTCATAAGGCCGAAATGCTTATCAATTTCCATATAGGAATGACCTATAACTGGAAACGTATTTGTACGCTATCAAATCTACCACTGTAGTGAATCAAATAATGCAAAAACCTAGATATTGTATAATTTTTGTTTTGACTAGCGCAAGAATTACAGAATATTTCAAGATGACGAACAGTGGCAGATAATACTTTAACACAAACATTATTTAAAAGAGAAAACACATCATCTGCACCTTTTTTAGCAATCGATTGCGGGTCAGTATAGAAAATTACATCATTGCATCGTAGAAGATGGATATTGAAGCTAATAAAGATCAACTGTTTTTTATAGTATACATCATTTGTTGTTATATTTGGCGTTGGAAGATTTTGGCTAAATCCATGGTTATAGCTTCAAACTCTTCACATTGGATAGACTTATTTTTTGCAGCAGGCTTCCTTTTATAAAAAGTGCCCGCTTTAAGCTTATGAAGTTCGTTTTCAGTGTTCAACGTGGTCAACTGTTGTTCCAGATTGCACATCTCGGTTTTACTACATGGCAGGAGATTTTGTAAATCTAGTTCCAATGATCGTGCTGAATGTTGTTCTATAAATACTGCAGGTGTCTGGTCGTGGGAACCAGAAGCTAATATTAAAATTATTTACAAAAATTCAAAGTCTCATTGAAACTTTTGGCAGAACATATTTTGCACCTTCTTCACATTTAGATCTTAGGGCAGATAAAGCTTTTCAGTTTTTTTAAAGACCACAGTGTGATTTTCGCCCTTTAAATGATCTTATGTGTTCCTGTACATATAGTTAACAATTTCTAACTTAAACGGGGACGGTTTTGATGTTGCCCCTGAAGTCAGAACAACTGCTCCATTCTTGTTTTAAATACACTGTTAAAGTAATTAACCGTCGATTTGTATTTTCATGTAGGCTTTTAAAGTCTATTTGACACATGTTTATTTCGTTTATTTTATTATTACTGTCCAAAACTCTTACCTAAATTTAAACTATAGTATTATTACCGAGCAATTACCTACCTCTATTAATAAAACCCACTTTGGAATAATTAAAGACGGAGAATTACACGTATTAACAATCTCGGCCATTTTCAGGTTTCGCTTAGCCCATATGTTTAAAGTTTAAATAACAAAATTAGCTGATCTCGAAACCTACACGTCAATGCCTATTACTTTAGGACTTGGATCGGCGTTTGATTCATCGCGTGCACATGGGTGGGTTTTTCCAGGGATATGACTTCAAAACAAGGAACTACACAACAAACTTGGAATTTTTAGATTAGATCGTTTTTAAGGTGTACTCTTCATGTGAACTGCAGATATTGCAGTAGGAATTTTCAATGGTTGAATAAGATATATTTCATTCGGTAGATATTGGTGCTTGCAGTGGCGAACTAAGCATGAAAGTCAACCGGTTAAAATTAAATAAATGTAAAAAGTATCTGTGTGTTACGAAATGCACCTTGAAGTCATATTTTACTAATATGTTAAAGTAGAAGAAATTAGAATGTGCATTTTGCCTTAGCTTTAGAGAGGGAACAGGAGGTTATGAAAATGTGAGAATAAATATTGTCATCTTTAGCTTTTCCTTAATTCTAATTTTCTTTTCTTTACTATATTTTAAAAATAGTCATTATTCAAATTAGTGCTCATAAGTAATACGCAATAGTGTTTTTTTAAACATCTCTACAGTTACGTTACAAATGATTTATACACATTAAATCAGAATTAATTATTGTGAAGCTATATTGGATGAATTTATGAGAGAAAGATATCTAATGTACATCATTATATTATTGAGAGCGGGCTCTTTAATGAACGATAATGAAGATAATTATTGCGATGAGATTAGCATCGTTTGCATTTACTTTCAATTAATGCTTCAATGAGATGGTTGCTAGGTTTAATTATATTCTGCTGATATTTTCTATACTTTTAACGTTTCGAATTTTAAAGTGATCAAGTAAATAAAGTACAATGAACAATCTGATTTAAAAATACAAGCTTTAAGAATATAATTGTGAAAATAAAAGTATAAAATATATTCATGTCAATTATAAATCGAATATTCACTTCATTTCACTGTTCAAATACGACAGAATTCTCTATCGTCAGAATTGAGAGTGGTTAAGGTTTAGAATCTATATATGGTGTGAAAGTGTAATAACATTTAAAAAATGTATAAATAGATTGATCTTTTTTACTATTAGTTATGATGATTGAAACGTGTTCGTCGATTCACTCTGTTTTAATACACAAAATATTTGTATTTCAGAATTACAGACAATATTTTGTTAACATATTTGCGTTTGAAACACTTATAGTAACTAATATAATATTTTTATATTGTAACTCTTTAAAGTCATATCTTATTTACATTACAGAATTGTATGTGCCAATCAGTTTATTTACTTAGACATGTAAATGTTCGTAAGTAGTGAAGCTTCAATATTAAAGCACCAATAACAGAATAAATTTTAGTTAATTTTTCTAGACAGGGCTAAGTATTGGGAAGCTAGTTGTAGTAACTATGGTTAGAAAAAGGCACTAAAGTTTATTCTGTTATTAGTGTTTTAATATTAAGCGTTTCCTACTTTCAAGCACTTATACAAAGTAGATAGATAAATGGTAAATATAATACTATAATGCATAATAAAAAAATATATATTTCTTAATGAGTTATAATTAGAGACCGAACACGAGTGGCCGATGACATCCCCCACGGGCGCACTGTTAAAATGTTGTATTTTTAAAAAGTTTTTAATTTTATTTATATAACTGGATAACAAGTGGGTGGTGATCTATAAAATACAAAATACGTTATTATTTGTTCATTTTGTAGATCAAGCCGAGTAAAGGAGTATTAATATTTGCTAGCAATACTTTCTCAAGCTTCTCTTCTGTAAGTAAGATTTGTTATCTTTGAATGAAGTACATCCTTATAGATATAAAAGGGTCCTTTCTACATCGCAACTGGTTATAGGTGCATACTGGAAATATTATTTTATTTCAGCGTATTTAGCAGTTAGATTTTGTGTCATTGTCCTTATACACAATTGCCGCAATGTTATTACATCTGGATTTCTATTAAAAACTGCGTCTAACTTTTGCCGAAGGCCACATCTAATGTGGTTAATCCATCTTTTAATTTGAGATTTCGATTTTCAAAATTTGTGATTAGTTTAGACAAATTTGCAAAGTGTTTCTGAAGGAAATACAACTGATTTTTTTACTTTCTTATACGTAGTATAAGGAAGTATTGTGATGACGAACATTTTTGACCTCGAGATTTTTGCAGATGTCCACGTTTTGAAGTCCCCTGATACCAAAAAAGTGGTTTTTAAAAAATGCCTCTCTCTCTCTCTCTCTCTCTCTCTCTCTCTCTCTCTCTCTCTCTCTCTCTCTCTCTCTCTCTCTCTCTCTCTCTCTCTCTCTCTCTCTCTCTCTCTGTGTGTGTGTGTGTCTGTGACCACGATAGCGGTCAAACCGCTGTAGATATCAATTCTAAATTTTGTATTTACGTGTATAATCTGCCTCTTGAGATATACCGGAAGTAGTACTTTATTTCATCAACTACTAAGTTTAAACAAATTTATAAAGAATTCATATGTACTTAAAATTAAAATTGAGAACCATTTTATTTAAAAAGTTTTTCGAAATTACTACCGGAAGTAGGTCTTTTACTCCTATCGAAAATCAGTTTTTTGCCAATATTTTGCAAGTCATGCTTTTTAGACAGGTACGCTACGAATATAAAAGTATTTAGAACTTAATTCCAATATCTTTTGTATAAACAAAATTTCAAAATTCGGACCGGAAGTATCACTTTTACTCTTACCGAATAACGATTTTTTGCAAATATGTCGTAAATTATACATTCTATATATATTTATTAAGAGTACAAAAGTATTTAGAATTGGATTTGCAATATTTTTCGTACACATGAAATTTCAAAATTCGGACCGGACTTTTATTCTTAGCGAGTAGCACTTTTTTTCGAATATCTTGCAAAGTATGCATTCTATAGCGATTTATTAAGAGAATGAAATTACTTAGGATAGGATTTTGAATAAGTTTTGTATAAAAAAATTCTTAAAATTGTATAGTTTGAAACGCTCCTACGTATAAGAAAGTCGTGTGGTGGCCACACCTCATTTTTAATTTGTGGTTTGTCTTAGTGTCTTGCACTCAGAAATACTTCGAGCATCGTCATTTAAACATGATCCACCTGGTTCTTACTGGCGAGGGAGGCAGTGACAACGTTTTTCCTTGTAAAGAGCTACTCTCAATGGTGCTTTTTTGAAAACATTTTTAAAACCGGATACAAGTCAATCAACTTCCGGATAGATGTCTTTGATATATTCACAGATTTTGTGGAGAGCATGTGCTACAAAAGTAATATGCAGCATATAAGGATATGTTTCCTTTAATAGTCTGCTTGTTTCTAACATATATGCGGCACTGTCACTAACAAAGAAAAGTATTTTTTCCTTGTAGGTACCTGTAGTCCGAATGAAGCATTTTGTGTAAATTCTCGTTAGTGGTTTTGGCAACTGTTTCCGCATCAACTGTATTTATAACCTTAGATGCTACTACATTTGAGTTATATGGTATAGAACATTTTCCACACAGCGTCCTAATATTTAAAATTAAAAAAAAAAATTGATAAAAATTATTCTAAATCCTATTCTAAGTACTTCTATTCTCATAATAAATCTCTATAGAATACACACTTTGCAAGATATTCGAAAAAAGTGCTACTCGCTAAGAGTACAAGTGTTACTTCCGGTCCGAATTTTGAAATTTGATTTATACAAAAAATATTCCAAATGCAGCTCTAAATATTTTTGTACTTTCGATAAATATATATATTATAGAATGCATAATTTACGACATACATATTAGCAAAAAATCGCTATTCGAAAAAAGTAAAAGTGTTATTCCGGTCAGAATTTTGAATTTTTTTTTGTACAAAAGATATCGAAAATGAAGTTTTAAATACTTTTATACACGTAATGTACCGGACTAGAAAGCATGAGACCTAGGAATTTCGAAAAACTTTTTTAATACAATTTTTGTCAAATTTAATTTTGAGTACATTTAAATTCTTTATAAATTTGTTTAAACTTAGTAATTGACGAAATATTGGCAACACTCGATTTTTTCACTGAAGTAAACTACTACTTCCGGTCTACTATTTTACTGAAAATCTAATCAGATTTCAAGAGGAAGATTATACATTTAAATACAAAATTTGGAATTGATAGCTGTAGCCGCTTGACCGCCATCGTTGTCATAAACACACTGACAGACACGCACACAGAGAGAGACAGAGAGAGAGAGAGCGAGAGAGAAAGAGAGACATTTTTTAAGAATCATTTTTTTGGTATCAGGGGACATCAAACCATAGACTTCACAATACTTCCTTATACATACTAGGTATAAGAAAGTAAAAACCGTATTTAATAGTCAAGCAAGAGATAATAAATAAGCTCTTATGAGTAAATGTAATCGAATATTTAACATAATGTATTCTACTACAGACACAAAAAGTTTTATCCGGTGCATTCCTATTGGACCAGTATATATTTAGTATTCATCAACTCCGAAATTTAATGATATACACTGTATGTATACTTAAATATTTCGAGGTTGCGTATTTTATATACATGCTAAACAAAATTACAATAATTAAGTGCAATTTTAGAAAGCATAAATCGTTATGCCTGTATCTAATTTCGCCTTCCTAAGAGTAACATAAAGTGCTTTAGCACGCCAAAATTAAAGTATGATAGCTTGTATATGTTCTACACTTTGTATATACTATTTGTAATGTCTAAGCAATGTAAACATACCGACGCAAAGATCAAAGTATTATTTCATTAACTAGAATAATAGTGAAAGATGTTTAATTTTATTTAAGGTAATAGTATAATAATATATCCCAAGTACCACTATTTCTTAAATTTCACGTAAAATACTCATCGGAACTTCCAAGAGCAAATACATGTACAATAAATATATATTGAAATGTGTTGTTTATTTCTTAAATATCACGCTATTGAAAGCAAAAACATTACATTAACAAAATATTTGGAAAGTAGTTCTCCACAAAACCACTCAGCGTTATCTCGTGAAACAAGCACATGTTTCATTAACACGTAGTCAGACCGCCTTTAAAGACATTTTTAAATTATAACAAATGCAAAAGTAAACTTGGAGTGTGTCCAACTTCTGAGGATTACTCATAGTAGGTACCTAAAGGACTTTCAAATAAAGATAGTCAAGGTGACGCACGCTTCTCATGAAGTATCAAAAAGGAGGATTACCTTTTAAAATAGTTAGCAATACATACAGAGAGTATTCAAATATATTAATACATTCTAGAATAAATATACCTACATAAAATGACACTACTTTTAAGGTACAATACTTATAGACTACGTATATCACGATACCATTAGTTAAGGAAGTAAAAAGTATATTTGATTTAAATTTACTGCTAGAATATAGTGAAAATGATATCTTTTATTTATAATTTAGAGGTTAGAGGAATTTGTACTTTTTAAGATACGAATTATTGTTTTCCAAAATAGCGTAAATAGGTAATATCCCCTCTATTTGTGTCGATATAACGATGAAACGCAAGTGTTTTAATTGATGTCAACAACCCTAACGGCATCACCCCCCCCCTCCTTGCATTCAAACTGCAACCGCACTTTGTTGGTCGAAAACTGTTGTAGGTAGCATTTCAAATGCAGTAATGATACACAATATGCTGGGAAATTGCTAAATTTGACATTGTATTTAAATGTACTTAAATGCAATCAGAGTTGCATGTAAAAATGTCGAAAGAATTATTGAGAAATTTTTCTAAAAATAGCACTCTAAAATTACTTAGCAAACATGAATTCAATATAAAAACAATTTTGACAAATGTGTAAAATGACCCTCCGCAACTGCATACAAGGGTCGTCAAAATATCGTAACAGGACTACTAGGACAGCTAGCTCTTATCATAGTTGGTGTAATATTACGACATGATCTTTTAAATAATATACAGGGTGTTTCGTAATTGCACGGCACTATTGTAGGTACTTGTTCTTCGGCATAAAATAAACAAAAAAGTCCATATGAACATATGTCTCAAATTAATTTATTACTAAGATATTGGTGCATAAAGATATTTATTTAACAGTACAACATCAAAAAGAACTGTTTAAAGTGGCCACCGTTTTGCTGAATTCAGCATTCAGCACGACAAATTCATGCTTCTTTAGCACATCGTATAGCATCAGGATGATTCTTGATAGTTGCTGCGGCTTCCACGATGCGATTACTAAACTCTGATAAATCCCGATCTCCCGATCTAACGTCGTTAGATCGGTAGTTTAGTAATGGCAACGTGGAAGCCTCAGCAACTATCAAGGATTATCCTGATGCTATAGGAAGTGCCAAGGAAGAATGAATTTGTCGTGCTGAATGCTGCATTCAACAAAACGGTGGCCACTTTAAACAGTTCTTTTGAATGTTGTATTGTTAAATAAATATCTTTATGCTCCAATATCTTAGTAATAAATTAATTTGAGACATATGTTTATATGGACTTTTTTGTTTATTTTATGTTGGAGAACAAGTACCTACAATAGTACCGTCCAATTCCGAAACACCCGATATAAATAAAAAATAAGTGCTTTATTTTCATAAGTAATATTGACAGTTCTGTTTTTTACATTGACACCAAGTCGACAAAAAAATCGACTACCGGTCACTTCCTCTTACGCGTTTGACTTAAATGTACCGCGGCTGATACAGGGTTTGCAACTTGGGTACTTTGCTCTTTCAAAGAATAGATGGAGCCAGTAAAGCTTTGTGATGTCATTAGATAAAAACGTCGACATCAACAAATAGAGTTTTCCTCACATTTTCCCCTTAAACGTTTATGAATATATGTAGATGAAAACATCTAATATCTTTAGAGGGTAAATATTATTTAAGAGACATTCAACAACAACATGAATTATTTGTCTGCGCGGCTTCATGCTCTTAATAAATCGTTTCTAACAAGTGTGGTATTTATTCTTCATCGGTTTTTTTTTTGTTGAGAAGTGACGGATGTATTAATTAGAGAAAGTGACAATAAATTGTATAACAAAACTTTCGTGCCATACGTTGTAATTTAATTTTAAATTGTTTGTAACAGTTGCAATTTCCTAAAATAATTTATCTATGTATAAATATCCTTATCTTTAATTGAACAAAAAGTACTATTAGCGAACGGAAACAAGTAATTGATAAATAAGAACTCTCTCATTTATATGTTTTGAGATGTCGATATAATTTGGTTTATCATATACCAGATATTCATAAAATGGTTCTTGGTTTCTAGCTTGAAACAGCGTCGTCGTCTCTACTTCTACTGCCCAAGAAAGTATCAACGACAACCGTGGAAGCCTACGACATGGAATATAATATACCTACACAATCAAGAAATAAATAATTGAATCATCTAAAACCTAAAAATTAAAGAAAATAAATCTTATTATTTACTTAATTAATATTTTTATAAGATATTCATGTCCTTATTTTGCTTTATTTATTTATTTGAAGGATTATTGCAAAACCGTTAGTCACAGTATTATATATCGGTATCTATACTTATATATTAAATATACAAAACAAAGAGTATATAATTATGATGTAGGAGAAATCTAGATTAATGTTAAGTTATCATAATAGAGTGATAATATTACTGAAATAGAAAAAAACTAAATTAGCAGCAAAATTAGTGAAAATTGCAAATGAAAACAATTTAATAGGATAAAACTAAAAATAATCCCAGCCGCTAATATACTAGTTCTACTTGGCAACGAGTAAAAATAACAAGAGAACACAATAGCTAATTCTAATACAAAATGGCCGAATATAGCTTGATTATCATACATTTTCTAAAGCATTTACATGCAATTAGTCACTAGAGTTAACAAGTATAGATCAACAACAGTCGACATAAAGCAATGAAAAATTCGGATAATATTACTGCATTCTACAGAGTGTTTGGTCAATTGTTTGCCAAATTAAATTGCCTGATAGAAGGAGTCATTTCCTGTCTCTTAAGGCCCAATAACGCAATATTAGTCCCACGAGTTTTTTTTTTTTGACTTTTTAATTTTTATTTTGCAAAATCCAAAATTCAGCATTAGAGCTTAAATTTTAAAAAAAAGTTATAGGTACAGCCTCCAAATTTAGGTTTAGTTTTAATGTGTATTGCTGTGCGGTTCAACTAAATTTAAAATTACTTGCAAATAACATGTAGTTTTCATTTTATTAACTCACAAAGTTTTTGGAAGACGTAAAAATATACTTTAAATTCAACTTTACATTGCAATAAAAAAAAAATGAGGTGTGGCCACCACACGACTTTCTTATACGTATGAAAGTGTTACTTCCGGTCCGAATTTTGAAATTTCATTTATACAAAAAATATTTCAAATCCAACTCTAAATACTTTTGTACTCTTCATAAATATATATAGAATGCATAATTTACGACATATTTGCAAAAAATCGCAATTCGATAAGAGTAAAAGTGGCACTTCCGGTCTGAATTTTGAAAATTTTTTTATACAAAAGATATTTAAAAGTATGTTCTAAATACTTTTATACTCGTAATGTACCTGCCTGGAAGGCATAACTTGCGAGATATTCGCAAAAAACTGATTTTCGATAAGAGTAAAAGACCTACTTCCGGTAGGAATTTCGAAAAACTTTTTAAATAAAATTGTTCTGAATTTTAATTTTAAGTACATATGAATTCTTTATAAATTTGTATAAACTTAGTATTTGACGAAATATTGGCAAAATTCGATTTTTATACTGAAGTAAACTGCTACTTCCGGTCTACCGATTTTACTGAAAAACTAATCAGATCTCAAGAGGGAGATTATACACGTAAATACAAAATTTTGAATTGATATCTCCAGCGGTTTGACCGCTATCGTGGTCACAGACAGACACACAGACAGACAGACACACAGACAGACAGACACACACACACACACACAGAAATTTTTTTAAAAACCACTTTTTTGGTATCAGGGGACCTCAAAACGTGGACATCTGCAAAAATCTCGAGGTCGAAAATTTTCATCATCACAATACTTCCTTATACTACGTATAAGAAAGTAATAATTAAAAGCGATCGAGATCTTCTAATTTTTTTAAAAACTTCTCTAGTGTATGCCCTTTCCAAAGGTATGCAATATGCCATAAAAACCTTTATTACAACAGTCTGATATTCTATATTAATAATAATAATAATATGTCTTTATTTCAGCAAGGTTATATATACATAAAAAATAAAGGAAAAAAATAGAGAAGAATATAAAAGTACTCCTGCCAAAACCCTAAGGAGAGGTTCAGTTGGGTAGGAAGAAAATATTAATCTTCCACCCCCTGCTCCTCCACCCAATCCTTAATAAATATAACATAAATATTACCACATTAATACATAAGTAATTAACGAATAAATAAATTGATTAGTAAGCAAATGCCTAAAATAAACTTAATCTATATTCCGTAATGTATATACGCTTCCATAAGGAAACAGCAACAAAACAAAGTAAGCAAGATATGTATATACACAATTTAACAAAATAATAATAATGAAGAAATACCAATTTTATTGCCTATTATAGAGTAGTTCGAAAAGGGCACGCCCGAATGCACCTGACTCCTTGTCCCTGACATCACCTGGTAAGAAATTATATAATGGGTATCTATTATAACTGAAGCTCCTTTCATAAAGGGAGAATTTATGTCGTGGTGGACTTATCAGATGTCTATGCCTAAGATTAATGTTATGTAAATCCGTCCGAAAGAGAATTTTCTGATATAGGTAAGGAGGAGTTTTGAATACGATAATTCGATGATACAAATTTAGTGAATGGTAAATTCTGCCATTGCTCATATTGAGCCAACCTACATCACGCAGCCTATATGACTAACCCTATCAAATCTGCGAATTCCAAACACGTATCTCAAGCAGCTGTACTGCGCCTTATCGATAACATCCAGACAAGGACCATAGACTGCCACACAATAATTAAATAAAGACAGAACAAAGGTCTCGCAAACTAAAGCCTAAACTATTATGCCTACTTTTTTCGCATAACTTGACAGCGGTACACCAACATTTTCGATTTTAATTTTCATAATTGTCATAGGCAAGCCATTCCAGTTCTTCTATTTCTAAAACAATACTGCCATGCACTTCTCAGGGTCGATTTTTAACCCATGATTTTTAGAAAAATTACTAATGTTATCCAGATCACCATTCAATTTGCTCAAAGCAGAATTCAGATCACGGCATGGCAATAAGCTAATAGGTTGTAAATCAGCAATGTTAGTGTTGTTTTTCTTAGGTATGGGTATGATGATAGATTTTTTCCAAGGCCCAGGAAAAACACTGCTCTCGATAGCACAATCGATTATGTGAGTTATATGTATATGGAAGGGCATGTGGTAATAACAATTTTAACATTTGAATACTCACTCCATCATCTCCTACAGCCGTGCTCTTGATACCGCATATAGTTCTGTGAACTGTAGCTGCATCAACAGGAACAAAAAGAAAAACTATTTAGCAAATCACTTCGAGCAGTATCCAGATAATGATTTATAGTTGCTTCAACGGTCGGAACACTGGCGATAAAGGAGTTATTAATATTAAAACTTATTTTTGAGGAAGCAACAAGCGCGAAGCAGGTAGAGACTGTTATCTTCCTCCTGGGCAGCTCTTTTTTCCTTTGGGTATTCCCTATACTGGCTCCGCAAGCGCACGCTACGGGTACACTTTTTTAGTCGAGATTTGAGTTCTCTAAGCTGCTTCTTCACGAGCACACAACAACTGGCGCTTCCATAAACCATCAGAATCTTAGCATATTCTTCATTGTAACATAAACAACAAATCAACGAAAATTAAAACAAACTCGACGGAAACAAAATAACAATAACAGAATGAGAAGAGCGGTGTGCGGCATTACGTAGAGACAGTCAAATTTCGACTAAAAAAAGGGAACCCCGTGGCGTGCGTTTGATTGAAGCACAAGTAATTGTCTGCTATACTGATTCCGCCTGTGGAATTCTATTGTTTCGTCATAGGCCCTTTTATAGCCTAAAAATGTAGATTTGTAAGTATTGTCATAGGAACTGATAGTTTGCAAGGTAGTTATGGTGTTTCGAAGTTTAAGCAAATCCTCTCAGATAGTGCCTGTATGTGATGTAGTGCCAAGCATTGGTATGGTGCCTGGCATTGATGTAATACCTAATATGGTTTCACATATTTCTTGTCTAAGCTTTTGCGTGTTTTTCGGATCGCTCAGCGGCGCATCGCGGAATATTGTTTAGCTTTATTGTTAGTTATTTTCCAGTATTTTTTATATAATAGTTAAGTTCATATTACGCAAATTTGTATAAATTAGAAATTATAATATTTTTCAAGCTTTAGATGCGTCTACTTACCCTAGTTATCTCTTTCTTTTGTTTCAATAAAGACATTTATTATTATTATTATTATTATTATAGGTAGACCATAACGCTATATCTGGCATATTAATTAAACAAGTATAGTAAGTAGTTTGAAAAATGCATAAAATAGCAATAGCGGCAAAATAATCAATATGTGCAGCGGTATTTAAGGAATTCTTAAAACTTCGAAACATTAAGGTTATCACGCATCTAGTTATAGGTGAATTTCTGCAAGCATTATACCTTATACAAGCAGTAATTCAAATACGGCTTAAAATGTGTAACCCAGCGTTATTGCATTCAATTTTATATTAAGTAAATTCGAACTTTTAATCATATTGAAAAAATAACATTAACTCTTCACTTTTGCAATTTAATATACAAACTGTTGGAATGCTAAAACAATAATTCATGTCTAAACTTTACGCCCACAATCCTTTTCAATAAACATGGCACACTTGATTTGTTTTTTTCTCATTTACAACAATAAGAATTGTTGTTGGCTCTTTTATCATAAATATGTGTGAAAACGATTCCCACGTTTATATTGATTTATATCTTACGAGATGAGAAAATTCCTCTAATGCAAAAGCAATGTGTGAAAATTTCCCGTCACGGCACTGTTATTAATAAGGGTGAAAGTTGTAATCCCTTTTAGAGGGTTTAATCCCTTTTAAAGCCCTCCACCCGATCTCATAGTCCATACGTCGAATCAAAATGCTAGTCACATATTATATTTGCAGTTTATATCCTGATGGTCCATCGCCTGGTTGTCTCCCCTCTAATAGAATTCTAAATAAAGTGGGTAATTTTTTCGGCTTATCGGACGAGCCAAATTGAATATTAAATTTTCCCCAAGCCGCGGGCCATTTTCAGTCGAAAATTAAAATCTCTTCAGTACAATTTGTTTGCATTGCAAAAACGGTCGGTTTTTTTCCATTTAATTGGACGTAATTGCAGTATTGAAATTTGTTTGTAATTACATTGAATAAGTTTAGACCATATGGAAATATTTTTCAAATGTACTCCTGTTTGTTCGGATACGTAAATGCGGTGCACACGAACTGCACTACGAAATCCTTAATGACATAAACCGGTACATGAATTGCACTACAAAAATTTCAGGTACCTACAACAATTTACTGGAACTGCACCACGTATTTAATTTGTAAGTATATTAAATGTGACGTTTAATGTTATATATGTAAACTAAGACTTTATTATATAATTTGTCCAACGGATTATAAATTCTGAATATTCAATAAAAATATATATGAAAAATATGAGTGGATGTGCGGATGTTCACTAACAAATAAACTATTTTTTTTTCAACCAGTAAAGAAATTCCGGGCAAATTTCTTTACTGGTTGAAAATATTTCATTCATCATGCCACATGTTGAAATATTATTTAATCAGACTCAAATGCGCGGGATTGACAGTGCACAACTGCAAAAGGCAATTGAACAATTCCAACAGCAAAATATTCACATTAGACATTTAGGAATTTCTACTGACAATGACAATCAAGAACGCAATAATGAAGAACCTGCAAGGAAAAGACAAAAAACGACAACTGGAGAAAACAGAGCTGTTATTGCAAAGGAAGTATGTGACACTATTTGAAACGAAATTATCGACCGATTTGATTTTATTTTATTATTATTTAAATGCAGCAAAATTATTTGATTCTCAAAATTTTAAAACTCATGGTCATTCTTTTCCACAAAAACATTTTGATAAAACTGTGAAACCTTACCCTGTATTGGACAGTGTAAAATTGAAAAACTTTCAGCAATATATGAGCGCAATGACATGTGTGACGTAGGTGGTGTTTTGCCACTTTTAGTGTTCATAACAAACAACAATTTAAAACGGGTTTTGACGGAAACATACAAACTGTTCGATATTATTTGTTCAACGCCTATGTCTACAGCCGATTGTGAACGCTGTTTTTCCACCCTCAAACGCATCAAAACTTTTCTGAGAAGCAGAATGTCAGAAGATCGATTATCGGGGGTAATACCATAAGAGTTTGTGTTTATCCGGACAAACTTTCATTTTGAACGAAAGCTTTGTTGCTTGGTAACTGACGAGAACAAATAACATGGTAAAACCGCGACACCGAAGGTGGAGCGGTTTTACCTTTTGTTATTTGTTCGAGTCGTGTTACCCTTAAGCAACAAAGTTTGAGTTTTGTCAAAATGAAAGTTTGTTCCGGAAATAAACACAAACTCGAATGGTATTTGGTAAGACAATTTAATGAATCATTTAATTAATATTAATAAACCGAAATATTTTTATTTAACATTCCTTTGAATACATATACAAAAGAAAGAGAAAAATATAAATGTTTATGTATGAAATTTATTTGAACGATACTGTCAGAATTGAATTTTCGTTGCCATGGAAAATCAACATGCAGTTTATCCGCTAGCAAACATGCAGTTTATCCGATAGCAAACTAACACAGCGTGTATTAAAATGTCATGTTTTTGACAGATGAATTAAATTGTCAATAGAAAAGAACTTCATTCTACCCCGGATTTTGACAACAGAGTTATAGACGTCTTTTCCAGCATCAAAACTAGGAGAATGGATTTTATGTACAAAAAGTAGTTAAGATTTTTCTTTTGTGCCCACTCTCTTTCATAACTTACGAGCCGCCACTGCTGTCAATGGTCTTTAGGAACGATGAATAATGATGACGTTATTGACAAATCCATCTTTTCGGATGAAGCATGATGTCATTTATCAGGATAAATAAACAAACAATGCGCATCTGGTCTAGTGAAAATCCACATGAAATTTTTGAAAGATCGTTGCATTCTCCAAAAATAGGCGTTTGGCTTGCAGTTTCTTGTAGACGGATTACTGATCCAATATTCTTTTATAATACCATAAATGCGAAACGACATCGTAATAATTTATTACAGCCATTTTTAAATCAATTACATGACGATGAACTCCGCGAAAAATATTTCCTGGAAGATAATGCATCACCCCCTAAGACAAGGGAAAGGATGGGATTATTGCAT
Source organism: Amphimallon solstitiale (assembly GCA_963170755.1). NCBI lineage: Eukaryota > Metazoa > Arthropoda > Insecta > Coleoptera > Scarabaeidae > Amphimallon > Amphimallon solstitiale. The sequence continues at coordinate 18,713,776 of OY720680.1, forward strand.
GAATTCTTTGATAATAGAATAGCAGATTTTCCACCGCGATCTGTGGATTTGATGATTATGGAATATTTCATTTATTCACACCTAAAAAGTAAAATATATACAAACGCCCTCATTCAATTGAAAAACATGCTGAAGCTATCCGAAATGTCTGTGAGGAAATCACACCACATAATTTAAAGAATGCCTTCAATTATCAAACTTTTTATTTTTTCACCTAAAACGTTTGTATGTATTTATTTGACAAAACGACAAAACCTAATCTGTCAATTGCAATAACCTCCACCACTTAAACTTATACTGCCAACTGACAAAATTTAAAGTAGAAATAATTTCATGACTTGCAAGAGGATAAATGTATTTGATCATATGTTATTCTAGATATTAATACAAAATTAGAAGTACTCACGTGCCAAAACAATCAAAGGTGTGTTTTCAATTGTTTGCACAATTCATCGACGATAATCGAAGGCTAACTGTAATGTTTTTATACATAATAAAGGTAAGAACTGCTATAGTAAAAATCAAAAATGGTCACATAAATCATCACTATGTCATGTTGTATTTCTCAAATATGACTTTTGCATGAGGAAATCGAAACAATTACGTGCTCAACGAATGTTACCGTTCGGAAACGTTATGCATTGACCAAACATTTTCGTAAAATAAAAAATTATATTGATACATGAAATTCTTCCAGATAATGGATCCTAAAACATTTTACGGGCGAAAAAAATGTTACGCAAAACTGTGCCATTCGTGATATCCCCTCTGATAGTGAGGACAGTGTCAGATGACGATGACACCCCTAATGAAGAGTTATTGGTGCAAGCAGGAGTTTCTTCAAACAACATTGAAGAGAGTGATGACGAGTTCTCAAATGAAGATGACATTCCTCTATACAACTCCACAATCAAGCCTCGAATCCAGCAAACCAAAAATCCCGAGGGAAAGTAACTAAAAAACCAAAATTGAACTGGAAAAATTCAGTGACGAGTAAAGATGAAGATGGGTATACTGTTTTGTAACCCCATAAATGGGGTTACAAGATATGGGTTCTTAGTGGGGTATCCGGTTTCTCTTACAATTTTGAATTGTTTGCGGGAAAGCGAGGCTATACAATTGATGATAATGAGCCTGATTTGGGGACCGCAAGTAACGTTGTACTTCGATTGAGCAGACTGACAAACACCACAAAATTTTCTACGATAATTATTTTTCTTCGTTGCCGCTAATATCGTACTTAGCGAAACGGAAAATTTATTTTGTGGTCACAGTCCGCCAAAATCGATTGCCTGCAAGGAGAGACAGAAAAACAAATAAAGCAAAAAAGAAGAGGTACCATAAATGAAAGCAAAACAAAGTTTGATGGGATCGATATACATGCTGTGCAATGGTACGACAACAAAATTGTCACTTTAATTTCTGTGTCTTGTGGAAGCTGACCTATCACCATAGTAAAAAGATTTTTCAAATCTGAAAACTGCAAAAAAGAAGTATACTGTCCAAATATATAATCACAGAATACAACCGCCATATGGGGAGTGTTGATTTGCAGGATTCGCTAATAGTACTTTACCCGATAAAGCTAAAAAGTCGGAAATGGTATCACCGAATATTTTATCATATTGTAACGTTTTCGGGTTGCAATAAACAACTCGTGCAATTATTTATTTAAAACAGTCTGTATATTTATATACTTAAAATTATATAACAATATAAAAATATAAAAACTAACGTAACACACTTAACACGTTGGCTACCGCGCGTCCCATATATGAGCCGCACAATTTTCACTCTCAGACCACCGTCTCATATGTGAGCCAGATACCTATATTTACTAAATACGAATTTATTTCTTCTGATCTGTCTGTAGGAGGCTGATTTTGCAAGGTAGTCTCTATGAATGTCTGACTCACATATGGGTCGCGTGGTCTCGCGGTCTCGGTGTTTTTTGTGAAGTTATGTAGCTCGTAGTCTGCAATCACGAGGGTAACGTCGTTGCTAATTGAGGGCAGTTTTAGAAGATGAATCCTGCGAAAAGACGTTTAACAGTCGCAAAACTTGAAGAAGAAGGTAGAAAAGTAATGGAAGAAGGTCTTGAGTCTGATGATTCAATTATTTTGCACGAGGAATCTGAGGAAGAACCTTACGTGGACTCCGGAACTGAGGCAACAATTTATTCTAACTCAGACACAGAAAATGAAGAAGAAAGAGCAAGTAGTGATCATAATGAGTTAAGTGATAGTGCAAGTCAAGGTAGTCATGCAGATGGTGGAGATGACAATGAAGATGAATGGGTGGATTTGGAAGAAGATACTATATTTGATTTTAATGAGGTACCAGGCCTGAAAGTAAATGTGACGCCAGGTATGAGTTCTCAAGAAATATGTTCTCTTTTGTTTGATGATACACTCATTGATAAAATTGTTCATTGGACAAATACTAGAGCTCACACTCTTATATCAAATGGATTGTCAAAAAAATCAAATATGCGAAAGTGGAAAAATACAACCAGTAAAGAAATAAAGGAATTTCTTGCTCTATGCATTACAATGGGAAACATAAAAATGCCCAGTCTGAAATATTATTGGTCGCGAAATCCTGTATATTGTCATCCATTTTTCAATCAAGTTATGGGTCGTAATAGATTCGAACTTATACTACGTAACTTATGCTTTTATGACCAAAGTGAGGATGCAACTAATCGTCTACATAAAATCAATCATGTTATTCAACATGTACTGCAGAATATACAAAAAGTATATTATCCCGATCGAAATATTTCAATTGATGAAGCCTTATTGCTGTGGCGAGGGCGATTATATTTTCGTCAGTACATTCCAAACAAGGCTGCCAAATATGGCATAAAATTGTACGAATTATCTACCCCCGACGGGTGTGTTTTGAATATTCTAATTTATTCTGGTAAAGGAACCATCCAAAATGAAAAAATGGGACATAGTTATGGTGTCGTCGAAAAGCTTATGGAACCATATCTTAACAAGGGACATACTATTTTTCTTGATAATTTTTACACGAGTGTTCCTCTTGCCGCATCTATGCTAGAAAAAAACACACATATTGTGGGCACTCTTAGAAAAAACAGAAAAGGTAATCCAAAAGATGTTGTAACAAAAAAGTTACCTAGAGGAGGAACAATATGGAGACGAAAACGTAGAGTTGTAGTGGGAAAATGGCGCGACAAGAGAGACGTTTTGATGATTTCCACTTGTCATAAATTTTCTATGGTGGAAACGACGAATAGAAGAGGTACAGATGTTTTAAAACCAAACATCATAGCTGACTACAACAAGTATATGTCAGGGATAGACAGAGCCGACCAAATGTTGTCGTACTACACAACACCACGCAAAACCATAAGATGGTATTTGAAATTATTTTTTCATCTTCTGGACATTTGTATTTGGAACAGCAAATATATTTATGAGAAGAGCTCAAACAAGAAGATCAGTTATTTAGATTTCAGAGATGAAATAGTAACGTATCTTACTGAAGGAGTTAGGCCAAGCACTTCTTGCAACTCCACTGAAAAACACTTTCCTAAAAAATTAGCCAAGAGGATTCGGTGCCGCATGTGCCAGAGGCGAGATAAAAAACGTGTACAAACGTGGTTTGTTTGCAATTTATGTCGTGATGAGCAGAAAAAAGAAGTTGGCCTCTGTCCTGACAAATGTTTCGCTCAATATCATATGTAATTTGTTATTGTCAATTAATTTTTTTTTGTTTCCTATGTTATACATACCAAAAAATTAATATTTTTTTTACAGAATAGATCTTTTTTTACAATTTGAAATTTATAACTTTGTTACTTTTGCAATAAAAACTTAAAATTGGTATTCTATCTTATTTATTTACTACTCTTTGACAATTTGCGTGTAATTTCACTCGGCTCAAATAAGAGCCAAGCAGTCTAGTTTGATAAATTATTACCATAGACCACCGTCTCATTTATGAGCCGGAAGTAAATACAGCATAAACAATAATTTTTATCGACAAATTTGTACCAAACCTGTCTAAATTGAGTATTTCCTTTCACATTATAAAAAAAAAATGGGTAGTCTAATTTGAACGTTTTTTTTTCTTATGGGGGTAGCGAACGTGTTAAACTACTACAATTTAATTATCACAGATATTTATTTACTACTACTATTATTTATATCTCTGTCCGTATTTATTTATATAACAGTTCTATTTATATAAGACGGCACTACTATATTTATTTATTCGGCTACCACTATTCGTTTCCACCGCTCGAGACTACCGAATTACTCCGCGATTACTTTTCCGCAATGAATGAATCCCGTAATGAATTAAATCCCGTTGACTCAGTCGCCTTATATACCATGCATGAAGTGTTCTCGAACAGTACTAGTAAATTCGGCAATATACTGGAGGTAATCTAGACCCTTCGTTGCTTACGTCGCACATCTGTGAGATGACTCACTGCATTTACGATATTTACCAGCCGAGAGAGATAATTTATGGTCTCTTTTTTTGTGCGTGTGACAATTTCGTTTTTATCGCGCCGAGAGATCTGATTCTTTTATTTAATGTAAACACATTTCGTTACAATATGATAGATGTTGTATTGTGGTGGTAAATTCTTGGCTATTGTATAAACGAATAAAAAGGCAACAAGGATCCACGGACAAAATAATGCCGCTTTTCGGATTCAAAACTCTTTTGGCAGAACAGCTTTGCTCTACAGGAATTCGAGCATCTAACAAAAGAGGAAGGCCAAGCGGTTCAAACAATGGAACACCAGAATCACCCAAAAAGTCGCGAAGATGCCTGGAACCGAGACCAAACAATTTTGTTCAGAGTAACTATATTAGCCATTGGTCAGAATGGACAATTGAACGCGAAAGATGCAAGCTGCAAGGGGCTTTCTCGCGTGAAATGTCAAAAATGTCAAGCTCACTATTGTTGCAATTCCAAAAACAATTGTTTCTTACGAATTCATCAATAAAATTACTACATTTTCTGAACTTTAGTATTTTTTTAATCTTTTGTTTTGTTGTATGGGTTCATAATGTTATAATGTTACCATTTGGTAACCAAAAATAAAATTTTGAAAAACTTCAATTTTGCCGACCAAAATTATTCCAAACCCAAAGTAAGTTATTTCAAAGGTCATTATTTGTTTGTTAAAATTTTTTAGAAACATAATTACAAATTTCGATAATTCATGTATTAGAGGGTTAATATTCTTAGAATTATTGATATTATCTTGTATTCTTCTTTCAAGCTGGTAGAATGACCAATGGGTATTGCGCCAAATCTGTGACGGTTGCTCAAGATTTCATTTTTACCTGTTATTAATAGGAAAATCAATTTGCCTGTATCTTAAAAACCAGAGCTGCTACGAAAAAAAGGCAGGTATTTTTAGAATCAGCACATCAAATATATCAAAAATCAGTACTGAGTTTTCCGGCATCAAACAAAAAAAATATTTTTGTTAACCTGTGTTATTTTACATAAAAAAATAATAATTGAAGAACATATTCTATAAAATATTCCAGAATCAACATTATTTATCCAAAGCACCACTTGTACTGAGAAATCTTCCTAAAATACGGTATTTTTCAAAATTACGTATTTGAATTCTATTCAAGAACTTGTTGACCTACTTGGAAACTATTATGTGCTCCATAATTTCAAATTGTTTTAAAAACAATGACTAGCTAGATATAATTACATTTTCTATAAACTGCACTTTCTCTTGTTTGGTGCATAGGAATAAATGAACGTATGTGTATAATAAGCTGAAGTCACTATACGTGTGTAGCACTTAAGTTGAACTACTCGAATAATAACACTATACTATCATTAAACAAAAACGCAAGCAATAACCATGATAACTTCAGAGAGGTACAAACAAAACCGACAATAATAATACCATGCCATAACGAAGGCAACGACCCAAAATGTTGTAAATCCAATGCAGAAAGGCTCTGCAGTAAAGAGAGCGTTTTGCTCGCGAGTATTGTAGCCGTGTAATAAGGTAAGCGACGAGTGTTGTCAAAGTGGCTTATAAAATGCACTGAACAAGCGGGGTGAACAAGAAAACGAGGATGGAAGAAGCTCTGTATTAGTCAGGTAGGCTAACGTTTTACTACAGTACCTGAAGACAGACAGCTGGGCAGCCGGTTCCTCAGTTTTACGGAGAATATACTCAACTCACCTTTCTCTTCGAGACCGATGCAAGTTCAACTCGAACGTATTCACAATTGTTTATATACATATATCTAGTAATGTTAGGCAGAAACCGGCTTTAAACTATAGAGCGTTTAAATTAATTGAGAAACGGTATATAACGAGAAATTTATGCCAAGTTTAAGGTTGAAGAAATATAGTGCGTGTCAACTGGAAAAATAAAAGATTCTCGAAAGGATTATATTTCTGGGTCTTTTTAATTAATAAAAAAAATAACGAAGGTCGACATTATTAATGATGCACATTATACATTTGTGTACGTTCCCAAATTTAATGTATTTTTTTTTATAAGAGACAAATAACATTGTAACAAATTACGAGTAGATGTAGGTAATAGCTCCACGAGTTAACTTGAAATAATATGCTGTCAAGTTTTAAGCTTTCCGAATTTAATTAAAATTTTAATACGGATAACTGAAATTTTATAACGTCGAGCTAATTATAATTATTAGTCAATTTACTATTATTATTCAATTAGATATTATATATCTTGTATTTTTTCTTAAAAATACTTACAACTGTTATAACTTACTGAATATTCTAAATGATTGTTGACATGAAACTCACCTGTAACAAAATAAAACAATAATTAGCTAAATTAAAAATGTTATTTTAAGAAATCAGTATACATATACGTTAAAACAGCACATACAACTTGAAGAATATACACTAGAAGACAGTAAGTAATGTTCTTCATTCTAAACTGCGAAAATTGATTTTGGCGCCAAGTTTGTTTTTATTAATCGATTTATTCCAAAAGTAATGCAACTCCCCATATTCTTATGGTTTTTCTTATGTGAATATATTTATAAATGCAATTAAGTTGTTAAATACATTAATATATGAATACTACTTTCTTATACGTAGTAAAAGTTATGAACAAAATTTTGAGTATTCTTAAGCTTCATATTTTAAAATTAGGTGCACATATACAGGGTGTTTTATAACGCAGTTGTAGACTTAACTTAGATTTTTTTTTAAATGAAATGCTATACTTTTTTTGCGTATTTAAAACCTGCTTGCTTTTGCGAGCCTTTTCCTATAGGGTTTGCCTCGTCTATTGCGTGTGTTTAAAAAGTTATGACCATTTTTACGTCTGAATAATTAAGGTGTTTTAAGAAGGTTAGTTCTGATAAAGAAAAAATTATATCACTTCTTTCGCACCGTTTAGGTCTTCTATTTTTGCTGGTTCGTGAAGTTAATAAAAGAGTAACGAAATTTCCAACCATGCCACCCCAAACATTCAAGGACCACCTAGTTTGGCTATGGCATTGTGTAATATGGGGCTTGCAGGTAGAATGGTAATGAAAGTTGTGTTTATTCACGCCTCCATTTTAATGAAATGTTGCTTCATCTCAAAAAAGGAGACATTCAACGAAATCTACCCTATCATGGATTTGTTATTGAGTCCATTTGCAAAACGCAACTCCACGGGCAAAATCTTCGTCCAGCAACTCTTGGTGTAACTGAGTGTGGTATGGATGATATTTTGGCTTTTTCAGTATTCTTTGCACGGACCTACGACTAATATTTTGTTGCAACGAAATTTGACGATGACTACTATGTGGATTTTCTATAGCGCCTGCTATCACATTAAATTCATTTTCCTCGGTAGTGACAATTTTTTCCCTTTCACGTTTTTCGTACTTTACTGAACCAGTACGGCTGAAATGGTCGACTAACTTTTCTGATGTTTCTTTTTTCGGCCGTCTTCGTGCGAGATATCTCGCTTCACAAACTGTTTTTACAAGAACGCAATTTTTCGAACATTCTCCCAATACCCAAATCATATTTTGGAATGTATTTGTATGGTTTTGAGCTGGCGTTGTAACAGTGCCTGCGCGGAAATACTGAAACAGACGCCTCAGTTGACGTTTAAAGTTTTCGTGGAGTTTAGGTAATAACCCTGTGAGATTAGCATGTTACATTAGTATGCAGGGATTCGTGTAGAACGCGTCTTTATTATGATATATTGTACTAGGTAATATCTCATACATATCAGTTCAATCCTCCAAATAATTATTAAATCCTATTACAGTTTAAATGTCATAAATTGAACTGTATATGCAATGAAATAACACTCTAGACATATTTTGAAAAATTATGTTATTTAATGAACAACCCTCGTATGTGCTAGTTTTATAATCTCTTTATATATCATCTACTATTTCACTCATAATACGAAGGTATTTTATTTATATGCCCGACTAGCTTTATATTTTATCTTTATATAAAATATTTTACTCTATCCTAACTCTTTATTTAATTTACAGTATTTAACTCTGTCTACAATTATATACTTTTATTAATCTCAATAATCTTTTTTGAATTACTTATTTTTCCTTCTAAACTAACATTTTATAATATACTGATTTCTGTAATATTTTTATACATTCTATACTTTAAATAATCCAATTTACTAAGAAGTGTACAATAAAACACCTAGATGTCACCACTACTCATTCCATTTCAATATATCAAATGACATTTATTTCATTGAGGTTATAAATAAACCAAAATATTTCCTTTAGATGAGAATTTGACTATGATAAAATAAAACGATATTCTACTAATAAATAATATGTTTATATTCAAAATTCGTGTGTTTTTTTAAAAATATGGGACATTTGCTAACAATAAATATAATATGGAAACTTGATATTTGACGTTTATAAAATATTTACTCAAAGTGTTTAGTTCCAAACCCAACTAAATAATGCAGGTACGTACTCTGATATTATTAATTATTGATATACAAAATTAAGTAATTCTTTCTATTACTTACTTTCTCAAAATTAATTTAAACTATTATTACAATGTGTTCAAAACTATTTACTGGCTTGATAACTCCATAAATTTGTATTCAAATGAAAATTATTCATGTCTTGACATATTACTGGATAGTAGAGAATTAAATTAACTTATGTTGTTTATAACAAATGTACTTGTTGTAATATCAATTAGTTCAGTCTATTTCTATACTGAATTATATTGCAAATAATTAAATCTTCTCCAATATTCACAAAATGTTATCTTTCTTTAATAATGACACAAAAAAAATACTAAAATGGTAATACTTAATTGCTTTCTTCTTTTAGATGAGTACTATCCACTTCTTGATGACGTTTTTTGGACGGATACCACTTCTCTGATGTTGATAAACTTCAATCTAGTTCAAACTCTTGAAGGAAAAATACCAACTATCCTGTACAGGAACTTGCTCGATGTGGGAATAAATTGTCCTTACGATATTTAGCCAAATCTCTTCGTGCACAGCAAATTCTCCTATTCACCCGGAAACTTGTGAAATTCACCAACCTTTATGGATCTCTAGTGATAACCTGCCTCTTTTGAACACCAGTACTTCTGGAATCTGCTACCTTTTATAATAACCGGATCTTGAAGATTTCTTCACCCTTTATGGATCTCTTGTGATAACCTGCCTCTTTAAAACACCAGTACTTCTGGAATCTGCTACCTTTTATAATAACCGGATCTTGAAGATTTCTTCACCCTTTATGGAATTTCAAAACTCTGGTACTAAATAGCCTTCTGAAAACTTATATGATCCCGGAGATATCAACCCTATTTCGGATATACCTGGATCTTGTACAAATTTGTAAGTACAATTACTTTTTTTATATTAATTTATTTGTAGTTAACGAAGTTCACTCAAGACACACTTTTCTCATTTATAAATATCTATTATCGCGTTAATATCAGGAAAGATATTCTCTTTTCCAAAAACACGTCTACCGCTTTTTAGAATTCGAAAAAAATTCCCGTTTATTTATTCATTTCCCTAGTAATCCTTTCTCATTTTGTATTCTCCAATCAAAGTTTTACAACAGCAATAACCACCAACAACATAGCTTTTAAATTCTCTAATATACCTAGAATACTTCTTAAAATTGTATTATCTGAATATCTAAATTCTTTTCATAATTTTATTAACCCTTCTTTTCATATTCATATCCCAATACCTCTCTACATTTATATTTCTGAACACATGTCAAATAATGACAGTTCCTGTATTTCAAATTATTCCCGGGAACTGTTCTACAATACAATCTATACACCTTTCAAAATAAGATTCTAAATATTTTTATCACCTCATAAACGTCAATTACCCAAGTTTTTACAAATTTATAATACATTTTACAAAATAACAACTAATATTCAACTCTCTTCTTTCCAGAATATTTTGAACTTCTAAGAACAATGAACATGGTCAACCTTTCCATATACAGGTGGTTATTTATAAAATTCGAATACTTGTTAAATGCGATAAACCTCTTTTATAATTAACTCAATAAATCTTATTTTAAACACATCATAATAAATTTTTCTACGTTTATTAAATAAAATTTGGTAACTTTAATAACTTTCCATATTATATTGTTAACGTATGCCTTTATACTATAACAATATATTAACAGACAACTTTTTGATGAGTCAGCGAGGTCACTATTGTGCAGGAGCCTTGTGCTGTCACACTTGACTTACTGTGATGTCGTTTATGATTCCTGCATAGCAGGAAGACCTCTATGAGGATTCAGAGAGTGCAAAATAGTTGTATTCGGTTAATACAGGGCATTCGGGGCAGGAGAGGGGTCACTCGTGGGCTTAAAGAGAGCGGTACCTTGAATATGTCAAATACACGACTATTTCACAAGAGCATCTTCTTCGTAAATATTTTAAAATCTAGAAAGCCACCATATTTATATAATAAAATTAAATTCAGGCATCAACAATATAACGTGAATGTGAGACAAAGTATCACTTGACAATCCCTAAACACAAGCAGGAAATATTTAAACTCTGGTTTTCATATAGTGCAGCAAAAGTACTAAATAATATTCTCCCAACAATAGACCTAAATGTTTCAGGATATTTACTCCGGAAACAACTAAGAAAAGCTCTAGCTAAACAGGATTAAATTATTACAAAACTTCTTCTGAAGATTGATTAAAACAGTACGTCATATAATTATATCTTGGTGTGTACACATATATGGGGATATGAATTTGAGTATGTGTGTGCATGTATGTGTTTTTTTTCTCAATCAACTTCTTCTTATTTTTCTTTTTACCAAACGTAATTTCTTTTTCGGGGGTTAGTCTTCAATAAGCATTATTATCATTTCTCTGGTTATGTTTGTGATTAATAAAAAAAAATTATAGGCTTCCTTATTTCACTACCATATTATACACTAGGCTTAGAGTAGAATGCTAAGTGATCATATCGTTAAGACATGATCACAATACGGCGTCTTAGTCTATTTGGCTAGGGACAAGAAGCAACTATCCATATACATACATTTATTTTATATGCTACATTAATTTAAATATGTTACATATTTTCCAATGTATTAGCTTGTTCAAATGCCAATAAATTCTCTTATTATTATTATATATGCAAAAGTATTTAGAGGTAGATTTGGAACAATTTTTTATAAAAGAAATTTAAAATTTATACTTCTACTCTTATTGAACAGCAGTGTTTTTGCAAATATCTCGCAAATTATGCATTCTATACAGATTTATTAAGAGCTTAAAAGTCTTTAGACCTGCATTTGGAATAATGAAAAGTATCAAAATGTGGACCGGAGTTACACGTTCACTAAAATGCTTATTCAGAGGATGGAAGTATTTAAAACTTAATTTGGAATAACTTTTGTATAAAAACTTCGGAACGCACATACGTAATAAAAAGTCGTGTGGCCTCCACACCTCATTTTTTTGTTATGGGACATAGGGATAAGATAAATTTATTTTACTTCTATAGATTTTTTACAAAATATCTTGTTCTGATATCGTAAAATAATAATAATAATAATAAAACATTCCATTTTTGGAAAGCAACATTATCTTATATTATACATTATTCGTTTGAAATTTATTTGAATTCGTGAAAACATACAGACGTAACAACAATTTTGCCTAGAAATAATAGCCCTTTCTCTATAAAGCGCTTGGAGTACTTAAATATATTATGCGATGAACTTGACCTTCCAAAAAAAAAAAAGCGCTCACATATTCAATAATAGCATGGTAACCCGATGGATAGTCATTGTTTATGAATGCTATGTGAACAACCCTTTCTAGTAGCATTAAATTTCGAATATACCTATACATAAACCAAATGTATAAATAGAATGAAGTCAACTCAATCATCTGATACAAAGTTAATTATAATTAATATTATAAAAAGCGATCCTGAAGACTTACCGGAAAAGACTAAATTGACTATCCTTGAAAGAATAAATATAAATGGCAGTAATTATAAAAAATGAGGTGTGGCCACCACATGACTTTCTTACACGTATGAGCTTTTCAAATTATACAAAATTGTCAACTTTTAAGAACTTTTCATATAGAAATTTTTTAAAATCCTATTATAAGTACTTCTCTCGATAAATCTCTATAGAATGTGCATACTTTGCGAGATATTAGAAAGAAAGTGATACTCACAAAGAGTAAAAGTGTTACTTCTGGTCCGAATTTTGAAATTTTTGTTATACAAAAGGTATTGAAAATTAAGTTCTAAATACTTTTATACTCGTTACGTACCTGTCTAAAAACCAAGACTTGCGAAATGTTGGCAAAAAACTGATTTTCGATAAGAGTAGAAGACCTACTTCCGGTAGGAATTTCGAAAAACTTTCATAATAAAATTCTTCTCAAATTTAATTCTGAATACATATGAATTCTTTGTAAATTTGTTTGAACATAATAGTTGATGAAATACTGTCAAAATGCGATTTTTTTACTGAAGTAAACTACTACTTCCGGTATGTCGATTTGACTGAAAATCTAATCAGATCTCAAGATGCAGATTATACTCGTAAATACAAAATCTGGAATTGATAGCTATAGCGGTTTGACCGCTATCATGGTCACACACACCCACCCACACACAAACACACACACACACGCTTAGACATTTTTTAAAAACCACTTTTTTGGTATCAGGGGACTTCAAAACGTGGACATCTGTAAAAATCTCGAGGGCAAAAATGTTCATCATCACAATACTTTCTTAACAATACTTCCTTATACTACGTATAAGAAAGTAAAATGAAAACGTCAGTGTAAATGTGGCAATTGCTATAAATTTAATTTCAACATAGTCTTTGGGTTTATAAAATCATACAGTTATACTTGCGGATTCAATTGTCTTATTTCTTAAAAGAAAAGTAAAACATTACATTAGCGTAATGATAAAATTACATCATTAGCTACTGCGTAAAATGTTGCAAATAAAACCAATTAATTATTTATTTATATTATTTGACATGTTCTTGACTCAAATACAGAACAGGTGCTGTTTTGCAACGAGTTTAAATGGATATAATTGAGTAATTATTGATTTTCAATTATACACAATCAAGCGCAATTGAACTCTAATACCAGTTATTGCTGCTTTAGTAAGTGGATTTATCGTTAATTATCGACAACCAGAAGAAAGTCAGATTAAAAACAATGAAGGCATTAATAATTTTGCAACTGTGTAAAATATTATAGTTATAAGCAGTTCTTGCTCAATAAATTTTATTAATAACGAGCGAAGCATATAATATAGTGGTGCGAGGGTTTAGTAAAATGAGTGAGCAACCAGTTTATAAAACGAGTTTCATAATATCTTTTGCTACGACAGCTAATTATCAAAATAATGCAAAATTACATGCCCTGCTGTCACGCTACATCGGGTTATTTTGACAGATTGATGACTAATGTCAACCAACCTGATTGACTTTCAATTGATTTTTGCAATTAAAAAACCTAGAGCTAACTTCACCCCGTGACTAAAATGCAGTATCTCAAGGTGAATTTAATGGATGACTTCGTCATGGAAACATATACGATAATTGGTATTTTAAAGATGGGTGTAGAACAAGTTGTAAACCTCCCCTTATAGTTAGCTATATAAATGTTAATGCTTGTATCAATTTTGTATTATAATTTTCATTACCTGATGAAGCTCTAGTACAGCGAAACGATCGTAGTGCTTTTAATACATATGTGTCTAAACTAATTGTGAACACTTAATTTCATTTCTAAGCGATGTCATTTCAGCATATATCACCTATGTCAATTAATTAGTTAAAACAATGTCGTCGTCATCACTTCTGCTTCCGACTTTTGGTCCACTATTCCAAAGAATATCGCCAGGGTTGTTGAATCTACTGGAATGACCTGAAGATGTACCTTAGGATAGTGGACAAAACCGTCGACAGCTGAAGTGGAGATAACGTCACGATTTTAGCCAAGAAACCAAGAAATAAACAGCGACAACTGTGGTAGCCTGCAGCTGTTCATAAGGACAGTGGACAAAACGTCGGTAGCAAAAACTATCAAATCTCTGAAAGGTGAAAGAAGTTTGGTGGGAGAATGGGACGGCCTCTCCTCTATGCCTCTTTCATTATGATATTACTTCAAACAAACTTCGTGTGGGGGATTTATTTCACCATACCCAAGAAGATGCTTTGGTGATCGACTACCTAATGCATTCTCATTAAGTTGTCTTGCTGACACTACAAATCAGTGAAAGTTGGCGCAGATTATACAATCACTAGAAGAAATCATCATTATCAAAGATACAGCTGCTGAAATTCAATTAGATAGTGGGGATTGCATATGGTATCTACGCTTTAGTCAATCAAGAAAAACGCGTCATCTTTTTTTAAAAAAATATGTGCTATGAGTTCCGAGCCTTTTGAGCGACGAACAAAAATGTCAAATTACATGTCGCAAATACTGTTCGTACGTTATGAAGCGAAAGAGGATGCTTTACTGCAGTGAATAGCAATAGTAATAATATCTATGGCTTCCCCTACATTATGGTATTCAAAATAACTATTAGTACTAATAATATGGTATTATAAGACTGGCATATTAAGAAGTGTTTAGGCCACCTCTAACATGGCTTAACTACCACTGGGATGCGCTAGCGACTACCTAAGTAGCTTGAACCGATAATTTTATGTACCTACCGCAGCATGCCAACGGCTTTGGCACATTCTCTGTTTTTAAAAGTGTCTTAATTGACGACAAAATCGTTGTGAGCTAGAATCAAAACATTAGACTATTACTGCCAGTAGGTGTGTCGACAACAAGTTGAAGAGTATCTAATAAAGTTGAGATAAATTTTTTGGGACTCTGGAAGAGGGTGTCTGTAAGCAGCGTAAGAACTCCTTCGCCGCCCCAATACAATAAAAACTGACCTAAATGCTTTACACTGTCGGATAAAGCCCGGACATACTGATCTATTGAATACAATATGTTATACCTAAGAAAGTGCTAGGAACTGCGTATTTCAACGATGATCAACAGGTGGAGCAGATCATGCACTATGCAACTGAGTCGAGTAGCACTTATTATTCGGCTCCTGTAATAGTTACCGCGGAAAAACAAAGACTAGACGAAATGTGTTTTGTAATGTCGAATAATTCTCTAAATCGGTTAATTTGATCAAAAGAATACCTTCGGTATATACAGGGTGGGGCACCTCATTTCCGTCGGTTTATATACGAAAAGCGGTAATATGTTTTACTTTTATTTTTATTAAAGGTTGTGTAGGTTCATTAGGGCACGTTTTAAAATTATTTTGAAATATACAGTGATCCAAAAAAATTTGGCACACCAAAGTTATGAAAATTTAAATGGAACACCCTGTATATTATGGGATATTTTGATGCTATAAGCTAAATTAAGGCCACTTCATGTTATATTCCCTATACCTAACTCAACCTCTTTTCGAGATATTTCACTATTTTTGAAAATGTAGATCAAAATTTCAGAGACATTGCTGTCTTCCATATTTGAGCGAATTATTTTAAATTGTATTTAATGTATACTCAAAGCATTAGACTCTAAGATTAGCTAAAGCTGATATCTAAAAATTATACAGGGTGTTCAAAAACTACATTTTTGTTTTGGCTAACATTAAAGGCAAATAACTTTCTTATTTTAAATGGAACAACCTGTATTTATTGCCATTTTTAGATTCTAATTTTAATTGTTTTTAAAACTGTATTAGGGTTTCCTATACCTGTCTCTTATAGTTTTTTGGTAATTTAGGATTTTCAATTTCAAACACTAATTTCTTGCAATTTTTTGCAAAAGTAGGCTTTGCCGCTGTTATTAATTCTTCAAACAGATAAATTATTTGACAGTGACAGTACATATTAGTTAAGACATCAACGCTATTCGACGTCGTTTAAATAATTTTAATTATTTAAAATGAGAACCTACTCTGAAAACGAAAAGGTGGATATGATTTTAGTAATCGGAGAGTGTGGCAAAAATTGCGTGCTAGCATCAAGAGTTTATGCTCAAAAATATCCTAACAGGCGTCATCCTGACAGGCGGTCATTAGAAAATTTATTGCAAGTTTTCCGAAGAACAGGAAGTGTACGTTATCAGAAACCAGAACGGCAAAGACCAATTACGGGAAATGAAGAAAATGATTTTGTTGTTCTCGGATCTCTGGCAGAAAATCCGCATACAAGTCAACGAAAAATATGTGAAACCACTAAAATAAGCAGGCGGAGCGTCGGAAGGATTATAAAGAGGCACAACTTCTTCCCGTATCGTATTCAATTACACCAAGCACTTTTGGAATTAGATTACGATAGACGACTCGTTTTTTGTTTATGGGTTTTAGAAAAGTTTAGTGAAGATGAAAATTTCTTCGATTTTGTACTTTTTTCGGATGAGTCATCATTCCACAATAACGGATTAGTTAATAAACATAATTTTCATTACTACAGTGACGAAAATCCCCATTTTTTTTAGAACTATTGACAGGCAACATAGGTGGTGTGTCAATGTATGGGGTGGAATAATTGGAACTCAAGTGGTAGGTCCGTTCTCTTTTGATGGTCACTTAAACGGCGCCATGTTTCTTCGATTTTTAAGAGACAATTTGCCTGTACTTTTGGAAAATATACCACTTAAAATTCGTCAAAGGATGTGGTTACAACTAGACGGTGCGCCAGCGCATTTTCAAGTAAATGTAAGAAATGAATTGGATAAGCAATATCCCAATAGGTGGATAGGACGCGGCGGTCCACAGAATTGGCCAGCAAGATCCCCAGACTTAACGAGTCCCGATTTTTTCTTATGGGGATATGTCAAAAATATCATTTATGATACACCAACAACCACACCCGACGATATGAGAGAACGAATAAGAATAGCGTTTCGTTCTATAACTCCAAATATTTTAACAAGAGTTAAACAGTCCTTTCAAGAGAGAATTCGATTATGCATTGAAACATATGGACATCATTTCGAGCACTTGTTAAAACATTAGTTTTCTTTTACAATTTAAGTTTTTTGTTTGTTTAATAAAGTATGTATTTTTTATTTACCTAGTTATGAGGCCTTTTAATTAATGTGAAACAAAACCAATCATCCCGATAGGTTAATAAATATTAGCATTTTGAAAAATAGTTTGCAAGAAATTAGTGTTTGAAATTGAAAATTCTAAATTACCAAAAAACTATAAGAGATAGGTATAGGAAACCCTAATACAGTTTTAAAAACAATTAAAATTAGAATCTAAATATGGCAATAAATACAGGGTGTTCCATTTAAAATAAGAAAGTTATTTTCCTTTAATGTTAGTCAAAACACAAATGTAGTTTTTAAACACCCTGTATAATTTTTAGATATCAACTTTAGCTTATCTTAGAGTCTAATGCTTTGAGTGTACATTAAATACAATTTAAAATAATTCGCCCAAATATGGAAGACAGCAATGTCTCTGAAATTTTGATGTACATTTTCAAAAATAGTGAAATACCTCGAAAAGAGGTTGAGTTAGGTATAGGGAATATAACAGTAAGTGGCCTTAATTTAGCCTATAGCATCAAAATATCCCATAATATACAGGGTGTTCCATTTAAATTTTCATAACTTTGGCGTGCCAATTTTTTTTGGATCACTCTGTATATTTCAAAATAATTTTAAAACGTGCCCCTAATGAACCTACACAACCTTTAATAAAAATAAAAATAAAACATATTACCGCTTTTTGTATATAAACCGACGGAAATGAGGTGCCCCACCCTGTATATACGCACATATATCAAGTTCTTAGCCGTATTTGTTAATACACATGAATCGTACCTACATACGTATATCTATATACATACGCACGGATTTCTTGAATTAGCGGCTTATATGAAATTAAAAGTTACTTGTTTTATATTAATTAATGAACTTAGGGAAAAGAGTAATACCATTATCGAAGACTAACCGTTAGTTTCGCCACCGCTCATCAGTCCGACAATGGCATCTGTTCCCTCTAATTTTTCGATTTGTCTATTTATACAAACTGAAGTGATCTTTGCAAGCATGAGAGATTAATTTCTTAATTCTCTCTTTGAAACAGAAGGAAACATAATTTACATGTTTAACCTTCTTCCGACTCGAAACACATATTATAAACGAAACGCCGGTAACTATGAAAAATCCCCATTTCATTCAGGATATCCTATATTAATTTAATATGTGCTTAATATGTATTAAACGCATATATATCATTGCATTTATACATATATATACTCACATAAAGTTCCTCTCTAAAAAGGAAAAATAAAAACGTGTGCAATGTTCCGTTCGTTTAATTAACAAACTTCTTCATAGCTCTGCAATTTTTTTGTATCATTAAATACATGATTGTGAATGATGCTCTGACTGTTCTCTTTGTTCTTTCAACATTAATGGGTACCTGGTATTTCTTGCTCTTAAACACTTACTTAGTAAATGTTTAAGAGTTTAAGTGTTAAGTCTTTAAACAGTTACTAAGTAAGTGTTTAAGGAGAACAAATACCATGTACCAATAAATGTTGAAATAACAAAGAAAGCAGCATCATTCACAATCATGTATTTAGAAATACAAAGAAATTACAGAGCTATGAAGAAGTTTTTTAATTAAACGAACAAAACATTCCACTTGTAATTGACAGTTTTTTATTTTTCCTTTTTAACCTAAATTCGAAAACAATATACAATTGATAGAAAATTTGGAAGATCCGACAGCTGTTGTTGCTTATGGGGTGAAAAGCCCACGAGAGATAACAAGGTAGAACTGTAGTGACCACAGTCCAAGCAGTCGGTAGGCAGATTGCACGAGTTCCGTTACTCCTATTACTTACAAGTTTACACGATAAATCTGGCCTAAAACCGTATTGACTATCTGTTAGAATCCAATACTTTTTTTCAATAATCCTGGAGAAAATGCTAACGACCAAACGGTAAAAGATATAAATGCCAAACTTTATATATTAAGGAATATTATCTTCCATAGGAGAGATTGATTAGATTTTCAATGAAATTGGTAGACCAAGTACAAGTAATTTACCTACTTCAAAGAAAAAATCAAATTTCCGCCACATCTCGTAAACTACTAAGTTTTAATAAGTTTCTAGGGAATACAAAAGTACTCAAAAGTTAAATCTGAATTTCTTTTTGTAAAACTAAGTATTTCGAAATTCCTACCGAAAGTAGTCTTTTACTCTTATCTAAAAACAGTTTTTTTGCGAACATAATCCATATACCGTAGTCGTCAAATTTTAATTTCGGTTTATACTTATATCACATGCAGAAGATGACCTTATAATATGCAGCGATGCCTGCTTGCTCACAGTGGTGGGAGAGCAACGCAGTGTCGGGGGACCCTCACGCCTTACATTTCATAGGAAACGTTTGTCGAGTGTACTGTCTTGGCAGCCTAGCTTATGTTTATCTTTAGTTTATTTCGTCGTGCTCTTTTCCTCTTTTTACTTTCTTATACGTAGTATAAGGAAGTATTGTGATGATGAAAATTTTCGACCTCGAGATTTTTGCAGATGTCCGCGTTTTGAAGTCCCCTGATACCGAAAAAGTGGTTTTTAAAAAATGTCTGTGTGTGTGTGTCTGTGTGTCTGTCTGTCTGTCTCTGTGTGTGTGTGACCACGATAGCGGCCAAACCGCTATAGATATCAATTCCAAATTTTGTATTTACGTGTATAATCTCCCTCTTGAGATCAGATTTTTTTTTTTTATTTCCAGTAAAATCGGTAGACCGGAAGTAGTAGTTTACTTCAGCGAAAAAATCGAATTTTGCCAATATTTCGTCAACTACTAAGTTTAAACAAATTTATAAAGAATTCATATATACTTAAAATTAAAATTGAGAATAATTTTATTTAAAAAGTTTTTCGAAATTCCTACCGGAAGTAGGTCTTTTACTCTTATCGAAAATCAGTTTTTTGCGAATATTTCGCAAGTCATGCTTTTTAGACAACTACGTTACGGGTATAAAAGTATTTAAAACATAATTTTCAATATCTTTTGTATAAAAAAAATTTCAAAATTCAGACCGGAAGTACCACTTTTACTCTTATCGAATAGCGATTTTTTGCAAATATGTCGTAAGTTATGCATTCTATATATATATCAAGAGTACAAAAGTATTTAAAACTGGATTTGCAATAAGTTTTGTATAAAAAAATTCTTAAAATTGTATAGTTTGAAACGCTCATACGTATAAGAAAGTCGTGTGGTGGCCACACCTCATTTTACTTTCTTATACGTAGTATAAGGAAGTATTGTGATGATGAAAATTTTCGACCTCGAGATTTTTGCAGATGTCCACGTTTTGAGGTCCCCTGATACCAAAAAAGTGGTTTTTAAAAAACGTCTCTCTCTCTCTCTCTCTCTCTCTCTCTCTCTCTCTCTCTCTCTCTCTCTCTCTCTCTCTCTCTCTCTCTCTCTCTCTCTCTCTCTCTCTCTCTCTCTCTCTCTCTCTCTCTCTCTCTCTCTCTCTCTCTCTCTCTGACCACGATAGCGGTTAAACCGCTATAGGTATCAATTTCAAATTTTATATTTACGAATATAATCTCCCTCTTGAGAACTGATTAGATTTTGAGCAAAATCGGCACACCGGAAGTAGTAGTTTACTTCAGTGAAAAAATCGAATTTTGCAAATATTTCGTCAATTACTAAGTTTAAACAAATTTATAAAGAATTCAAGTGTACTTAGAATTAAATTTGAGAAAAATTGTATTAATAAAGTTTTTCGAAATTCCGACCGGAAGTAGGTCTTTTACTCTTATCGAAAATCAGTTTTTTGCGAATATCTCGCAAGCCATGCTTTCTAGGCAGGTACATTATCAGTATAAAAGTATTTAGAATGTACTTTTAAATATCTCTTGTATAAAAAAAATTTCAAAATTCGAATCGGAAGTAACACTTTTACTCTTACCGAATAACAATTTTTTGCAAATATGTCGTAAATTATGCATTCTATATATATTTATGAAGAGTACAAAAGTATTTAGAGTTGGATTTGGAATATTTTTTGTATAAATGAAATTTCAAAATTCGGACCGGAAGTAACACTTTCATACGTATAAGAAAGTCGTGTGGTGGCCACACCTCATTTTTTACTTTCGTATCAGAAATTAAAATATGTCGACTACGGTATATCATGTAAACAGATATATTAAGAGTGTAAAAGTATTTAAAAACTGATTTTGAGTAATGTTTGTAGAAAAATTCGAACCGGAAGTAGCACGTTTTATTCTTACCTAAGAGCAGTTATTCTGCAAATATCTGGCAAGCCATGTATTTTTATACAGATTTATTATAAATGCACAAACATTTAGAGCTAATTTGGAACAACTTTTGTATAAGAAAAATCGAAAAATTCGGCTAAAACGTGGATATCTGCAAGAATCTCAAGGTCGAACATTCGTAATAAATGCAGGTATAGTTTATTTTAAAAGATAGAGTAATATAAAATATGTAATTAATTTTAAATACCTATATTCTCGGTTAATAAATATTTTCCACAACAAGATAAGACAGGAAAACAGTTTTATGCACTTGTTTTCAATAATGTCTTATTTGCACTCGTTATCGGTGATATGTAGAGGCGTTCATATAAATTTATCGTCAAGTTATATTGAGATGAATCATTTACAATTGTTTATCTTTCGGCAGTTTGTTAAAGAGTGAAAGATAATCACTCATTACTTGAACAACCATGCGATAGTAATTACATAAAGAAATAAGAGTGAGATCACTTAGGCGTATACAAACAGCACCAGACGAAACATAATTTAAGGTAGACCACCAACTGTCGATTGTACGTTAGGTAACGCGAGCCACACAAAGCGCTCCACGTCTTTGTTCGCTATAAGACAGGTGTTTCTGAAAAAGACCATTTCCATATGTTTCAATGTTTCATTATCTGAAAGCCGTTTTACCAATATACTGTAGCTTACATGTTATAGATGTATAAGTATAATGTATGCAGTGTTCTCACCTACATACAGATAACCAAAAATGAATCAGAATAAATCACTTTATATAATTGCAAATATTTAGATAAGATAAATGCGGAGTTTTGTTTAGTTAAACACTTAAAAATACAGCTAACAAAGATTGGCTATAAGCACGTTAATAACATAATATTGCAAATTGTCTCGCACCTTTTTCAATATCGTATGATGGAAGGATTAATATGTCGACAGATAAAATTATTTCTTCTTATTATCAAGAATTGGTGATTTTACTTGTTTTTAATAATAATGTCGATCTGAATAATTAACTTTATTATCCAACGGTTTCCCAATTATAAAGACAAAAAACAATACATATTTGAAAATTTAAAAATAGATATAATAGTAATAATAATAAAAAATGTCTTTATTACGTATAAAGAAAAATTAAGTACAAAGTACAAATAACAAAAATAAAGCAAAAATAGAATTACATGTAGAAACGTAATCGCAAGGTGAATCCCAGTAAAAACTGTTTACTTGGCCTTGATAATAAATAATTAACAATATGCAACAAAAAATATTGCTTAAAACTAACTTAGCCTAAAATTCGATGATGGACACCCTGAAGTAAAACATGAGAACATCCATAACGATTAGGGCTTCCAAAATTACCGAGGTTTTTGTTTACCGATAAAAATATTCCGAAGAAACCGGTTTATCGATGTTTTACCGGTAATTGTTTTAATTGCCATTTTTAAAATATAATCCGATTCCCATGCCATAATGCGGATTTCTTTCACAAATCCAGTACTTCTGTAATCAAACACAGTTATGAATTTTGCATAAAAATTATGTTAAAGTATATTAAAGAAACTTAAAGAACCACATTAATAGAACAAACTAAACTATATTTATATAACAAAAGCAGTTTAATGCAACTTAACAGAGATTTTGATATTAAGAAGACGTTTAGATTACCTCAAGCTCCTTTTCGGAATTAAAATATGCGCGCAATAATAGATAGTATTTAATATTTTATCACTTAGACTTCTTCGAATCTTTGTACATTATATAGGAACCACCCAAAATAAAATTAATAAATTTATAATGTAAAAATGTAACGTTAAATTTGAAAAATAAAATGTAAAGTTGTTTTGCCAGCTAAGCTCAGTTCGGACTCTCAAGGGCGATTCAGGTTAATAAGAGATGATTAATTAAAAGGTTCCCAAACATTATAATTTAAATAATACTTATATTCAAAATCAATAAAAATACAAACCAAGAAATATCCAACTCAATATAATGTTTTTTAACACAAAAAGAAACAAAACACATTAATAGACAAGTTAAATACACTTTTATAAAGATTACATTGAAGAAAGTTTAGGTATACCATTCATTATATTAAAAGTAAACAACAGAGACAAGAATTTACAACGTATGCTACATACAAGATCTATGTATGAATACATACATATAGCACAATGCCGGAACATATTAAGTTACATTATACTTTATATTACAGAGACGATATTTATTTAACAATCATATTTATTTTACTCATATACGTCGTTCGTCTCTGTTTGAAAATTGATTTATAAAATTTAATTGTCTATTGTCAAAATACATTCACATACAATAAGTTTTTATCATTTAAACAATACCTTATATTAAGACTTCTTCTATCTTCTCTCTTCGGCGCTGCTTTCTAGCGGGAACTTCTTTGTTCACGACCAAGACGTGGAGAATCAGCATGCTCTGCCAAATGGAGCGCAGTATCTTTATCGCAAAAGATATAACACTTTGCACATTTAATACATATATGCAACTTTAACTACTGTTTTATTACTTTTACAATTAACAATAATACTGTTGTCGACCCACTCAGGAGTCTATTATTTGGAGTTCGCCTTTCGACACAAAGTCTAACTGGTCTAACTTTCGAATCATGCATTTCAATACGTATTCTCGCTTTTTATATGTCTGTGATTCCCCTCTTTCTAAATAGTCCGGGCCCTCCTACTGTTTTTTCATACACATCACAATTGAGTCACCGTGCGATTGCAACACCAATCTTAGACACATTTTGACCAAAAATGGCATGACCTCCTCCATTTATTCACCCATCTTGTGCTGCCCGCAACTTTTTTTTTTATTTTCCCGAATAAAAAAAGACATAAAAGAAAAGTGATTTGCCAACGTTGCTAAGGTTAAGAAAAAAGGGACAGAGGCAGGTGCCGTTGGGCATTACAGAAAACAAAGTTAAAAAATATTTTGAGCAATGGAATATAAAAGTGGACAAGTGTTTAATGCCAGTGAATAACTACTTTTTAAGAGATTGAGGTTCTTTATTAAAAAAAAAATATTAATTTAAGAAAATAAATGCGGTTTGTTTTGGGTACCCCCTCGTATTTACATATATACATATTCTCTACATTTGCCTTGCAAAATATAAAACGTAGGAAACTGTACTTATAACTATTTAATTTTTTTACGATATATTTATCTGTCTATACTCAGAATCAATCAATCTTAATCCAAATACTTAGAATTAAACCATAAATAAATATAATTTTTTAAATTATTGCGTTTAAAATAAATCCCCATGGTTTTTTAAATAACCATCCCTTACTCGTGTTTTTTATAAATTATTTTACATTGTTTGGTTTTTTGATTAGCAACTAACTTGTTGAACGTATCTAGTTTATAAATATACTTCATAATAACAATAATAATAATATAAAGAAAATTAGGGAAAAATACATATTTACACATGTGATTTCTGATTATTTAACATTAATCTCAAATTTACGAACTTTTCTACAAATATTTGGATTTTCTTCGATTAGGGATTTAAAAATAAACAGACTTTTAAAACAAAAACTTCCGTTGATAATGTAACTTCAGATACTTAACATTAGATATTGGTTCTCTCAGCATCTCGCCTAGATTCACACCACTTATTTAACGATGCGCAAAACATGAAATTGTTGAGTCATTGCTGAATTGAGACTGCTAATATTTTGTGCATAGCGTGGTGTAACGTAAATTCAAATATGCGTATAATTAGTATTTATCGTGGGCAACAGAACGCCGTGAGAGATCTTCAGAAAGCATGCTCCCAATATCTGCGAGATAGATTGTCAAACTTTGACCAGCTATAATCGACGTAAGTGCAAAATTTCGGGAACAACCACGAAGAAAATTTTGGTGGAGTTGTTTACGAATAATCGGGTCGGGAGTCAGTACATAGCACTTAATTCTGATCGGAAATTACCCTATCAGAATTACCAATAGTGGCTTCATATTTCAGGTGTTGTGCCACGCAAATTTTTAGGCGTTTTTTATATCTATATAAATTAATTTTCATATGTAATATGTATAATATTAATTAAGTACAGTTTTTACTTTGTATGTCTCAAATTATCTTTCAATTCAATATATGCATATACATCAACATTTAGATAATTGAAAATAATAATATTTCCAATTGCAACTGATAATGCTAATAGCAAAATTAAATTTAAAAAAATTTCACCGTCTGTGAGATTGGGAAGATTATAAATTGAAATAATTTTTTCGCATTGAGAAAAATTTTTCATTTAATGAAACATTTAGGTATATTATTATGAACGTCCAATATTAACTCATTTCAAATAGAAAAAAAATATTAACTGCCTAACATAAACGTTGACTATTTAAAGAGCCTGCTCCCATTTTAAAATAATTGGCAAATGTTCTCTTTTAATCTGCTGAATGGTATAGTTCTGAAAATCCTGAACTTTTCTAGCTCGTTTATAATTAGGGCCGTGTGGTAGAATTTCTCAATATGATGCAAGTCTTCAAAAAGCCGCCCCTAAATGTCTCTTCTTTAAAATAACCTTCAAATGTGAAAAAAAAACTGCGCAAAATGTACGAATACTATTTTTTTTAACATATATACTACGTTATAATAATCGTATAAACTATCAACTACGACAATGTATTACTGTTTCACCGTTCTTACTTTACATTTAACAAATTCATTATTTAGGGAGGTGTTATACAGCATGTGTAAAATCATATTGGGGATAGGACATATGTATACTATGCATACGGGCAACAACGCGCAGGTCGTGCCAGTAAAGTACGATTAGCATTTCAGTTGCATACGGTCCGTCGACAGATGAACATGTATTTATCTAAGCATGCATCACACGCTTCGTAAATACATATTTACCAAATAAGAATTCAAAATACTTCTGCGAGTTTTATTATATTACGTATACAACGCAGTAGGAAAATAAAAGCACAATTCTAATTAAACGTTCATTCTTACTAAATTATTCTATAAATTTACTAAGAACGGAACTTTTATACTCTAAACAATACTAAAAAGAAAATGTTATCGCATAGGCTCAAAAATGCCTCCCTCATTCAGCAGCAAGGCATTGTCAAGTGATTCTATACCAAGTATCTTTAATTTTCCATAACGATGTGGTAAATCATTGTCAAAGCCCAGACGAGTAATTGAACGTAGCTCAAATTCAACCACTTGTGATGTCCCAATATATGTCAATGTTGAACCTGACAAACAATTTCCAATGTTTGGATTACCTGTAGAAGAAGTGCTCAGTAGAGCATGTACCTCAGCAAAGAGTCAAAGAACGAATATTAGTCAGAGGAAGAGGTAAATATTTATTTTACTAATAATATAAATTAAATGAGTATATTTTGCTTACATTGTAGAAAGAGGTCAGAGCCACATTACTTTGGTGATTTTGAAGAGTACGATTTAGAAAATCCATCAAAGTAAAGAAGATATTAGATAACATCCCAAAAAACTGAAAAACTATTAAAAGATAAAATATTAAATCACTTTAACGTTTGCCCAAATTTTGGCAGTACTTTTTTTGTTTTAAACTGCCAATATTTTAATATTTGTAAGTATATAGTTAGCATTTTTGGATGGCAATAATAAAATTATTTATTTAAAGTTCTTACATGAAATAATTAATTTTTCCTCTTTCACGTTATTCAAATTTTATATAAACGTACTTCTTTACTTTATGGTAATTAATATACTTGTTGTTGTAATCTATATTTTACCCACTAAGATGTATACATAGCCATGGAATTTTCGGACATCGATTTTTGATATATTTTCTTATTTTCCTTAACTTTCATTTGATGTAGGGATTTTATAAAAAATAAAAGAGATGTTTTTTTATTGTCATATTAAAAGTTTATTTATTTATTAAAATATGCACTTTTTCGTCACAATTGTTATTTAAACAATTAAAAGGTCAATATTCGTATTCTCCGAACCCAAAACTATTGCGAATCACCAAATGTTGAGCAAACCCCAAAATTTATAAGGAAAGACTCCATACATTTTCTTCTTTTGCGCAACACAACATGAAAAGGTAAGTATATTATTTGAGCGGTGCACTTAAGAGGGATCTCTACTGGACGGGACAGTCCATTTGACAATGTACAAAAATCATAAACATTATCACTGCAAGGGTTTCGATTTCCCCTTAAAATTGAGATCAAATTTCAACCAATGCTATAAATAATTACATCAATTTGTAGAGAAAACTCAAATTTACGTACGCTTAGTAGTAAAATTTTGAATTTCTTTTTATTTATTTCAAAATAAATTCGACAAAATGTCTAATATTGACCTACTTCTGCTACTAATTATGACGATTTCTAAAATATTTTTAGAAAAAAATATTACTAGGCGTACATAGATATTCGAATTATCTTTCATTTGGTATAAAAAAATTAAAAATTGATTAATATTTACGGTTAATTTTATGGGGAAATCAAACTGTCTACAGTGGCCTCAGCGGCTGGGAGTAGAGATCCCTCTTAACTGTGATTTAACATATGTTTCTCATACCTATACTCGAACGCATTGATAAACTTGTTTTTCATTACTTTATTTAATAGTACTGCTGAGGTATTTACAATACATAACACACTACAACTTAGTACTTTTATTCCGCCACGTGCTCCAAATATTTTAGTCGAATTCGATCAATATTAAGGCTGGACGCCCGCTTCAAGCTGAGTTCGATTTGAAATAGGCGTACCACTGTTTTCTTCGTGCAAATGTAATAAAAGACAAATGTTTAAGGGTCCGCGCTGTCTTATGCTGAGGAAAAAGATAGAGAAAAGAACTTGTCACCTAATCTAATCTGCCTGTAATTTATGGCTGCGTTGTGGTCTCAGATAATCGCCGGTTGGCCGACACGTTTGCAGTCGGGAAGCAACCCCCCCTAAATTAGATAATCTATATTTTCTCAAACACACAAAAAAGGTGAAGCTGAATATGTAAAATCACCTGCCGGATTCAAATTTTGAGTTGGAAAATAAAATCGAAATCGCAAAAAGGTCGAAAAATCGTTTTTTGTGTAAATTTTAAAATTTTCATTTTCTTTAATTTTTAATACTTATCTCGTGATATCTTAGCAATGCAGAGAGCTAGGGATCTGTTTTTTTTAAAGGTTATACCCTAAAGTATTTGGATGATACTAGTGTTTTCGATTTTTCTTTATGGTGTGCAAATTTTATAAAAAAAAAAAAAGTTTTAGTAGACGACCAATTTGTGTAACGTATATTTCAGCTATCGAGTAACTAATCTTATTTTTCAGAATTTACCCATATATATGTGAAACAAAATAAAGCCAACATTCCAAAATTATTTTTTGTGCAAGAAATAAATTTCTAGATCGTTTCAGAAGCAAATTATTGCGAGTCAAATATAATAATTATACTCCCAGCCCGCAAGCCGTGTGAGTCCTAACATGCGCTTCTAGCAGGTATAGCGTTAGGGACGGGAAGATATATTGCTTTTACTTTCTGATACGTAGTATAAGGAAGTATTGTGACGCTGACATTGTATATGTACACTATATTGTAAAGAAAATATCAACGGTTTCGATAAAATAATGTCCGAGTAACGATTACTTTCTTAACAAACACCGATCTCAGAAGTATTTTGCAAACTGCGTAGAAACTGCCCGAAATGGTAGGCGGAGCTACCTCTCGACACAATGTGCGAGCGTACCACATACTCTATTTGATTTCAGTGAATTTCGCCCAAATTTCAAAATTTTGTTTTCCGTTTCGTGACCTTATTTTTAAAAATTAAGAAAAAATAAAATTTATGTATTGCTGTTGAGTGTTACATAATGTTAAATAAAGGCTTGTTTTTTGAAATTTCTTACATTTTTATTTTTATTTAGGGCCCTTTGGACAATTTCGAAGAAATTACGATTTATCCATTGAAAGGCGTTGTTTTCTTAAATTAGCGTGTAAATTCGGTAAGGTTTTCATGAAAAATACGATTAGGAAATGGGAAAAACGATTTCGAGGCCGGGCGTACAGCCTTAAACGAGATAAACGGATAACTCGTAAACAACACCAAAATAACAATGTAAATATTATGGGAGTACATGAATGTTTTGCCCTTACTAGCTCTATCTCACTCGCACGATCTCACTCTCTCTCTAATGTTGGAGTCGATGCTGTACACTTGCTTGATTTGATAGACTCTATCCATATACTCAACGTTAAATAAAACAACAAATTTGTTTAAATCTTCACTGTATTACCAAAAATGTAAAGGCTGGGTCGCGTTTCGCTAACACTGTAGTTAGCGAAACGCGTCACAGCTTTTTAATTGGATCTTCATCAAGTAAAAGCCACCAATTCTATCCATAACATAGCTAATACATCCACGCTATTAATGATGAAAATTCACAACTAAATTCAAATGAATGCTTGAAGTTTGGGCATGTCTCTCACTAATTCAGTATGAAGTTGATTGGGGAATACCGATTTGAAAGAAAATTCACTACAATATCCAGTCTGTTTTTAATTCAAAAAGTTCTTAATGAGACTTGTACATTTTATCATATTATCACATCATTAACTTAAACATTTAACGTACATGCCTATATAACATGTTAAATTATTCCACACGACTATATATAAGACAAGCATGGCCTCTATACAAATTTGTTTTAGCTAAATATTGAATCAAAGGTTGAAGATGAGGTCGAAAAAAACCATTTGAAATTGTTATTAATTTAATGCTTATTAATAAGTATTCCTACCACACAAACACCTTCGTGTAGTTTTAGATAATATAAATATTTATGTAGTGTTAATTACACAATTCCGTTTGGCCTTCATTGCTTATTCCAAAGGTGTAATTTAACGTTTACGAGAGTGTAGAACAGGAAAAATGATCCGTTTCCATCGGATTTATCCTTTCCTTAGTAGGAGGTCACAATTAATAATGCAATCAATATTTCCGGTGTTATAAATGAATACTTTTGAGTTTAAAGTTGTTTATTGTCGTTGATGAATGTTCAGTTGAAATAATTTAGTCAGAAAGATAAATGTATTTTTCAGATTTGTTTTCATATTCGTACTATATGGGCATATACATACTACTTTCGATAATTTAATACGATTTATTTTAATATTAATCATTTCCATTATTATATGCCCTCCTGACAAATTACTACTTCCCAGTCAAAAGTCTATATTTACATAACACAGTGGAACTTCCCTAAGTCGAATTCCTTTAATTCGATGTTGTCTTTAATTGGAATATCTTTTTGCAAGCAATTACGTTTTAACAATCTAGCAGAGTAATTTTATCTGGGCAAGTCGAATTTTTATTATTCGAACATTTCTAATACTCGGACTGATATTTACGCGTAACCAAGCTTAACACAAATTTTTCTAGGAAATACTGTATTTCGGGGATTTACCGTCTAATGTGTCGCGACTGTCAAACGTTTGTGTTGAGCACCCACAAACTTTAAAGTATTTAACACAATATTGCAAAATAATTAGGGGTTTCCGCTAACACATTAACGGCCATTTTAAAAAATAAGAACAAACCTTTAGAAAGAAGAGATGAGTTATGATTTTAGCAGCAAACCGAAAAAGCTTGCAACTTACGTCAAACTTATGTTTAAGTTGAAAAACAGCTACTTACTGCTGAATTTCACGTTGAGGTTGATACTTAACGTATGCATGTATTTCGATCCTCTGTTTCTCTCGACATTATTTCATGTATTTGCTAATTGTTAAAATACCAATAAAGGCATTTGTCATTAGCATTATTATTAATAATAGTAATATTGATGGTACTATGCTTAAGTGGGTTACTACAGCAGGTTATAAACACCTTCCTCTGCTTGGAAATCTAATGAGAGAAAAAACAATTGGCTTCTACTTTGGGGCGTGAAGAATTTTGAGCTAGCATAGGTTGGTTAAATAAGTTTAGGGAATAAGGCATAATATCGTCCAAATGCCGATATGCACCAAAGTGTTTCTGCAGATTTGCAATCTAGTAATAACTGCCAAAAAAACTGTTTACCCGATTTAACCAGGCAATACGAGGAAAAGGAATTTTTTAACTCAGATGAGACAAGAACTTTCGTTATAAATGTTTACCCAATAAAACCCTAACGTTTAAAGGTCAAAAATATTTTGATGGAAAAAACAATAAGCAGAGAATTATGGTTATGGTTGGAAGTAATATGAGTGGAACTGAAAAGTTGAACACTCCACGTTGTTTTAAGGGAATAAATTCACTTGGAGTGCATTACGATTAAAACAAAACAGCGTGAACGGCATGCGAAATTTATGAGAAGTGGCTCCTAGGGTTAGATAAAAAGTTTGGTACCTTAAAGAGCATTACAGAAAAAGGATTGTAGTTTGGCCCATATGAAAGAGGAAACTCCAACAACTGTGTCACTACTTGAGGCAATTAGAGGTTTGAATAAAACGTGACACCTCGATCTAAAACCACAAACAATCGCCAAATGTTTCGGAAAAGCAAGCTTTACTAAATATGAACTGATGCTGGAAACTGATGACGGGGATGACAAAGATGACCTTCCCCTGTCTGAATTAAAAATTTGTTGCACCTCATACCAAATTGTAATGAAAATGGATGAAGTTACGTTAACGTTGATGATGGTGTGGGTTTCCTAACAGATGGAGGCATTATGGAAAGCGTCATATGAAATCTCGTTTCTCACGAAAAAAAAGTAAGTTTGAGCAAAGTAAGTGAGTTCTAGCAAAGTAAAAGAAATATTTTGTAGTATGTATGTATTTAGAAAAGAATCAGAATCAGACTAAGGATCAACATTATGATGAAATAACTGTTGCCATTCCTACGTTTGACCAAGCGTGTTCTGAAATTTTGTTCCATCCAGAGAAAATGCTCCAAACCCAGTATACAGCACCCTAAATTGAGTGAAATGATTTGTATACAAAGAGGAATGGTCCAATGTAAAACAAAAAATGAGGTGTGGCCACCACAGGACTTTCTTATACGTATGAGCGTTTCAAACTATACAATTTAAAGAACTTTTTTACACAAAAATTATTCAAAACCCTATTCTCAGTACTTCTATTCTCTTAATAAATCCCTATAGAATGCATAATTTGCAAGATATTACAGAAAAAGTGCTACTCCCTAAGAGTAAAAGTATTACTTCCGGTCCGAATTTTGAAATTTCATTTACACAAAAAATATTGCAAATCTAGCACTTAATACTTTCGTACTCTTGATAAATATATACAGAATGCATAATTTACGACATATTTGCAAAAAATCGCTATTCGATAGGAGTAAAGTGGTACTTCCGGCCTGAATTTTGAAATTTTTTTTAAAAATTATGTTTTAACTACTTTTATACCCGTAATGTATCTGTCTAAAAAGCATGACTTGCGAAATATTCGCGAAAAACTCATTTCCGATAAGAGTAAAAAGCTACTTCCGGTAGGAGTTTCGAAAAACTTTTTAAATAAAATTGTTCTCAATTTTAATTCTAAGTACATATGAATTCTTTATAAATTTGTTTAATCTTAGTAGTTGACGAAATAACGGCAAAATTCAATTTTTTCACCGAAGTAAACTACTACTTCCGGTCTGCCGATTATACCTAAAATCTAATCAGATCTCAAGAGGGAGATTATATTCGTAAATACAAAATTTGGAATTGATACTTGAAGCGGTTTGACCGCTATCGTGGTCACACACAGAAAGAGAGACAGAGAGACAAACACACAGAGAGACATTTTTTAAAAACCACTTTTTCGGTATCAGGGGACTTCAAAACGTGGACATCTGCAAAGATCTCGAGGTCGAAAATTTTCGTCATCACAATACTTCCTTATACTACGTATAAGAAAGTAAAAATTATTGACATACTTTCTTTTTAGGTACCTACATAAATTTAGCGTTTTTTTACAATACATCTGTAGTATACGTACATAGGTATGTGCATACCGTCATTACATACTAAGTATGCAAATTGAAAAGCCTTATTAAATGTATTTCTCTCTAAACGAATTTTCCGTAACTCCAATTGTCATTTCAGTCCCTTGAAGATTCGAGTTAGAGAAGTTTCGCTGTATTAGAGAAAAACGCTCTTTTTAACTCAGTGCAACTTTTCCGCTTTCTCTCTTTTATTGGACTTCCGGAATTCTACTTTCAAAATGATAGCCTATTATAAAATTGGGTCATTTAAATAAAATTATTTTGATAGCTTAAATATTTTAAAAACCAATGCACAGACTCCTGTTTCAGTCTATTATGACTTCCAGTGTGCGACGTGCTTGCTGCAATGCTTAATGAGCTCCAGATCTCCCACATATCGTTTCTTCACATAACGATGTCTAGGAGAAAATCTCGGCGACTGCTGTTATGTAAAATCAACGGGCAACAGAGATCGCCGAGATCACAGACATCGGTATGTAAATATTTGAAGATGAAAACGTTTTACGGATGTTCGGTTTTTTTTTCTAAATAACAAAAGATATTTTATGTTATACATCAATTGTTATTTCTTTAATGTCTTCTACTTTTTGGTAAACAAAACTAGTATCATAGGTTCTATGACAAAACCACACAATTGAATATAGTAAACTAAGTCTAATAAAGATTGACATCGATTCAAATGTTTCAAATTATACTTATAGACTTAGGCACTACTCTTTTCTAGCGCCACAAAATTAGTTTTGCTTGTCAACGTGTGTATTTATGTATGTAGACTCTCACACAAAAATATTTATCCCTCCATGCAACTACAGTACGCGGACAAAATATTAAACACTTTTAAAAGATTATAAAATTCTTGTCCATAAAGTAATATTTTTTAAAAATATGCCATTTATATGCCTAAAAAGATTAGCAAATTTTTCTGTTTCTGATAAATACATATTACTCTTACCAAGTACGAGTACCTGGCTTTTCAGAGGACGGCGACTTTTCTTTCTTTAAGAAAAGCGGTTTTTGTAGGCTATATGTTGTACTTTACTATTTGTAATGTTATTTTCTTTTAGATAATTGTATGTATATTTCCAAATTTGTTCAAAAAATGAGCTGTGGGCACCATACGAGTTTCTTATACGTATGTGCATGCGTTCCGAAATGTGTATATAAAAGTTGATCCAAATTAATTTTCAAATTGTGTTTCTTTTTAATAAAATAAATCTAGAGGTTTAATAAGTAACAGTTCTACTTAGAAGTAGAAGTGTTACTTAAACAGAAAACAGAAATTATCCCAAATCCGGCTCAAAGTACTTTTATTCTCTTAATAAATGTCTATAGAATGCATAATTTAAGAAATATTTGCAAAAAACTGCTACTCGATAAACTTCCTGTCGGAATATTGAATTTTTTTTAATATATAAAAATGCTTCAAAATGCAGCTCTAAATACCTTTGTGCTATTAATAAATCTGTATAGAAAGCAAAATTTGCTAGATATTTGCAAAAAAACTACCATAGTAGATTAGAAATATACTTCCGGTCCAAATTTTAAAATTTCTTTTATACAAAAATTGTTGCAAATCTAGTTAGCTCTAAATACTTTTGCACTTATAATAAATCTATATAGAACGCATAATTTGCGAGGTATTCGGCAAGAGTTAGAGTATTACTTCCGGTCTGAATTTTGAATTTTTTTATAAATAAAAATAGTTCCATTACGTGGTCAAGATATTTTTGTATTCTAGATAAATCTGTAGAGAATGCATAATTTGCGAGATATTTGCAAAAAACGGTTTTTCGCGAAGGCAAAAAACCTACTATCGGTAGGAATTTCGAAAAAGGTTTCTTATAAAATCTTCTTAAAATTAAATTTTTAGCGCTTTGTATATTCTTTAGTGTGTAGTAGTGACGAGATCTTAGTAAATTATTTCTGATTTTTTATAAAGTAAACTACTACTTCTGGTCTACCGATTTTACTGATGATCTAATAGCTTTTGAGAGGAAGATTATAATAATAATAATATAGGTACGTATGATATTGTGATGATGAAAATTTTCGATCTCCAGATTTTTGCAGATGTCCACGTTTTGAGGTCCCCTGATACCAAAAAAGTGGTTTTTAAAAAATGTCTGTGTCTCTCTCTCTGTGTGTGTAGGTGTGTGTGTGTCTCTGTGTGTGTCTGTGTGTGTGTGTCTGTGTGACCACGATAGCGGTCAAACCGCTGTAGATATCAATTCCAAATTTTGTATTTACGTTTGTAATCTGCCTCTTGAGAACTGATTAGATTTTGAGCAAAATCGGCCGACCGGAAGTAGTACTTTACTTCAGTGAAAAAATTGAAATTTGCAAATATTTCGTCAATTACTAAGTTTAAACAAATTTATAAAGAATTCATATGTACTTAGAATGGAGTTTGAAACAAATTGTCTAAAAAAAGTTTTTCGAAATTCCTACCGGAAGTAGGTCTTTTACTCTTATCGAAAATCAGTTTTTTGCGAATATCTCGCAAGTCATGCTTTTAAGACAAGTACGTTACGAGTATAAAAGTATTTAAAACATAATTTTCAATATCTTTTATATAAAAAAAATTTCAAAATTCAGACCGGAAGTACCACTTTTACTCCTATCGAATAGCGATTTTTTGCAAATATGTCGTAAGTTATGCATTCTATATATATTTATCAAGAGTACAAAAGTATTTAGAGTTGGATATGGAATATTTTTTGTATAAATGAAATTTCAAAATTCGGACCGGAAGTAACACTTTCATACGTATATTAGTGCATTATATTAATAATAATCTCAGACTGAAATAATCCCTAAACAGAGGTAAATCTGTTGAACTAAAAATTATTGCAAGAAAATTAGCTTCCTAAAAAGTCGCTAATAGTGTAGGGCTCTAAATTGACAAACATATTAAACGTAGCCCTTTTGAAGTTCTTCCTTTGATTTGTTGAGCAAGTTTATTGAATAATTTTATGCAGGAATAGGACGGACTTTTTTCCAACATACTAAGTCTCTGAATTGAATAATTATATGTAATTTGAGATCGAGTCTCTCGATTTGCTTTTGAATTACCCGGCCCGAATCTGGGGAATTACCCCAAAAAAGTATACCATATTTTAGTTTGGAGATAAATATAAATATACTCAATATATTCCTAAACTCAGAGTTAGTTTAATCGTTTGGCCGTATACACTAAAGAGGCGTATGCAGGGGACTATACAACGTGGTGTGAGAGAGAGAGGCGGCGAGAAAGGGAGAGAGGAGGAAAGAACAGGCGAGAGATAGAAGGAGAGGGAGAACGAGAAAGAGAGAGAGAAAGGTCATAAATAATATAAAATTATGACATATACAGGGTGTAACAGTGGGAACGCCGTGGTCTCTGGTAGTCAAATGATAACAATTTTGAAAAAGTTACATACTGGAATATATGTAGGTGGATTAGATCTACAATTTAAAAATAATAGGCAATATACAGGGTGTTTCAAAACTTAGCAATGTACCAAAGTTATGTTTTTCTTAATGGAACACCCTGTATTTTATGTCATTTTTGAGTTGTACACTGAAATCTAGATCAACTTTATTTAAGGTTTCCTATGTCTAATTTTTGTAGTTTAGGAGATATTTCAAGTTTTTTGAAAATGCAATGTTGCACGAAAAGTTTAGTATCTCGAAAATGACTTAATTCAGAGAAGTGGAACGAATAGCGTAAATGGCAGATCCTTTGGCTGATTGAATGCCATATTCAAAGTTGTCGAGTATTCTACAGGTCGTTCATGTACCGAGAGCAAACTTTATGAACTTCTTTCGTGCATAACTTTATTATTTTAAATGGAACACCCTGTATGTATTTATGTTATCAGATAGAACATTTTATTGTCTAAAAACCAGTATCAGGAATCCCTATGACTATCTTTACTAGTTTTTAAGTTATTTGTGTTTTTTAGATAATTTAAGTGAACTAAATTTGTTTTTTGTAAGTGAACACCCAGTATATCTTTACATCGATGGGTATAAATATTATTATTCGAAGAAGTTGATTTTATATTGTCACAATTTACATGAAAACATAAATTCCAATTAATAAAAATAAACTAAACAAAACAGCAGTAAATATTTTTGTATTTGGATTAAGAAAAAAGGATTTCGTATAAAATAAACGAAAAAACATAATAACAAAATAAACGAAAAAGTGCTAGCGTTCAACATAATTGCCATTTTCTTCAATACAGAAAATAACCCTCTGTTCAAATGCTGTTCTAACGTTCCTCAGCATATCCGGTGTTACTGAACTGAAGGCGTCTCTGATTCTCGTTTTCATATCCTCTGCTGTAGTGGGCAAGATATTGTAAACGATCCCTTTTACATACCCCCATAGGAAAAAGTCCATACATGTTAAGTCCGGAGACCTTGGTGGCCAATTGCACGGACCATCTCTTCCGATCCACCTATTAGGAAATTTCCTGTGAAGGTAGTTTTTAACGGACCGTTTAAAATGGGCAGGAGCGCCGTCTAATTGAAGCCACATCCGGTTTCTAATATTCAAGGGAATATTTTCCAAGAGGGTCCAAAAGTCCCTTTTTAAGAACCTTAGAAATTCGTCTCCGTTTAGGTGCCCATTGAAGAAGTATGGTCCAATTACATAATCGCCTGTAATGCCTCCAAACACGTTCAAACTCCAGCGATGCTGCCGATCCAAGGTACGAAAAAGATGGCGATTTTCGGTATCATAATAATGAAAATTGTGACGGTTTACTAATCCATTATTATGAAAAGTGGATTCATCGGTAAATAAAACGTAATTAAAAAAATCATTATGTTCTGCGTTTCTATCAAGAGCCCACAAGCAAAAATCAATTCGCCATTCATAATCCATTGCGTATAAATTTTGATGGTATTGTAAGTGATAGGGATGGTATTTGTGTTTTCTTAGTATCCTAGATACGCTCATATGAGTTATATCTAATTCCTTGGCAATCTGTCGTGTGCTTTTATGCGGTTCTTCAGTGACTGTTGCCAATACCACGAATTCATTTTCTACGTCTACAGTTGTTGTTCGCCTTTTGTATGCAACACTCCCTGTGGCACGGAATCTACCCAACAAATTTTCAAATACCCTTTTATCTGGATGTTTTCGATTTGGGTACTTCTGCGAATACACCCGAGACGCAAGGAAGCAATTTTCCTGACACTCACCAATAACTAAAATCATATCAGTTCTTTCTTGCAACGAGTATGCCTTCATGATGTTAACAGAGTACACGTCAAATTGACAGTTTCTCTATGAGGATCCAACCTCCTAGATTAAATAATAACAATTTCCGTAAGTTATCTAAAAAACGCAAATAACTTAAAAACTAGTAAAGATAGTCATAAGGATTCCTCATACTGATTTTTAGACAATAAAATGTTCTATCTGATAACATAAATACATACAGGGTGTTCCATTTAAAATAATAAAGTTATGCACGAAAGAAGTTCACAAAGTTTGCTTTCGGTACATGAACGACCTGTAGAATACTCGGCAACTTTGAATATGGCATTCAATCAGTCAAAGGATCTGCCATTTACGCTATTCGTTCCACTTCTCTGAATTAAGTCATTTTCGAGATACTAAACTTTTCGTGCAACATTGCATTTTCAAAAAACTTGAAATATCTCCTAAACTACAAAAATTAGACATAGGAAACCTTAAGTAAAGTTGATCTAGATTTCAGTGTACAACTCAAAAATGACATAAAATATAGGGTGTTCCATTAAGAAAAACATAACTTTGGTACATTGCTAAGTTTTGAAACACCCTGTATATTGCCTATTATTTTTAAATTGTAGATCTAATCCACGTACATATATTCCAGTATGTAACTTTTTCAAAATTGTTACCATTTGACTACCAGAGACCACGGCGTTCCCACTGTTACACCCTGTATATTTCCCCGATATTTTAGTACTTTGAAATTCAAATAAATTATAATTTAATATTACAAATGTTTAGCATGCAACATGTGACATATCAAGTTTTAGATTTTTCAATAGAGCTTGTATATAGGTACGTCGAAATAACTTTTTAGAAGTCTATGGTTATGGTTACTGAAGATAATTATGAATTCTACCAACTAGTGCAAGATGTAAATTTCGTGGCAATTGGCAAATTAATTACAAAGCACACATTTTAAAAACTAAGTATGTACTACATTACTTTCTCTTACGTAGTACATATAAGTTTTTTTTCTATTATTTATAATTAAATACTGCTTTGTTTATATATTTATGCCTTATGTATTTTCTTATTTTTCGTATGCCGCTAGATCTCTGTGAATAATAATAATAATAATAATAATATAATAATAATAATAATAATAATAATAATAATTATTATTATTATTAAACCGAGAGTACTTTTATCTCTGGCTCCTATGAAATTATTTATATATATTATTTCAATCGTCTAAATAAATATTTTGCTATAGTAAAATTTCATTTTATTCGGTTCAAACAGAAAACCCGGACGAATTATATTGTGCATCACGTTTTACACCAGCGTAATATACATGTCCCGTGCTAGTAGCAAGAACGAGAAAGTGACAGTCGTTTGCGCTGCATTCATCAAGGTCTCAGCGTTATCGTGATGGAAACAATCATTTAAGTATCACGGCTTTTCTCGCTTTCGTGAATCTTTTTCAAGAGGAAATGTACCAGTCCGTCATCCTTATAAAAAAATAAATCCGTTGTCGTGATTTGGGTTTTAAATCACGTCGAAAGATAGATTTATGTACTTCGCAGCGCACGCAAAGACGCCCGGAGATTTGCGGCGACAAAAACAAAACAGTATTTGTATCAGAAAGTTTGTGGATATAGAAGTAATTAATTCATTATCTACGAACGATGTTATCATTGTTTCTCGATAATTTTAAATATGATTTGTGGAGTGCGTCATGTAATTTATTCTGGGCATGTAAAAAGTATAAGTGTCGCTTGTTTGCCTTGTGAAACTATTGATATGATTATGTAGATTTAGTTTGTATACAGAAAGATATGCAGATACGACTTACTAAAAATAGAAATACAATGGTAGAGTCACATCTTCGATATCAGAAAGATAAAAATATATTGAATGCAGAAACGTAGGAATTATGTTGCATATAACGTGCTATTGAAAACGAGAGACACTCAAAAATGATAAATTTGACATGTGTGCATACACATACAAGTTCAATATTTTATTATAGTCATTCAGTACTCATACAATTTATAATTCTTGGTGACAGAACATGGAAAGGGTTCAGACTGTTGGCAGCGGCCAACTTGATATCTTTCACATGGATTTTTCCAAGCTTCCGCTTATTTGGAATCTACAACAATACTACAGAAGGGAACAATTTTTTAATTTAAAAGGCCCTCGAAATTTTGGACTTGACATCTCCAATGGTCATGACCCAGCCAAAGACCTAAGGAACCAGATTAATAAAGCGACAGCGCTATCAGGATGTTTAAGTGAGATAGTTTGGCCGAATCAATACATGCGAACAGACAGCAAGATAAGAATCTACAAAACCTGTACAGGCCCGTCATGATTTACGGTATAGAACGCGCGAAGGAACAAGCAAAATCAAGAATATGCTAAGAGCTGCGGAAATGAAAACTCTACGAACTATCCTTGGCAAAACCAGAAAATACCGTGTAAGAAACACAGATATCAGAGAACAGTGCGAGATAGTGGACGTGATGAGAAGCGGGAGACAAAGAAGAAGAGGATGGTACGATCACGTTAGGAGAATGGACGAGAGCAGATTACCACGCGTAGCACTAGAGGGAAAGCCAGCAGGTGATCGAGCACCGGGAAGGCCACATAAGCGATGGAAGGGCAGCTGGAAATCAACATCACAGGACAAACCATAGCTACGAATTCAGAAATTAACAGACCAATAGTTCTAAAACAAGAAGAAGAAGAAGAAGAGGAAGAAGAAGTAGAAGAACTTCGCTGATTTTTTTTAGCAGCTTTGGATAAGTAATGACACTATGATCAACCCATTAACCTAGTTTCGGACGGAATGGACGGTAACGGAGGTTATAAAGTTTTCTTTGACGTTGCAAAGCCCTAGTTAGTTTAATTTGCACGATTTTGAAGAAATCACCTAATTTTGTCATCTCTCTGGCCATTTCTTGTCATTGGTTTTATAAACGCTTCATCCTGGTCATCTGCAGCTCACCGCAGAGATATCGGAGGTATTAGCTCACTGTCAAATTTAGGAACGCTGGCGTCAAACATGAAATTCATATTTCGTAGAATTAATTGCAAACATAAATTACGGTAAGTTATAAATAGTCCAATCCTATGACAATATTGATGAGGATCACAGGATTGGAGCTAAAATAGGACCTATTACTCTATTTGTTCTTTGCACAGGGATAGATTGTGGAGAATAGGTGTATGTTATTTGGAAGTCCTACTTCAGGGCCTGTACAACAGTTTTCAAAGTGGCGGAACGCAGTGGCTTGCATTTGATTCATTTTGTAAATCTATCCTGGAACACAAGCAAGCAGCGATGTTAAGCTTTTCCTGGATGATTGCGGAAATGGTTCTGATAAGTCCACGTTTATTTGCTCCCAAGGATAATCTTCAGATGAGTATTGCATTTCCCCAAAGGCTTCCTTTGATTTAATTTAAATGTTGTGCAGGATTTACAGTGGTTTACATAATATATTTCCTTCCATGCCAATATATCTACGAAATATTGAAATTTCGTAGTAAAAATACTTTGACTTTTTCTACGAACGTTGAAATTACTAGATCGAATACGAAAATGAGACAGTCAAAAATTTAACTGTGATTTAAAGGTAGGTATTCCTTTTACAAAAAAAGCTTTTATAGTTTGGACAAATTTATATTTGGCATGTAGTGGCACAAGGAAGGATATCATTGCCACTTTCTTTCCAACGCTTGGCGTTAAATGTACAATTTAGTACATAAAATACCAAAAACGGCAATAAATATTATTATTATTATCGACTTCTACACTCTTCAACCTTGGGGAGATTGAGGATCATTCTCCTCTACGCGGCTGATTGTCAATGGAGTAGGCTCCATGAGCTTTATTGAGTAAATTATCAGAAAAACTGTATTAGGGTAATTTACTCAATAAAGCTATGTGAGGATCGATTCGTGAGTATTCATTTAAAGGTTGCTTGTTATCTTTCTTGCTATTGTACATGTTTGCAATATGACGACATTTTGTATTAGTTTGAAGACGTTTGACGTAAAGTTTCTCCAGAGACTGATGTAGGGTGTTTGGTATTTCCCCTGTTGCTCCAGTTATTACGGGGATTATGATGACTACACTCGGATTCAAGAAAAATGATCCCTGCGTCACTAATATATATGTAATTCTATCAAAGATTTATGTCTACATCCAAATAAGAAATAGTATCTACTTGCATTCGCATATGCTATCTTTGTTATACAAGTAAATAGGTACTATTTCTTATTTGGATGTAGACATAATTCTTTGATAGAATTATATATTAGTGACGCAGGGATCATCTTTCTTGAATCAGAGTGTACGTCCTGTTTCCACATGGTTTTTATTTCCGTTTCTAGTGGTAAGTATTTATTAATCTTCTCCTGATATTTCTTGGGTATAAGACTGGCAGCATCAGGAACAGCTGGTTCTATTATATACGTCATCTTAGACGGTTTATCGATGAGAACAACGTCGGGCATGTTGTTCGGTATGGTTTTGGTCGGTGGTGATAGGTATCACCCAGTACAATTTAAAGTCCTCGTTTTCCACAATACTCTCTGGATAGTACTTATAATATGGTTGTTTGTCATCCGTATACACTCGCTGTTGTGAGAGTTACTGGTGTAAATTTTTGGCGAACGTGTGAGTCTGGACCAGTGTGCTCCCTATCCGTATATACTTGGATATGTAGTAACATTAATTCGTGATCCTGAAATTCTTTGATGAAAACGTGGAGCACTAAGAATATTAAGCAAATAAAGCTATTTGTATTTTGGATTAAAAGCTTTAGACGAATACAAGTGACGAACCGAAGCTACAGAGGATTAGAGTTAAGTGGAAAGAGGGAACTGGGCCCAAGGTCTAAAGAAATTAGTAATTAAAAATATATAAATAATACATTTTTGTTAATTAAATCACCATGAATTTACATAATAAATATACAGAGAAACATGTTCACAAACTTTTGTATGTTAGGTCATATGTTGAGGACTTGTGTATATTGAAAAGCTCATCGAAACTCTAAGAACAGAAGCCTACTGACAATAAAGAGAGTTCGTTGAATGGATTGCGGAATGAAGTGGATGCTGATTTTGCAAACAAAATCATTTTCAGTGATGAGTCTCATCTTCGTCTTGATGGCTTCGTTAATCCTCAAAGTTGTCGCATTTGGGGTTCAGAAAATCCACGACTGAGTGTTGGGGAAAAAATGCATCCAAAACGTGTCACTGTTTGGGGTGGATTTTGGGCTGTAGGTATCATCGGACCATTCTTTTTCGAAAATGAGGCTGGTCAGACAATAACAATTAATGGTGCTCGCTATCGCGACATGACAATCGAATTTTTGTGCCCAAATTGCATGTTATGGATGTGGATGATGTGTGGTTTCACATGCCATATAGCCCAAGAAACAATTCGATTACTGTATGAGTTATTTACTGGTGGTGTAATTTCCCCTTCTGGTGATCAGAATCGGCCGGCCAGATCATGAAATTTAGCGCCGTTGGGTTTTTTCTTTGGGTTTTTTAAAGTCCGAGCTGTATGCCAAAAACCCACGGCCACCATCGCGTTCAAGGAG
Organism: Amphimallon solstitiale; assembly: GCA_963170755.1. Taxonomy (NCBI): domain Eukaryota; kingdom Metazoa; phylum Arthropoda; class Insecta; order Coleoptera; family Scarabaeidae; genus Amphimallon; species Amphimallon solstitiale. The sequence continues at coordinate 18,758,412 of OY720680.1, forward strand.
GAAATTTAGCGTTGTATCAACACAATTCAGTCAAATTTATTCCAAACGGTCATAGAAAATTTCAACAAAATAGTGCGTATTTGCCAGCAAAGCCGTGGACGCCATTTACTCGATATTCTATTCCATACATAATCTTATTCTGTATACTTTATAAATCAAAAAAAGTTCACAATTTTTAATTAAAAACCTGGGTTTTTAATGAAATTTACTTCTTACGTGAATTTTGAGACACCTTTACAAATAGTGAGGATAGAGCAATTCTTCGGTATAACCCATGGTGCCGACATATAGGTAACTATATCAGGGACACACGAGGAACCGCACAATATTTTGCGAATAAGTGAATTTCACTGTAAATTCCTAGCAAGTAACTATTTCAATAATCAAGCTTATAAGATGATACTTATGAAAGGAATTACTACAATTCGGTTTGGAAAATGTTGCATTTTCTAACTACTATGTGATTACTACAATCAAAAACATCTAAAAACTCGTTTAGACTTTTAGTATTCATCAGCAAGTTGCTATAAGTTGATACTTTGTTGCAACGTTTTGCTATTTTCTGAAGAATGACCTCTGAAGAAGTTCTTATTTTTCGTCTTTCGCATGCGTGTTGTATAAAGTTTCTGCAATCCATTTTATATGACGCGTAGATAATGTTTACTCTGAATATGCAAGTCTGTATCATTGTGAACAATTGTTCGGCGCTTTTACAATCACACCGTTTATACTACAGCCGGTTCTTCCGTACCTACGACTAATACAATTTTACACTATTAATTCATTTTATAGCCAAAAACAAACACGTTCTTCAATATAATAAAAGGGGATAAATCTGTTTAGCTTCACCAATTCCCGCGTTCGTTAAACATGCATGATCAACTACTGGTATGCTTACTATTAATTTCGAATTGTTCATTGTTTATATTAAACAATATTTGCTAGATAATCCTTTGTAATAGAAAGTTACAGCAAGCTATAGTTAAGATGCCCTTCGGTAACAAATACACGCTTTAATTTCTCTTTCTACACCCGAATTTCTTTATTAATGACAATTTGCATTGCAAAAAATTGTTTATTGATTTAATTATATTACTATAATAATTGCTGCATTTTCTGTATGGAAGTTTTCCGTCGAATGATTGGCCAAGTTATCGCCAATCAACATCTCAGTGTATTTATTGTCTACGCATGTATGTATGTATTATAGGATTAATGTTTTTCACTACAGAGATTTTATTCTTTCCGATAAAGCAATTAAAAAATTAGGTAAACAATAAGTTTTGCTAATTTTTAAAGGGACGCGATTAATTCACTATAACTAAAAATATTGTAATCTTCAATACTTTCTTTCGTAAAGGTGGTTCTTGAAAAAAATATTACAAAATCTATTTTTATATTGATGACATAGGTCAAGTCAAGTATGCTGATAACTGGTTTTTAGTTTTAGATTGGTGTATCTTCCGTCTATTCAGCACGTGTTCATTGTACTCGGCATCAAAGGCAATTCAATAGTGTCTAATATCTTTACACAATTTAAAATCTACTTTTGCAATAAGTCCCATGATCATTCGTCTTCCTAGGTCAATTTCATTTACATAAAATTGTTTGCTCTAATACATATATAAAATATATAATATTAATCTCTTTTGGGAATTTTTCGCATGTAGTGGGAAATTTTTAATTTATAATTTAAGATTTATGAAGGTGAAAGGAAAATGAATTACATCATATCCGAAAGTTGTTGAAATCATCATTGGAACATAAATTATATGAACACACCGGTTCATATCGACATTTAGAAATTCAACAACTGTTAATAGAGATAAATCAACTAAAAGCAGGGAATATATGGTGATGTCAATGTAGATAAAATAGCACTGATTTAATTGACTTCAATAATTCACTGTGAGTTAACGAGCTGAAGATATAATCATTGGATGAAATGGGTTTTAGAGCTTTACTGGCATTGCAGATAAGAGTTATCATATAGTATATATTTTATATTTTATCTGAAGAATCTCACACTATTACTTTGTATTATAAAAAACATGGAAACAAGTTCAATAACTTTCAATAAATTGTTATTGTTGGCGTATTCCGTTATATTCCGTTGTTTGAATAATTTCATTAAAAAAGTTCGTTAACATAATTTTACGGCATCGAAGTTACAGTAAAAACACCGTATGCTGCTGCGTAATAAAGTCTCCGTAAATTATAACTTTTTCTGCTAAGGGATAATAAAAAGATCCCGCTGTCGAAGTCATTGAATAGCCGACAGAGGCCTGTACAGTCCCAAAATATTAAAGAGAATTACAATTTACGCAGAGGAAGTGGTTTTAAAGCTCAAGTATAATTCAATCATATTTCGAGTCCCCGTTATGGCAGAAAGCGTTTACGACAAGTTTGCGTTTCAGGTAAGCTTATTGTTTTTCAATGGCTTTTTATGTCCTGGCACAGATCAGGTACGAAAGGTCGTAAAACATAATTGTTTTAAATTCCACTGGATATTAACTTGTTAAATTTACAGGCCAAACAAATATAATCATTTGCATAATAAAGTGCCAAAGGAAGGCAGCTATTCCTTTGTTGAAGTTGTTATAATTAACAATATATAATAATATAATAAAATGTAAATGATATTATTATTATTATATATTATAGATGCTATTGCGCAGTTAATAAAAATTCAAACAAGAGCACTATCCAAATTCAATGCATCGCATTCTCAGGTGGATTGGAATAATTACAGACAAATTCGTAATTTTACTACTGCGGAAATCAGGCAGGAAAAAGAATCAATATCACTGGGCAACAAATTTTCGAAAAGTTCATGCTTCCAAGCTGAAAATAGTCATTTCTTAATGAATTCAATGTGCTGAACACGAAAATGACTAAGAAAAAGCTGAATTGGCTACGGGTTTTCTGTTATATGTACGCATATTTCAGAAAAAGTGTACTTATGTCAATATTATAATACATGGTAAGAAAACATTTACGCATATTTCAGAAAAAGTGTACTTATGTCAATATTATAATACATGGTAAGAAAACATTAGTCTGCTTCCGACTTCCGACTTCTTTTGGCCTGCCGTTTGTAGTGGACTTGTGGAGCATCTCTACTGATTGTCCAACAATAGTCAGCTAGCATTGACGTAGACCATTTGCCTTGGTACCGTTGCTCCATGGTGGCAATGTCCTGATGAAAGCGTTCGCCGTGCTCATCGCTGACCTGCCCGCAGCTATCAGGAAAGAAATCTAAGTGGGAATCAAGAAAGTGGATCTTTAAGGACATATTGCAGCCGAATTCATGAAACAAAGCCAACATATCCTCAACCAGACACTTGTAATTTTCTGCCTTGTCATTCCCCAGGAAGTTTGCTGCCACTTGATAGAATGCATCCCAAACCTGTTTTTCTTTACCTTGAAGAAGTTCCTCAAACTTGGGGTCTCGGAAGAGCTGTCTAATTTGAGGCCCCACAAAGATGCCCTCTTTAATTTTGGCTTCACTGAGTCGAGGGAATTTGTCATGCAGGTACTTGAATGCTGGTCCATTCTTATCCATGGCTTTTACCAAGTTTTTGACAAGACCGAGTTTGATGTGTAAAGGAGGAATGATGATTTTGTGTGGCTGTGCCAATGGTGGGTGCTGTACATTCGTTTCTCCAGGCTTAAAAAATGCTCTCGGAGGCCAGTCTTTCTTGATGTAGTGCAAATCGATTGCTCTGCTGTTCCACAGACTAAGAAAACAGCAGTACTTTGTATATCCCTGCTGCAAACCCATCAACAGAGATACTACCTTCAGGTCAGAACATATCTGCCAGCCATACTTGCTGTAGTTAATCGTCTCCAGTAGCTGCTTTAGATTGCCTTCATGTAGACCGCATGTGCAATAGGTATGGATGGAAGCTGGTTCCCATTATTCAACAAAACCGCCTTTAGGCTCAGTTTTGAAGCGTCTATAAACAGCCGCCATTCGTGGGGATCATGTGCAATACCGAGAGCTTGTAGTAGACCATCAATATCGCAGCAGAACACAAGGCTTTCTTCTTTCTTAAAGAAAGATTCGAAGAGCTGATGGCGAGTGCGAAATGAAGTCACTCGGACACTCTGTTCCAGAAGATTCCACAGTCGAAGTCTTGAGGCCAGTATCTCCGCTTTGCTTTTCGACAGATCCAAATCGCGAACAAGATCGTTCATTTCATCCTGGGTAATTTTATGTGGTGCAGATGTTTCGTCAAAGCACGAAAAGTCATCATCCTTACTGCCACGTTGAGGAGAACTCGCCGACGCATGGCCATCCTCATCGTCTGAACTGATAGAAAAATCTGTAGGAGGTTCTGGAATTGGGAGTCCTCCGCCATGAGAGACAGGTCGCAGAGCAGATGGTATGTTAGGGTATTCAACTGTCCACTTCTTCTTCTTGGTGATGCCTCCAGAAGCTGGTCGTACCATACAGAAATAACAGTCGTCAACGTGATTGGTGGGCTCCCTCCAAATCATGGGCACAGCAAATGGCATTGCCTTTCTTTTGCCATTAAGCCACTGTGAAAGATTTACGGCACAAGTGCGGCAGCATACGTGTGGGGCCCAGTCTTTGTCCTGGTCGCCTATCTTGCAACCAAAATACAAATGATACGCTTTCTTAACTGTTGCACTGATGTTCTTTTTCTGTGCAGCAAATGTCACTTCTCCGCAAATATAACAGAAGTTATTTGCACTATTAACACAGTTACGAGGCATTGCTACTGTTTAGTTACTTTACACTATAGCAATCACTTATGTATGCTAGAGCTTCGAAAAATATGCGCGAATGAACGGACATTGCACGAGTTAACTGTCACGTCGGCCATTTATAAATAAACTATAATTAGCTATTGCTTGATATTGTGCAATCAATTTCGCAACACTCTCAATGGAAACTTACAGTAAATGCTGCATTAACTTCTTTGCATGAAGGGGTGATGCAATATGACGCAAAATTTCGTAATTTCTCACTAAATTGCATTACATTATGCAATAGCATCTATACAATGGACAAAACGTCAATATCTCTTGAACGTGAGCCAATCAACTTTTTTCAATGTGATATTCGTGTTCAGTACGTTGAATTCATTCAGGATTGGGTACTTTCACCTAAGAAGCAATTTCACTGTTGACCAGTGTATTTAGAATACATATGGAAACAGAATAATGGCAAATTGACATGGAATGATCTTAGAATCACAATAAATAAAAGGAGGCGGGTAGTTCCTTCTCGCCTGAGTAATATCGATGAAATTAATATCTTTTGGCATGGTGCGAGCACCCTCGATGGGGAGTCTTTCCTTTATAAGAACAATACCCAAGCGGCAAAATTACAATTTTGGAGAAAGATGAAAATATATTTTTGCTAATATCGGACAAGTGTAGGGGAACTTGGGGGATTCATGGCCGTCGGGGTAATAGTGGCCATGTGATTTCCCCGACTTGAATTATATTGACGGGAAAAGTAAACGCATACGCCATCTACCAATTGATAGTTAACACTACTGCCAGACATTTGTTGCAGAATTCTTTACACTTCCAACTTAATTTCAACATTATTGTAAATTTCTCATTGCGTTATAACCTGTACTTGAAGTTGTGCAAGGTAAATATTCAGAGCTAACAGTATTTTTAAACATAAAAACTGATTTTTGACTAGTATTTAATTTTGTTTATTTCTGTATATCCTATTATTTGTAATTATTTTTCATTAAATTTGGATATGTTGGTGACAGTGATTTACATACCTTTGGGGGAATTGTGGCCCTAGTACACCGGGTATTAATGGCACTGCCACAATTACCCCGTTATGCATGTAGACACCACATATTTTGATTTTATAACTATTTATAAGCATCTATATATTCATAGATGCCTCGAAAGTTTCAACGAACTACCTAAAAAGCAACATGGAGCAGAGAACAATTAATAGCAGCTCTTAAAGCAGTTGAAGATGGGAGGTCGAAACGAGAAGTTGCAAGAACTTACGGAATTCCTCGTAGCACATTACAACTTAGATGTCGAATAAAAAATAAAGAAGGACCACGTTTGGGACGTTGTTCTATATTTAGCCCACAAAAAGAAGAAGAACTGGGACGACATATCATTCACCTGTCACAACTTTTTTATGGTGCAACTAAAGAAAATGTAAAAAAGGCTGCTTTCACTTATGCCAGGAAAAATAATATTAAGTGTCCTTTTAACATAGAAAAGCAGGCTGCAGGTGATGACTGGTACTATAATTTTCTGAAAAGGAATCCCTCCATCTCGTTGAGAAAACCAGAGCCTACAAGCATAAACAGAATTAAAGCTTTTAACAGAGAAGAGGTTATGAGATTTTTCAACAATTTAAGTAAGATATTGCAAGAAAATCCTACAATTGGATCAGCACAAATATACAATGTGGACGAAACTGGCCTGTCCACGGTTCAAACTCCAGGAAGAATTTTGGCTCGAAAAGGTGAAAAGCAAGTTGGTTTTGCGACTAGTTGGGAACGAGGCCGAACAATAACAGCTGTCTGTGCTATTAGTGCAAGTGGTGCATATATACCGCCCATGTTCATTTACGCTAGAAAACGCATGAATCCTCAATTAAAAAATGGAGGACCTGTAGGAGCCATTTACAGAATTTCGGATAAGGGGTGGATAACTGAACACTTATTTTTGGAATGGCTGCAGCATTTTCAAAAATCAGTCAAATGTTCTATTCAGGATAAAGTCCTACTGATTCTAGACAACCATGCTACTCATTGCACCCTTCCCTCATATTTATTTTGTAAAGCAAATGGTATAATTCTACTTTCGCTGCCGCCGCACACCTCCCACAAGATCCAACCTTTGGATGTAACATTTTATTCTGCATTAAAGACCGCTTATAACGTAGAATGTGATAAATATCTGAAGGCTCATCCGCATACAAAAATCACTCCTTTTGAAGTTGCCGAGTTATTTAACAAGGCATTTATAAGAGTCGCTACACCGGAGAAAGCAATTAAAGGATTTCAAGTTACAGGTATTTGGCCTTATAATCCGGACATCTTTACTGATGAAGACTTTGTTCCGGCAGAACTCCATTCGAATAATGAGAGTTTAGCACATAAGGCGACTTCTGAACCTAGAGTAACAACTTCTGTGGAAGAGCCTGTCGAACAGAACATTTCCTTTAAAGATCTTCTACCTGTCCCTTCGAAACCAAAATCTTCTGCAATCGCCGAGCCGAGGAAATCGAAAAAACAGCATTCAGAGATTATCACCTCAACTCCAAATAAAACACAATTAGAAGAAAAAGAAGCAAAACGAAACAAAAAAAAGTTAGCAGTTTCAAAGCTTCAACAATGTAAAAGGCAGGTTTACAGTGATTGTCCACTTGATGATGATCAGTCTATTAGCACAGAACGGCCAAAAAGACAGCGAAAAAATAAGCATACTGCGGCGAACGAATTTTCAGAAGGAAGTGACGATGATAATATACAACTTCCTGAATACGACACCGATGACGATAAATCTGTAGATGAAGATATCTGCTTAGTCTGTGGCGAATTTGGTAAGAACAAAGAGCTGTGGTTGAAATGCAACTTGTGTGACAGATGGGCGCACCAGGCGTGTTCTGGAGGGACAAGAAAGAAATATGTATGTGATTTTTGTGTTTAAGGGTAATGAGGACCCCCTGGCCCGAATTACCCCTATATATCTGGGGTAATAGTGGCCACTAATAGTTTTTTTAAAAAAATTATATTGTTTATTCTACTTATTCTAATGTTTTATGCCAATGATATATTGTTAATTTGTATGTTCCCAATAAAACAAAACGTTCATCGTAAACATATGGTGATTAATGTGTCCACAGAAAGCAAAATTGCTTAAGAGGCCATGAATCCCTCAAGTTCCCCTACATGATTTTGCTAGGGTAAATTTCAATGCCACAAATAAATTTTCCTATCGTCTTATAAATACCTCAAATATAATATTTCAGAAAGAGAAACTAATGCGTGTGGTGTTGATGGCATTAGTATTGAAATGTTAAGATTATGTATATCGACACTGGCTGAGTATGTACGGTAATAATATAATAATAATAATAACCTATAATAAAAATTACAATAATCGTTAATTAATACATAATAAAACATTCAAATAATAATATAACATAGACATTGTATGAAATGTACCAAAGCACATGTATTATTATGCATCACTATACATCGAAAGTAATGATGACATATAATTTTTCATGTTGGTAGTACCACAAAAAAAATTGCATTTGTGAAAAATTGCTTGTACTTCCTGATCAGTGTGAACCAGCCATGCAACTCTTAAAAATTGCAACGTTCATGCAACTTTTCATATGCGATAAATCGCTGCAAGAAATTGCATCAGTGTGAACCCCTCTTAATAGTTTCTGGAATATGGTTGAATATTTTAATACCCCAGTAATCTGCATATCTTTGGGTGGCTTCTACACTGTGACATGGTATTTTAAGATCGGTTTTATGACGCGTACTGTATTCATGGATTCCTATTAAAAAGCTCTTTTTTTTCATGTATATATTTAGCAGCAGTATACACTCGGCATAGTGAGTATCTTTTCTTTCTTAAATGATTGTTTGCATGTTTGATTAGCTTTCAATATACATAGAATTCTTATTGTCCGTTTTTGAAGTATGGAGATACGCCCAGCTTCGAATGATAACCCCCAGAACTATATCCCATAAGCACCAGCACTGTGGAAGTTAGCAAATTATGTCATTTTCGCGGCCTGATGAGTAGACACTGATCTTTTTCGTCGAAAACTGTATATTATAGCTGTAGGTCTCTTTGACAATTCATTTATGTAATTTGACTAAGTTAGTTTGGTATCCACATACAGTCCAAGTAGTTTGATACTGAATTTAGTATCCTTTCTATTATTGAGAAGTCGAGATGCTGTGTTTTATGCCTATTCAATAGGAATTTGCTTGATGTAAACTAGTTTTTCGCTTCCCTGACTACTACTCCTGTTTTCTCAAGTAGTTTATATTTGGTCCATTCCTTGGTTATGAGAGATGTGTCATCTGCATAAAGACAGATCAAATCGGCTGTTATGTTTTCATCGAGGTCATTTATATATATTGCAAACAATAAAGGCCCCAATAGGGACCCTTGTGGAATACCACGATTCACAGTCTCCTTTTGGAATATATCTGACCCCATCTCCACATATTGAAAACGCAGAATCAGATACCTACCTTAAGTATGGTAATAATAGTAATAATTTTTTTAACCACATTATCATATTGATATTAGTATACTTTCATTAAAAATTAAGTAAAGTATTTAATAACAAAAAGACAGTGGCGACTGGTGAGTACGTTTTGGTGGGGCACGTATATAGACAAGACTGATTCGTTTATTATCGGTGATATGCTCGGCATCTGGGAGTACTCACCAGCCGCCACTGCAAAAAGATACACAATATGATAAATCATATTGTCATATTGAATAGCAATATAAAATTGTATAAATAAACATATATGGAACATTTAAATTGTATAATTTATTGTTATAAATTTTCTATATAAATATCCACATGAAAAGTTGAGTTAATATTTTAAAATTATGTGCAAAACAAACACCATAGGCCACGTATGAATATCCCAAGCAAATAGAAAAGAGAAATCAGAATATACCTTATTTTTACTTAGCATTGTTAGACCAATGTTTAATTAAATGAGAGAGCAGTGTCTCCAAGAATTAATTCGAATGTATAAAATTTCTAAAGAAAGTAATTCTCTGCTTAAAGTGATCCCCGTTGTTTGCAATACATTCATACATTTTTTGCAACTTCTTTGAAGTTAACAAATAACAGCACTAGGAAAGTTTCAAAATTTATTTATAGTAACCATTACAATATTCTTTCGCTACACTGTAGCTTCATCAGGTGGATGAAATACTGTAGTGGTTACTATAAATAAGTTTTGAAACACTCAAACTCAGTGTTGTTATTTGCTACAAGTATCTCGCGCATCGATTACTTATTCTTTGATGTTATTAAAGCACATGCTCTACAAATGCGATTTGTAAGAGCATTTGTGCAGTTAGCCCTTCAGAAATCGGAAAATCTGACGGTTGTTCTAGTTTGCTCTAAATTGTTTCAAATTTGCCGACATAATTAAAAAAAACGGCTTATTCACTCCACTTTTTTTCAAAAATTGAAATTCTGAAGCTAGGAAGTTATTTTAGTTGTTCTAAACATGTTTCAAGTAATATCGAAAAATATTCAAAACTGACCGTGATAATTGTAAAAAAACAAGTTTTTCCAGCCTCCCCCTATCTTGAAAATCAAAATTCCGAGGGTTATACTAGGTTTATTCCAAATTCGTCCAACATATAAAAAAACTAACCACGTTTTTTTTTGAACTGTCTAATGCTTTGAACGCACTCAGTTATTTATTCTAATACGCCGTAAATTAATAAAATAAGTATAACATGCAATACACGGTTGTAAAGATAAATTCATATAGTTATGTAATAATAATTAAATCATTTTTTAATCATTCTTAGCACAGCTGAGATATTTGCTGTGACACATAAAATCTAACAGACTCTCTAATTAGGACGCGGACATGACCGGTTTAAACTACGACGAAGTTACAACGGAGCAAAGACATAATGTAAACAACACACGCTTACTGAATAGCACCAATTCATATGGTGAACTGCAACATCTGTTTACGCCCGAGAAGTGCCCGAGAATGAGAGCAAAAAATGCCCATAAAATAAGGAATGAGTAAAATCCTTGTTTCATCGGCGTAGATAGGAGCGTGAGGGGTTTTTAAAATTTATTATATTTACCTTATATTTCGCAAGATAAATAAAATTTTCATTCATACTTAGTTAGTTTCGTTTTTTCATTGTTTTGACTGTTAATTACGTACTTCGTAATTTTTGTAATAGTCTGTTTAATACCGATTTATTGAATCGACTTCTCCCAATTATCTAGACGTAAGTGTGCACTGGATTTCGTTTAGTTTCAATAACATACGCGTACATTTTTAGTTATCATTTATTTAGATCTAGAACGTTGTTTATGTTACTTTTTCTGATACGAAAATGAATTGTCAGTGATTCCGAAATTTATTACAAAGTCTGTAAAATATAGCATGTTCGTCACTTAGCTTTGCTAAAACATACACAGAAATAGTTTTTATGCAGAGAATTTCGATAGTTTACAACATTTCGTTACATCTAGTTGTCATATGCCTCTTGAATTTATCCTTATCACGGTTAGTTCTAGGTCAAGGGAGATGGCTGCGTGATTTTAAGTTGAAGTGGTTTTTAGTAGGCCTTGTATATATGTTAAGGTCGATTTCCGGATCTTATGGGAAATGCTAGTGTTGTAATCATGCACAGAAGTATCCGTGTTATGCATGTCCCTATTAGCATGAATCTCCGATAACTCTTGATACGTGAACAGTGAGGGCAGCGCTAAAATACCATGCTCGTGAAATATAGGTCGACACTGATCTCGGTTACCAGCTCTGGCAACACTCCGGGATATTCGTGTTTTGCATTTTTAAAATTTTGTCAGAATTTGATGAATTACCCCAAAGAAAAACTGCATAGCAAAGATGTTCATTAAACAATGCCTTCTATGCCAAAAATATAATAATGGTCTAAACAGGTGATCTGCAAACGTTACGTTATACAACAATCAGAAATAACTTACTTATACATTGCAGTGTCACCAGTACAGATAGATTATTTGTCAGTAAACATCGTCAAAAATATTTTTATAGCATTTCCTAGTTTTGCAAAGAATTTTATAACATTTATTCATTTGAATAAATTAGCAACGCCCTACAATAACAATTAATATTAGAATTGTTTTATAAATTGGCATATGCGATTAATGAAAATATGGAATATGGTACAAAAAAATGAAAATTGCTCTTCTCCAGCAATATGAAATAAATCTAGGAAATTATATACATCAATCAAATTGCAATTCCTTAGTCAACTTGGATTTCTAATTTAAATTAGTTGGGAACAGACTCGTGAACTTTAAGAATTTATTTGTGAATTGTTAATATACTGAATACAATATTTAAATAAAATTACTTTTAGCATACTTACAATAAAATTCATGTACACATCAAGTTAGTTAACATTTTAGGTTATCCTTTAAGATATTATTGAATGCTAAAAGTAATTGGAACTAATCCCTTCGATTTTATTATTTAACACAAAATACAAATACATACCGCACATTTCCTTTTACTTTATATATAAACTGAACCAATGCAATAGCAGCAACCAGTGATGGACAACGCTACAACTGCAGAAGATTTCGAAGAGCTGATTACATTCATTGGTACTGACAACGCACAAACAAAAAGATTTATAGTTTATTTCAAATTATAAGAATATAACTAACATCTAAATTGCAGTAATTACAATTTACTTAAATTTTGTCTTTACGGACCTCAGCAGATAATCGTATTGAGCGGCCAGGTAGTTATTGCCGCAGGTGGTGCAATAAAAGCATTAGAGCCGTTCAAAGTTATATTCTTATAATTTGAAATAAACTATACCACCAGAAAATGATGATCACGGTCAATACGTTTGTAATCTTTTCAGTAGAAACAAAAACACTGCAAATGCCAGAAAAGGTGCCTATTATAGATTACAGGTTCAGGCAAAACGAATGAAATATAAATTATGTAGAGGTTTTATTTTTTATATTATTTTGTAGACCGCGTGCGCAGATGCCGTTGTCTCCGTGCTAAATGTGGCGGTGTAGGTCACCGTTCAATAGTATGTTCTTCAAAAAGTAATGGAGCCAAGTGTTTCAAATGCAATAAGTTTAGACAAAAAGCCGCCGCCTGCACTACCGCAAGAGAAGCTGCTGTTAACAATGTCATGTGTGAAAGCGACTGAAGATCTAAAACTATAGAGATTTTAGAAAAGGATTTGTAACTCTAATTGACACAGGAAGTGATCTTAATTTAACTATCAACAATATTCACCGAGAAATTGATTGCCATAACCTGTCAAAAACAAACCTAATGCTTAATGGATTTGGGACTAATAGTCTTGAAATTAGGCCAGATGGTTTCTTCGATGCCACCACCACAGAAAATAAAAGTAGTAAAGGTGAAGAAAACACTAAAGATGCTTGTAATACCAAAAACAAAGAGATCAACATAGAACATGAAGGAAAAAATGAGAAACACAGTAATAACGCAATGAAGTTGAAAATAGTGTTGTTACGAAAGTATCTAAAGGCGATAATACATCTACTAGTTTGATGAAAGAAAGCACAGTAAATAACGAAGAAGACTAGGAAGGCGAAGAAGAAGACGAGGAAGACAAAGAAGACGAAAAAGATGAAGGCGAAGAAAATGACGAAGAAATGAAGAAAGCGAGGAAGACGAAGAAAACGAAAAAGGAGAAGACGAAGGCGACGAAAATGACGAAAAAAAACGGAGAAGACGAAAAAGACAACGGAGATGCTCTGAGCAAGAATCCTGTCATGATTATAACTGTCGATCACTCCTTACTAGCAAAGGACCAAGAAGCAAATGACTACAGAGAACTCCTAGTAATACCGAAGACGCTTCAAAACGAGATTATTAGAAAGATACACGAAAAGAATATGACGAAAAGGCAATGAGAGGACGAAGTGACGACGAAGAGAAGACGAGAAGAAAACGAAAAGAAGACCAATAGAAGACGAAGAGAAGGCGAAGAGACGACGAAGAAAGAAAGTCGAGATGGATCGAAGAGAAATGCGAGAAGAACCAAGGAAGCAACTAATAGAGGTTCAAAGCGAGAACAGGAAAAGTTTCAACAAGAAAAGCTCAAGAATTCCAATTGGGCGACGTAATTGCCAGTTGCCAACAAGAGGCTAGTCATCAGGGTCGAATACTCGCAAGATGGCCGAATTGTAGAGAATATATTTTTATATTATTCTGTAGACCACGTGCGCAGATGCCATTTGTCTCCGTACTAGCAGCATTATTATAACATGAGCAGTGGTGGTAATACCCTGTAAACATGTATTTATGTATATTTTCCATGTTTAAGTATTAAATAGTTAATCTGCAGTGACCTGTTTAATTACCCTATGATCAATCCCACAATTATAATATATATTTTAACTGACAATACTCTAGAGTATGAGTGAAATATCATATTAAAACATGATCTCTGCTTGTCCCTACCTATTTCTTTCCAATAACGTATCCTTAGTATTTTTGTACTTTGACGACTCTTTTCGGTTGTTTGCTCGATTACATTGATATTTTTGTGTAGTTGATCTGGGAATACCTTACATGATTAGCAGTAGTATATGATTTTTTTTGTATTCTTCAAAGCGACACATTTCACATTTTGATAGGCGCAATTTAATTACGTTCTGATATCAAATGTTACTTGAGTTAAGATGATCAATCAAGTATAAATAGATATGTGACTTAAGTTGAGGTTTAATAAATATGTTCCGTTAAACATATCACACATATGCGAGCTATAACGAATTGCGCTGTAGAAAATTATCAACAATTCCGCTAGCTAACTTAATTTTTCCACGTTATTTACATGTCATATAAAAGAGTCGTCTATCTAACAACTTTTTTTTTAAATTACATTCTGAGAAAAGTAGAATGACCGCACACAAACGAGGCTGGGCTTTCATTTCCAATTTCGTTGTAGATTATTCATCACTGTCTTGTAAATTAATGTAGTTTGCGTATTACTAATTTAAAGACAATCTCATGCTTTCTACTTTTGAAATTATTTCTGTCTACAAAGTAATCGTATAACGCGTACGTAATTCGGGTTATTACTGTACCTTCTATTTACATTAACAATTGAAAATATAGTTCTCTAAGCCTCAGATAATTAGCTTGTTACTACCGTTGAATTCGTTCGAAGCGGCAACATCAGAGATACCTGACGAAACTATTAGCCATGGGAGGTCAGAAAACGAAGACCTTGAAATACTGTTAGGATTTCTTCAGTGTAAAACACATTTTAAATGGACTACCATCCAGTTTTCTAAACTTCTTCGTATTTTAACTTTATATACTTTGGCTTGTAACAGGTGAATGTAAACATAAGCGCAAATACTTTAACGAAAAAAAGTCTTATTTTAGATTGTTTACAAATACAACAATGAGAATTCAATTTATTCTTGAGTAAACTCGTGATTTTATTCATTATTATTCAATATTTATAAAATTAATTTCTTTTCAAGCAGATTAATAAAGATAGAAACGTTAAAATATTTTTCTCCTTCTGGGAAACATTAATAACATTCTTAGTAACACAGTTCGTTGGGTCATGATCGGCCTTTGTTGCATCAACGTTGTAAGCTCGTCTTAATGACAACGACAGGCATCATGAGTTGATAAATACTAGTTTCTATATATCGTATGTTCCTTCGCTATGGATCGATAAAAATAAACAAAGGTATTATATCTACTAGTTAAGATCAAGTGTTAATTGTTTTCCAATCAAGCAAGCGCCCCTAACATGGCCTAACGACTAGCAAAATAGCCGGCACCGACAGCTGTATCTGCCTTCCGAAGCATGGTGATAGAACTTATTTAAGGGGGCTTACGCAGAGGTGCCGACTTACTGCCGTGATGTAGGACGTAAGGAGGTGGCGCCATATACGCTAAAGTAAATTATGGACTTTACAAGGTTTCGTTAAAACAATAGTACCGCTTTTATTTACGAAATATCAAAACAAAATTTAAAACACACATAAATAAAGGCTCAATGCATGCTCGACTGGAATTAGTTTTTAAAATAAAGTTTCTGAAACTGTGTTATGATGTTGTAAATTTTGCCAACTTTGTGAGTGAAATCTAGGAGTAAATAATTTCAATTATAAGAAAGTACTCCCAACGAAGCCTTAATTAATTCTTTGTATTCAATTTAATGCAAAAACATAATAAGAAAAACAAAAATGTCTGCTGTTTGTTTTATTTTAACGAATACCTTACATCGGCCGAATTTACATGACCGCATATGGCGCCACCCCCCTACGTCCTACCTCACGGCAGTTAGTCGGTACCTCTGCGTAGGCCCCCTTAAAAGAAAACGAATGGAGGAATCAGCGTGTACTAAACATGTTTATGTGAAAAGGCATAAAGCAAACTCACTTCTAGAACAAAAGTGCGAACTATATATCAACATCGTAACGACAATTTTGCCGACGATTATGAACTTGGTAGCACATGAAAAAGCCTGCAAAGAGAAAAGATGTATACGAGGTGTACCAATTAAATAACGAGGATTTTTCCCTGATATTAAGTAAAATTACATGGCTTGAAGTATTTATCCTTTCACAACAGCCTGCCTCGAGTGTGATATACTTGCTCCAGCCCTTCAGATGAGTTTTCATATTGGGAAACATGAACAAGTCTGCAGGAGCCAGATCTGGGCTACAGTGGAGGTGGAAGAGCAATGGAATATTCTTTTTCGTTAACAATTGCTCTACAACAAACGCAATGTGGGCAGGGGCGTTATCATGATGTAGAATTCATCCATTCTTAATTCTGGTCTGACTCAAACAACTCTGGCGCACAAACGCTATAGGATATCAATGTAGAAGGTACTGCTAAGAATCGTACCCTGTGACACGTACTCTACCTACGTGCTGCTCTGTCTCCAAATTTTGAGGTTATACTAGAACACTCGCTTTTCGTCTCCGGTGACAATAATTTCCATCCAAACTCGCCCATCGTTTTAGATGCGTTCAATAAAACCTGCTAAATCGACAAACGCAACTCTTTTTGCTCCGCTGTGAGTGTCTTCAGAACGAGTTTAGCACATAAAATCCGCATTTTCAAATTATTGTGTAACATCTGGCATACCTGCACTGTAATTGGTGCCTCTTACCTTTCGTCACTTTTTGTCGTAAACGTATTTAATTTAGTTCAAATTTCCGACGGTTTTTCTCCTTATTTCGCTAAGAATTTGATAATAACTCTGCTCCATTTTATTATCGCACATTTTGCCAACGTGCAAACACTACACAATCAACATTGAAACTCTCTACAACATGTGAAAGGCGTTCTATGACTAGAGAATACAATCCCGGGATCCCGAGATTAGACTATATGGTTTCTAATTGGGCTCAAATGAAAAGAAAAACCTAAGTACTTTCTTAAAAATTATTTATTAATATTATTGCAGAACACAATACACAATATACTAAAATAAGGAACTAAAAAGACAATACAAAAACCTATTTAGAATTTCGAAAATACAATCGCAGAAATATCAAAGCATCCAATGATTGACTTCCAAGCCTGCTTCGTAGTTTATTGCCAATATAAGCAGCAGCTGAAAACGCTTGCTCAGGTTCTACAGTGGTTGGAGGAATAGACAATAGATATTCATATGCTAATTCTAAGTGATATCCACGAACTCTTCCATTTTTGAACAGGCTCATTTTGCGTCTAATACTATTTACCAACCCCGATTCATTTTGTACTTCAGGATCTGGGAATTCCATGCTCTTATTAATTTCCAGCTGTAACTTTTCCTTTAGTGTCAATTGGGGTTGGGAGGCTTGTTGCCTTGGCTCATCATCTGTTTGTGATCCTGACCTTTCTTCCTCTTCCGTGTCATCTCGACTATTTAGTCTTTTAACAATACTCTTTATTTGCTTCCTCACTAAAGCCTGTGTAGGAACTGTAAATAAGTCAAGCCATTCCAAATCCGATAATAACTGATTTTCATCGTCTTTTCGTGGATTTTGTAAATAATTCAACACACCAGTTAAATCATCACTTCGCCGTTGCTTTATAAGTTCCACTAAGGATGTTTTCATTTTATTGGCGAGTGCTGAGTTTTTGCTACACAATTGTTTTATAAGAAATTTCAAAACGACATCAGCTGTGCATAAATTAGCATCTCGCCGACAGATTGCTTCTACTGTTAATTTAATTGGGGTCAGCACATCAACAATTTTATTTACCAAGTCAAAATCAGCATCTTCCAAACGGATTGGATGATTGAGGTCTATAAGAGCTTTTCGGATGCAGGTTTTTAAAAGAGAAAATCGTTCCAGCATGGTTAAAAGACTATTCCACCTGGTTTTACAGTCCAAAAGATGTGACAGCTCTTTTTCATGTTCAATCTGCACATATTTTTGAAGTACTGTTTCATTTTTCAACGGTGATCTTTTGAAATACTACTTATGACGTTGCACCGTCGCAGGCAAGCTACAAACTGTAGAATTTTAGTATTCAGTCATAAAAAAGCGTCCGCATTTGCCCATGGCGTTCTGCGCGCGAATTCGAGTTATTTAATTGCCACACCTCGAATAAAGAGGGCCAGGTAACAAAAAAAAATCAGTCTGATAGCAGATCCTTATTCAAATACATAACTTTTATTAATTTGTTTCATATAATTCGATTTCAATCATATCCATTATGAATAGTCGTGATTCGAGCTATTGCCTGCGAAATAATCACTAAATCAATTTTCTTAATATATGAATTGCTATTTTTTATCTTTAGCTAATGTGAGATTAGCCTCCATTTAAGCACTTACTTGAATGGTATCATCTGTAACCTTTTATCATCAATAGCCAATAAATGTAAAATCCATGTATACTGGCAGCATGATAAAGAGTACTTATTTCCCTTCCATTATTGGTACGCTGTTGATCTAACATTTTGCAGATAATATAACAACAACAAAAAAACACTAATCTGTTTAATATACGAGGTGTGTTAGAAATATAATGAGACTAGCACCATTACGTGGGATCTGGCAACGCCGTAGTTTTTCTCCCCCAATAGGTATGTTTGTTAGTCTGTTCCTCACGTTCAGTTCGAGTTTGAACTTCCTACTGTCACCAAGTTATATTTTGAGAGCGCTATTAGTGATGTATATTTGTTGTGTGACACACAGAATGGAATAGCGGAATAGCAAAATTTGGAGCAAAGTTATGCAATTAAGTTTTGAGTCAAAATTGGGGAATTCGTGAGTGTAACTTTTAAAGTTGAAGTAGGCCTATGGTGAACATTGCTTACCAAGAGAGCAAGTTTTTCGCTGGCACAAATCATTTCTGGGTGGGCGAGAACAGGCGGAAGATGCACGTCGCTCAGGGAGGTCTTCAACTTCAAAAACCAACGAAAACATCGAACGTGTGAGGTCTTACCATCGTTTAGCAATGAGGATGATGAATGACCAGTCACAATTGGACCGTATCACCGTTCATCAAATTTTAACTGAATATTTGCACATGCAAAAGATTTGTGCCTAAAAACATCACAATTGAGCAGACGGTTATTCGAAAAAAGTTGCGCTCCTTGATCTTACTGAAAGAATTGCCGAAGACCTCGATTTCTTCACTCATGGGATCACAGATGAAGAAACTTAGATTTTTGAATACGACTCCGGGACAAAGCGGCAAAGCTAACAGTGGTACACAGAGAACTCTCCCCGACCGAAGAAAGGCCGAATGTGCAAATTAAAGATCAAATCTATGCTGATTTGCTTCTCTGACAGTAGTGGTATCTTTCACAAACTGACAACCAATTTTTTTACAAAAGTTCCCTTGAAAGGATCAGGAAAGAGGGCGATTCGTGTGAGAGCCGGAATTGCAGACAAGTGGATGCTCTATCATGACAAGGCCTCATGTCACACGGCCATCTCCATCACGGAGCTTTTGACATCAAGAGACATCCCTGTGGTTCCTCATCCCCACTACTCACTTGATGTCAGTCGTTGCGACTTTTTTCCCCCCAAACTAAAAAGTGTCGTAAAAAGACGTCATTTTGGGACTTTGGAGAACATCCAAAAGAATGTGACAGACATGTTAAAGTCCATACCAGATGAAACTTTCCAACGCTGCTACCAAGACTGGGAACAACAACTCCGCCGGTATATAGCTGCCCAAGGCACCTACTTTAAAGGAGATAATATTGTTATTTGGAAAAAAAATACTTTTGTTAATAAAAAAATCAGTCTCATTAATTTTCTAACATACCTCGTATACAGTAGTATTCTCATTATTTAAATACATACTACTGTTACCAATAGTTCAACACTGAATATTTGATTATTGCTTAATATATGTATATATGTCCGAATCAGTGTTAAAATAGTTCAAAAAGTTGATTTCATACAAAAAAAATAATATTCCACAATTACAGGAAATAAGTACTCTAATAAACGCAATTGTTTTAAAATCATGTCATATTCCTGTGAAATGTAAATATACAGACTATCGCTTGTATTTATTTAAGATATATTGTTTAAACCGTAGGCAAAAAATTGTTCAATATTACAACATACGTCATTGTAGGAGTAAAAACACGATTAGATATATAATGTTTGCATTTAATTAAGTCACATGTAGCAATTCACATGAAATATTTAATTAATCCTCACTATAAGTTGTGTAAAGATATGTACGAACTGGTTATGCAAACTTATAGTTTCATATTTAAAAAACTAATGATTAGTATTTACAGAAAAATAAAGTGACCAGATAAGGCAAAAATTTGTTAAAATTTATTGTCATATATTTGATTTCAGAGGAAAATATGTATGCTGTGACATATAAGTCTGTTCTAAGTAAGAAAGATTTCAAAATTAATCTTTCCTAGATATATTTTAAATTAAATCACTATATATGTGACAAAAAAATAAAGAACAGAAGGTATTTTTTTAAAATAGACCACTGAATAAGTTTAATAATGCCAGTTAGATTAAAAGGGTCGTGAAACACGTAGATTTGTATTTGTTGACGTCGTTCTCTCGAAACTCATTTGCATAATCTAATGGTATATCTAGATGCCTTTCAGTTCAGCTACATGAGCTGCCCTTTAGTGTTGTGCAACAATTTATCTTTGAAATTTTAATGATTTAGTTTATCTAACCTCAACTATTACGTAATATGTATAGTACTTTCATTTCAAACCTTCTTAGTGAAGAAATCCATACGAATTTGTTAAATTAAATTAAATCTATTGGGCCAGCAGAATCATATAGTACCAGTCGCAAAACAATAATAACATAAGATAAACATCGTGAGTTTAGAAATCTAAAAAGAAAGAGCAAAAAGGATTATTCAAAGAGTGACCCAAAATACGAAGAAACTAATAAATAAATAATAATTCAATTTCAGAATCGACACACCGACCAACAAAACTAAAGGCTGTATTACACTTATCAAGTTATTGACCAAGAAATTATCGGCAAGTTCTTGATCAAGTTATTGTTGACCTTGGCTGTTTTACACTTACCAATTTCTTGACCAAGTTTTTAGGTGAATTAGCAGTACCAATAGTGCAAAAGTGCGAAATAAAAAAAATAATAAAGTTACCGAAGATTTGTGTTTGATATTGAATGCAAAATTAACTGCACAAGAGATACAAAAGAAAATAAATAATGTACGCATACTATTCTTTCAAGAAGTATCAAATTAACATGTCATTTTTAACGATATTCTAAAATGGAATATATGTTTACATTTTACACAGTTGGCAAAAAACTTTATAACATGAATATTACTAGAAATCACTAAAAACTTGATCAAGTTGAGAAGAAAAATAGACCATGTTCTAAGCCACCAAATTCTTGGCCAAGAAATTGATCAAATCGACTTGACAAGTATAATACACAACTTGTCGTCAATTTTAACTTGACCAAGTTTTTGGTCAATAACTTGGTAAGTGAGCTTCGATAAAGACGCTCTAAAGCATTCTCCCTCCTTAAAAATAAACATTCTGAAGAAGTATCTCTGATTACGCAGTAGACTAACAAACTAATAATTTAATTTCCTAGGATCAATCAAGTTTGTTTGTATAAGAGTAATATGCAGAGTGCTTCAGAAAAATATTGCTCGAACAATTCCCCAACATCCCTATCATTTAGTTAATTATAACGGCAAAGACTTGAGATGGCTCTACATATGTAATTGATTTATAATGTTTGGCAAATTATTGTACAATTTTGCATAATGACAAAAAATTGCTTTTACAAAGTTAATCGTGTTAATCATACAAGTTTCAAGATGGAAAACGAT